>JAOWAN010000047.1:1585402-1621684 GCA_028566635.1 Lobelia cardinalis | reverse complement strand
TTATGTGCATTATGAAAAAAATATGTGCATTATGAAAAAAATATGTGCATTATTTGTAATTACTATGTGCATTATGGACACTCCTTACTAGGAATGCCTAGACACTCCATATAATTTTCACTTGGGAGCTCCGTATACCAACTGCTAGTAGTAGTATAAAACTAGGAGGAGGCAGGTAATTTTACAGGACGGTTAGGTCAATACGTAAGTAAAGAAAGAATCAGAAATATTATTTTACAGGTACCTACAAATTTTATTTTGACTTAAAAAGGAGTCAAAAGGAAAAGTCAAAGGGTCACCGACTTTTCTTGCCATCCAATTTTCCTATTTACTATAATTTTATTTCATAGATAGTATACCTTCCATCACAATTTAACTGCAGATTACAATTTTTATTTTATTTTTTTCATATTCGGGTCGTAAATTCCATATTTGATTATTATGATACAGTAATATTATATTACATCAAAGATCTCATTTATTTTTTCTCTTTCGTTTTTATATTTTTATTTTACATATTAAATTTTTGATCGAAACTTATCATGAATTTATACAAAAATTTATGTCCAATTGTAGTCAAAGTCCAATGCAGATAGTATAGTAGAAAGAGAAGAAACACTGCTCCAAATTCGATCTAGGAAATCACTAAGGCTTGAGTGAAGATGTTAGTTTATTATCGTTTTTGATTTTTAAATTTTTATGGGTTTCATCATTTTTTCTCTATCTCTCTTACTTTTTCGCTTTAATCATTACAAATTACTATCAAATAAAATCAACAAAAATCGTTAAAAAAAAAAAACAACAACAACACTAGATAATAAAATTCTGAAAATCCGAAAAAAAAAAAAACTTGATTTATGAAATCATCCAAGGAAGAATTGGATTAACTTAAGATGATCAATTAAATTAACCCAAAAATACTTTATAATTTGAAAACTATTTCCCTATATTTTTCATGGCATTTACAACAAAAACAAAGTAGCAGTATTTTATCTTGAAAATGATGATCAACAAGCAGCATTTGGATCAAAAGTTTCAAATTCCAGCATTGAATGATAACAGAGCATTTTGTTTGTTTCAATTCGTAATCGAGAACACGCCGGAAAATGGGAGCATTTTTCACCGGTTTTGAAATCAAGTACTATTACCTTCTCCCTCTCTTCAAATTAACAGAGCAAAATTACAATCTTCGAAACTACCGAAAATTAACACGCTGGATTTGATGATTAAGAACAGAGAAAAACGAATTCAAATTTAGAATGAGAAAAAAGAGAGACGAGTTAATTAATTTTGTCACTGACCTTCTTTAGCGAAGCAAAATCCACTAGCTTCTTCACGAACATATCACCGGCCGCCGGCAGATCGACCCGATCAATCCAACAACGATGTCCTCGAAGTTCGTGAATCGATCTCTTCTTAGTCTGAACAGTACTTTTTAGAGTAGAACAAATGTGTGCGTGTGTGTGTGTGAGAGCTTAGAGAAAATCGCCGGAAGTGAGGAATGAGTGTAATAAGAAAGAGACGGACGGTTGATTTTTCGGTTTTTTCCGATTTTGTACTTTTTTGAGAAGAAGACGGAAGGCATATGAGCGGTTTTTTTCTCTCTTTCTTTCTTTTGGCTGTTTAAGGGAATTTGCAATTACTACCCTTTTGGTTTTATTTTAGTAGATCTCTTACCATTTCTTTTTGTGCCACACTATCCCAATTTGTAACGTTATCCAAAATTGTGCAAGTTTCACATGCTCGTCTATTTTCATTGAAAAGTGTTCGTTTTAGTTTTTGTGTGGATTGATTTCCGAATGCTGACGAAAATTACTCTTTTGCAACGATTCACATTAAAAATAGCAGTAAATGAGAAAATAAGAAGTTTTTTTTTTAAAAAAAACGTGCATTTTCGGACAAGAAAAAATCATTGAATGTCGAAAGTATTTTTATTTAATATAAAAAGTCATATTTACTACTCTTAGAATTTCATTTTTTAAAAAGTGGCAGGTTAAAAGAGTTTTATGCAATCTTCATGCATTTCTTTAGCAAGAATATTCACTTCAATCTACCAAATCTTTTTTCCACGTTTAATTTTTTTTTTAATCAACAAACGGATCATGAAATCTCTTTAATTTTGTTAAAAGGTACAAAAAATTAAAGGATGTGTTGTTCTCAACAAAATATTGACCTGAACTTAATTTTGTATTTTCCCCTTAATTATCAATATAGTAATCTCTTGACCAGTTATTTTTCAATCGCCTTCGTTTACACATACTAGTAGAAATATATTTCTAGTATTCTAAGCTAAACCTGTCAATTTGGGTTAAATGAGTTGTAATGGGTTGAGTTACAATAAATAACAGATTGTAATGGGTTCAACCTATTATAACTCATTTAATTAACCAATCAACTCAATTATGTAATAAATAGGTTAAGCTAAAATTAAATTATCATTTAAATACTCTTTCGTACAAAAAAAATATTTTTTATGTACTCTAATATACAATTTTATAATTAAATGGATTGAAATGGGTTGAGCTGTTTAGCAGATTAAAGCGGGTTAAAATAGGTTAATGGGTAACAAATTGACAGCCCTATTCTTTTTTTTTTTTACATCCAAGGGAGAAAGAAAAGGAAAAAAAAACGATTATACAAGAATCGTCCGACAATGGGTTACACCATCGTTGTCTTCCTTTAACAATTGCTTAATTTCATCCGGTACTTCTTCGCATAATGTAGAGGGCTTAGATGCAAAAGCTGCGCTTTGAGTTCCAAAAATAAGTAGGGATTTAAAGAGTTGTAAATGAAAAATATAAGGGTGCTTCTGTAATAAATCGCATTAAGCAATTATTTTCGATATAATAAAAGACAGGAAGACTACACGTGGAGGTAAATTAGCTGGACGGTTTGATTTCGTACAAAACAAACCCCCTGTGTTTGGAAAACGACAAAGGAAAATCCAGTTTAAAAAATACAGATAAGCTATAAATCCGCATGAAAACAAAACGGTACGGGATTTCAATTCTGAAGAGTTGTTTTGTTGGCAAATTATATTGCGTGCCGAGCATATTTAGGACGGTGTACCTAATAAATAAGTATATATTTAAATTTTAAAATATATTGAAAAAATTAGGATGATATGCCGAGGCTCACTGTATAACAAATTGTGTTTTGTTAGGCGTTAGCCCCTTATAACGTTGACTTAGCCTGTGACCCTAAACTATTTTTTAAACTATAAAAACTTGATTCTAAAAATTTGAAAAATGTTATGACTATAAAAGAGTTATAAAAAAAATGTGTATAAAATATTTTGTGAAATATTTTATGGGTGTAATTTTTATTAGAATTAGGATATAATTTTTTTAGTTAAATCATATTAATCAAATAATAATTTTATATATTTTTTGTATAGATTTTTTAATGGCTGTAGAATTATTCTAAAACATTACTAATCTTCATTTTATTTTAAATAGACCGAAATGAAACAGAGAAGTATTATATTTGTGTTACTTATTGTTAAAAATATGATTAATTCATTGTAGTAGTGAGAAGTTTTTAAAACATCAGTTGTTTAAAGAATTAAATATTCAAAATTAATTTTATCAGATCCTCCTCTCCCCTATCCTATGTATCATATAAACTGGTTGAGAAACTTGTACCTTAGTGGAAGATTTATCTCCTAGTTTTGGTAGATAGCATATATAGCATCAAATGAAAATATAATTTTACAAACATAAATGAGTTAGATGAGTTGGAATATTCTTTCTCATTTTTTGTTCCTTTTTTAAAAAATTAAATTTTAACTGTTTAAAATAAAATCCTTAAATTTAGAACTTTAAATATTAGAATTTGTGACCACGAGAGGAAATTCTGATTCGAGTTAGACAGAATGATGAATTCAAAAAGTTGTACTCTTAATACATAAAATATAATTTCTTCTCCTCGAATGTCCTTTTTTTAAAAAATTACTGTAAAAAATTAAAAACACCCTCAGGATGCTTGTTAATTCAAATCACTTTTCGCACTTATTATGTCAAATCACTTATTGTGTCGTACCTTACGTCGGGACAAAGAATGTTAATTATATATATATATATATATATATATATATATACACTAGTGTAAGCTCGTATCTGAGGACACGTAGCTCATTTTCTTTTAATTAAAAAATAAAAATTATTTAATATTTAAATAAAAACGTTAGTATGTAAATATGTTAAAAAATAAAAGTTTTTTCATTAAAAAGATGCAAAAATCATTGTATTCATAAGGATCACTTCAGACATTATGAATATAAACTAATGTTCTTTTACAATTGAAATTAAACATCGAATATTTAAAAAACAAAATATAAGTTTTGTTTGGTATAATATTTATTTTACAATAATTCTAATAATTTTGAATTTATAATTAGTTTTTTGTATTTTGTATTTTTGTTTAATTTTTTTCATCATATATGAATTTTTATTTATTTATAAATATTTTATTGACTAATAATGCTCAAATTTTAATTTAATTATGATAGTTAAGTTAGGATAAGTTAGTAGTTATAACAATAAATACATTTGAAGTGTTTTAATTTTAAGTTTAATCATAATATTTTTAAAAATTATAATAGCAAATGTTTTATAAAAATCTGCCCAATCCACATTTAAATGAAAATTAAGCCCAATTGATCTAGGGCTCAATAGACCACTCAAAACCCATACAATGTCATTTTACTATCCAAGGAAAGAGAAAAACCTAATCTCAGGGTGTGTTCTTGTGCCTGATTTTCACCCATGATTTTTGATTTCTGATTTTTCTCTCTCATTGGTCCCACACTTTTTATCTCTATCTCTCTCTTACTTTTTACTATAATCATTACAAAAACCCAAAAACCAAATCAATAAATCACCCACAAGAACACACCCTCAGTTTAACCAAGTAAACAAAAAGACAGTCGCTCCTTCCTTAGCTCTTTCTTCGAGGGATACGCCGGCTCACACTATTGACGTCTTCCGCACCACTTACCAAAACGGAACCAACTCTACCACTATCACCATCACCACCATCAACACCAACAATGCCTTTATCATGTTCAACTCCGATGCCAACGCCACTATCTATGCCAACCGTCGATAAATTTCTCCTCTCTAAACATTCTCGCTCCCTTCCTCTCACTTTTGTTTTTAAAATATATTTTCTTCTTTCTCTAACAAATGATCTTGTTTTTGCACTTTTGAAACATTTTGAAAACATAAAATTTCAGATCTACTATATTTAAGAAAAATAAAAAATATATTTAAAATATATTCCAAAAATTTTTTCACCATATTTTTAAGAAACAAAAATTTTTATATTATTTTTCTATTTTTTTAAGTTTCTTTAAAAATGAAAAAACTCGGAAATTGAATTTTTTTTCTTCTGAAAAAATACGCTGTCCAGTAAAGTCCAATACAAAATGTTGGGATGTAGTGTGAGTATCATCTGCCTCTTTGGGTGTTCTAACTTGAATGGCTCTTCTTTGTCTTTTTTTTTTTTTTACAGCTCTATGGAAGGTAAGCTAAAATGCATGAGTTTAGGGGAAGATTAAGATGTAGAATTTTGTCTGAAAGATTTTGTTGAGCAAGAAAGTTTTATTCTGTAATTGATCTTTGAGAAACTTTTTTTGAGAATTACAATTTTCTACCTTAGCTCACTTTTCTATGGGTTATTCTTTTTGCATTTTTTTTTACTGTGAGACGTTAAAGAGCACAGTAGAGTTTAAAGAGCTAAAAATTGTACTTTTTCCAGAGATATTGTACATTTAAATTTGCTGTCACTTTATGAAATGTGTGCTTTTTGAAAATTTGTGTTTCCTATTCAAATAACTATTCATTCTCAAAGCTAATTTGTACTATAGATATATACATTACAATTTACGTTTTATGCATTTAGTAAGCATTATTTACTTAAATGTCTGTTTCATTTTAAGTGTTAATGATATATTTTGAGAAAAAATTATCACTTTCAGAACACTTCAAATGAAATGAAGAGAGTAATAAGTTAGAAAAAAATTGATTCTGTGTAAAAATTTCTCACAAAAATACACGGAGGTTAGAAATTTCAAATGTAGGAATATAAATGTAAAATGCAAAATGAAAAATGATGCAGGCAGTAACAAATATCATGAGATTCACCAGCAAAAGTAGTAGGAAGGTTCAAATACAAAAATAGCTCTTAAGAAAACAAAATCGGTTCTAATAATCTCTCTCCAGTGTCTCCCTCTAAAACACGAGCTCATGGGGTTTCATGCCTGCCGAGAGCGAAAATCTTGCAGCCAAATAGGCCTTCAAGTCCGGAACTGCTTCAATTGCTTTTAACAATGTTGCATCAACAGACTTTTGATCATCTTTCTTCTCTTGTGGCAACACATTCTTGATCTACAATGATTCGAAACACAATTAATACGCTTTCAATAAGTTCCTCTCCAGCCTTGTCTAACAAGTATAGTAGATCCTCAAAGGCGTAAAGGAAAAGCAAGAGTTTGGGGTTCATCAATAAAAGGGACTAACTAACCTCCTTATCGGCTTCAAAGAACTCGCCTTCGCCCTTCTGTTTCTTCTTCTCCACTTGTTTCGCAAAGTACTTGTCATCAAACTTGTCTGCATTTACCCCAGCAATGTCAACCTTGGTTGAAGTGGCAATAACGTATGATTGATTGACGCGCCTCAATGGAACGCCATTGATCTTGAAAGGTCCTGCAGTTGTGAAATATAGGGATGATTTTATGAGTAAACAGCATTGTGGACGTAAAAGCCACTGCCAGCAATCCCAGACCAAATTACAACATAAAGGGAGAATAGAAGTTGGATGAAGAATGCTCAAGGGGCAATTAGAAGTAGTGCTGTATAAAGAACGAAGAAAGCATCACGAGGGGCAGTACCAGAGTAGAATTCAGGTACCACGTCAAGCAGATCAATACCTAACATACACCAGGGGAAAAAACATAGAAAGAAGTGCAGGCTAGATAAAGGCTCATGTTGCTATAGAACAAACAATACATGAGAAAAAAAAATTAGGTGTCCTACAAATTAACGGAGAATAACCATTTCCTAAAGAGGACCGCCAACAGATTCTGAACCACAAGTCAGTCTTGGGATATGAAGACCTCAAGCCATCAAGCTCTATTTTAACCTCCACTGAGGTGATTCTCCCCTGTTTATTTCAATGACTTGAGTATGGTATTTTCTGAACCACAACTAAACAAGAACATTCGGTTGTGTTCTTGTGCCTGATTTTCACTCATGATTTCTGATTTCTGATTTTTCTCTCTCATTGGTCCCACACTTTTTCTCTCTATCTCTCTCTTACTTTTTACTATAATCATTACAAAAACCCAAAAACCAAATCAATAAATCACCCATCCAAACACAACCGTGTTTTTACCTAAAATGATTCCTCAAAAACAATTTTCGCAAGTTATTTTCCTTGAAAATGACTCCCAATATTGCTATTAATAGCCATCAAAACAGCTCGGAAAGGGTATTGCCAGAATAGGGACATGCATTCTGTGTTTAAAGATAGGAATCTCAAACCACTAGCATCTTCCTTCACGAGAAAATATAGCAGCACATATTTGGATTAAATTCCTGTGACACTTCTTGTTTATTGTTTAGATCCCATCAAACATCCTTTCAGCCCTTCATTAATCCCCAAACCAGAAAAAGACAAAATATAGGTTCCTCAACTCCTATAAGGATTAAAGACTTAAGTGGTTCTGCTTTCAACCTTCGAAAATACAAATGCAATACAAAAACCGCACACTGTTCATTTTCCAGTTCTTTTGACTGGAAGATAAAGATTATTTTTAGAACTAACCAAAACACTAAGATGGTGATTGTCCTTTTTTCAGTTGAATTTTTATTTAGCAAATAGGAGTTGGCCTCACAGCAGCTGATATAAAAGGGCAGACACGAAATATGGACATCCATAGTCAAAAAAAAAAAAAAAAAAGAAGAAGGCTGTGGCATATATGATGACCTTGCATTAAACCGCATTGAAAGGCAGATAATAATTGAAGTATACCAATATGGTAGGCCGAAGCATTAAACTTTCTGCAATAAGAAAGCTCAAGAAAAGTGGAGATTTGAGGTGGGGTGTTGGGGGGGAGGGGGGGATCGCTGAATAGACATCACATTAACTGGCAAAGGAAACGGAAGATGGAACAGAAAAGAAGGTTTAAAGTAATGCCAAAATAGTATTACTGTATGTTCATAATAACTCTATCAATGAAGGTGAAGCTTAAACCGTTGCAGCCCTGCAGCGGCACCATGGACTATTGAAAATAATAAAGGATAACTAATTTACAGCCATCGATTATATTTAAATCTTTAATATTTTGTTGTTTATTTGAAGTTATTTTACTTTTCACACGGTCACCTCGGAACTTATAAGAGGTGGCAAGTTTCTGTCAGCTAATTGGGTAGAATCAGTTTACAAATTACAATAGTGACAAAACATAACAACAGTGACAAACAAAGAATGCATTGTACTCTTATATGTCCTAACTGAAGTGAAGTCTAACAAGCCAGCCTAATTTACGAGTACATAGAATAAACAATTGGCAATGGCAATATGATTGACTAAAAATGAGCATCCTCAATTGCTTCGCTTCCATTCTTTGTGCACAAAGGCATCACTTTACAGAAAAACAAATAAAAAACATGAAGTATTATGCCAAAAAACAAACTTACCAGTGACCAGAAGCAAACCAGACGTGAGCTGCTTCAAGAAGACAACCCTCTTCCCCTTAAACCTTCCGGCCAGAATGATCAGAACTGTTCCAGGGGTAATACTTGCCCTACACATACGTCACCAATTAACAATGTTCAATGATACACTAAAACCAGGGTTGCGAAAGAGCTCCACATGATTCAATTTAATTAGATTACATTATCGAGTATAAAGAGAAATTGAGCTCAGAACAGTATTTAACACATAAAGTTTGATTCAACTAAATTTTGAGACTTTCTAACGAAAATTTTATTAATGACTTAAGAATCTTCAAGTCAATTTTGCGCTTATCAGCTGAACTCCAACCAACATGTTTACATTACATCAATCTTTAAAATATTTTTCACCAAATCAAATTGCAAGCTAAAAACCCATTACTGACTACATCAATAGGTGAAACATCATCTGGTTTCTCAAACTTATCTAGCTCAAAAAACTGTCAACACAGTGAATAACTGGCTCTCAGTTTATCTTAAACCAGTATCTCACAAAGCAGCGCACAAGGAGTTAGGTAATTAAAGTTCTCAATTCAATAAAAATAGCAAATTATTCAGCTTTCTGTATTATAAACTCCAATTCATAAAGCTAAAATGATCCATCATTTCTTTCAATTCTTTAACGAGCCAGTTTTGAGTATAAATTCATCAAAAAATGTCAACTAACCAATTTTCTCTTCAATGCAACAAATGTTTTGTATTGTTTCGCTTTTCGAACAAAACCCAATGATCTAACAATCGAAAATTTCACGTAATAATCTAACTTAAGAATACATGTTACCTGAGCTTAGTGGGTTTGGCTTTGCGCTTATTGACGAGGGGTTTCTTAACATCATCAGCGGGATAGAACTTCGGCGGCTTCACGGCAGGAGCGGCGGCGGCGGGCTTTTTCTCGTGTGTAGGGAAAACGCCGCCATTTTTGGCCTTGATGGCCCAGAGACCCCTCTTGTGGTACATCTGTGAGCGGGAGTACTTGCCCACACCTCGGATCAAATCCGGGTTGCGGCTAACTTTCGGGGTTTTCTGCTTCGAAGGCATTGCTGGGTTTGATAATTTTCTCACTCCCCTTTTTCTCTCTCTACAGAGTACGTGAAAATGGGACGATGATGCTTCAAACCCTAGGCTAGGAGAAACCCTAGAAGATGTATTTGATGGGCTTTATATATGTTTCAAGTTCTGGTCATTTATTGGGTTTTGGGGTGAAGCCCAAAACCTTTTTTGTCGACTCCCGATGGCCCAAAAGAGGCTTAAATAGCTTAGCCCAAAAGATATCTAAATAGTAATACTCCTTAACAAATTGAGTGATATTTTTCATTTTTAGATCGCAGATACAAAGAAAAAGTACCACTCAATTTTGATGCAATAAATTAGAATAAAACCGTTTTGTCAAAAGAGGAATGGGGTCCGTCTCGATCAGGAGCTGATGGAGCCCTACATTTTATGTAGCCATGCTGTTATGGGTTTGGGTGCCCTTTATATTAAGATCGAACATGATCTAACGATCACGATAGAATGAACGAACAAAAAGATAATTTTATTCGCAAGCATTCATATTTGTTAGATTTTAAATAATGCTTATGTAACGAGCATTTAAAGCCATGATGAACTACACAGGATAAAGGTTTCATGGATTTCACATCAGGTTCAATCCGTCTTGCTCATTTTTAGCTTAGAATTTTGCATGAAGAATTATTGGTCATATCAATTGAGAATTAAATTTTTTGGTTATAGTAAATTGTAGAAATGGTCCTGTATTATAGAAAAGTCCTTAAAATTGATTAGTTTTGGTCCATATGCTAAAATAATCGAGCACAATTGATTCTAAATTTTAATTTCGATTCAAATAAAATTTAGATAGAAAGATAAAAGAGATCGTAGGAAGACTGAGATCTATACCTTCGTCAATTTCACAAAAATTGTCAGATCCACTCATTTTTTTCATCTTTTTTCTTATTATTCTTATATAGAATGTAGGAAATAAGTGGATTTGACGGAAAAATTGATCGAAGATGATATTTTCATTTTCGCTATTAGCAAATTCAATTCATGTTTATTTTTATTCCAAATTTAATTAATTCAAAATTAAAGTTGAGAATTAATTGCACTTGTTTTTTTCAATATAGATATCAAAATTGAGCAATTTTAAGTTAATTTTTTTTCTAAATATTTTCGAAATACAAATCCATTCTGCCGTTTGCCTCTTCAGTTGTTTTCCTTCTTTCTGGTGTTTCTATGAACTAAAAAAAAAAAAAAAAAAATTCGTGACAGCGTTTTTGAAACTCCACTATGAAACCTTTGAGGTGAATTTCCAAATCCTCAATAAGACGGACCCTTAGCTTGTGTTCTTCCGGGTAATTTTCACCCAGATTTTTTTATTTGTCTTTCATTGGTTCCATACTTCAATAGTTATATGAAGTGCCTTAATGCAAATAAACGTTATAAAATATGCACATAACATAATTATAATGTACATAACATAATTAGTAATGCACATAAAGATTTATATGTACATAATTTATAACTATTATGTGCATTAGGACACTCCTAGCACGAAATACCTAGACACTCCGTATAATTTTCGCCCACACTTTTTCTCTCTATCTCTATCTTACTTTTTACTATAATCATTATAAAAACTCAAAAATCAAATCAATAAATCACACATCCAAACGCACCCTTATTTTTCTTGTTTTTCTTTTTCTCACTTACAAATTGTCAGAAGTTTCCAAGCCCATGGGCCATGACCAAACTGCCAGGAAAGCCCAACACTCTGTAAAAAAATTCCATAACTAACCCAGAATTTCCAACACTTACTCAAAGGCACTTGGAGAACGTAATAAAATTTGTAATGAACCAAAAAACTTACCAAAGCAAATTCAACCCTTCAATAATTATTTATCTACCAATACGATCCAAGCTTTGTAGTCTTAAACTATGTTTACTCAATGATCCAGCCAACTTCTCCAATCTTCCAGAAGTACAAAAAAAATGAAAAATTATAGCAAAAAAATTGCAACTTTCTGGCTACCCAAGCTGCAGCTTTGCGCATTACCAACTAAATATCTTTAAACTCATCTCAGTTAGCCTTCTAACAATATGCCGGCATCCATACTTCCATTGCCCTGAAGAAATACAAAAGAGAGAATTGTAAGCTTGGTATTAATTTAAATTGGAGCATGACTTGAAACAAATGAGGCCAACTGAACACAACATCCATTAGAATAGTTTCACTTCTTACTATTTGTTAGCAAGAGTATATGCCACATGAAAGTACAAATACACTTTCATTGGACTAGAGATGAACTTTAGGAACAACTGGAACTAAAAGGCTAATTCAGTTAATTGATAGTGTGGGTGCATGCAGGTGATACAAGATCACTTCTTTCAACAAAGTTTCACTCAGTTTATAAGCTTACTAATACATAGCCTCTCCCCCTAATCATTTTAATAATCAGAAAACATTAGCAGAGTAAAATAGACTAATTACGTTGAAAATCCTACAGAAGCACAAAGGAGACCAACATGGCAACATCTCTCAAGTCTTGGGTTACTTGTAGTATCGGTATGATCTTCAGCCAAATACCACATTTAATACCAAAAACGGAATGTTATTATATGAGAAAGTGAGGATCCAATATGTGTTTATCGGCATGAAAAAGAAGTTTATCTGAAATTTTGTAAATTGGTGATGCGGAGAATGGAGTATATATAACATTCATTCGGGATTCTTTAGTGTTGGCAAATATGCTAGTATTGCCAGGGGTATGCCCGCAATCCTGTTGTATCTTTGAAGTTTTGTCTATATCACTGTCCTAGAGAAAAGTGGAGCAGAACCTAAATAAGAGCAGCACATATATATCTTCCAAAGAAGTTAGAAACTGACCACTGTGCCAACAAACCCCAGTACTTCCTCCTCCACTCCAGCTGAACAAACCAGTGCATATCAAGTACCTGTGCGAAGCATGAATTTAAACAAAAAGAATCAAATTCTGTAATGAACAACTCACTAATGATTAATGGAAATATAGAGCACAACTCACTTGATCAAATTTGCAAAAATGGGTCAATCTCACAACCTTCAGAACTGAAGACAGAAGTAAGAACAATACTTGCGTAAGCAAAATGATTGCAAATTCAGACAGCGACCATATAGAAAAATTAGCACAAAAAGATGAACCTCTCTCACGAACACCATTTTCTGGCATTCTGGAACATTTTCAACCAGGGGCTGGGTCCTTTCTTTTCCACATCCCAATGCTTCGGATACCATGGAAACTGCCACATCAAGAAACACCGCTCGGGATGAGGCATCATCGCAAGATGCCTCCCGTCTGGAGAACAAATTGCTGCCACCCCCAGTGGAGAGCCATTGACATTGAAAGGGTACACTTCGGTTGGTTTCCCAGCATCATCACAATATCTCACTGGTGCTAAATCTGAAGCCAGTACCTGATCAAGAACCCCATTATCAGGAAAATATGCTCGTCCTTCTCCATGCGCAGCCCACACCCCCAATGTACTACCTTCCATTCCTTCAAACATTATAGCTGGGGAATTCTTTATTGTCACACTCGTGAACCGGCACTCAAACCGACCAGACTCATTGTGTATGAATCTCGGCTGAGATGGGTCCCCGCCAACTCCATGGACCCCACCAACTTCGGACCCAGGGACCCACCCAAGCAGAGCCATGAGCTGGCACCCATTGCAAACCCCAAGACTGAAAGTGTCGGGCCGCTTGTAGAATTCTTGAAATTGAGTCAATAAAGGTTGGTTGAATCTAATAGAAGCTGACCAGCCTTTTGCAGAATCAAGAACGTCCGCATAGCTAAAACCTCCCACGAACGCAATCCCCCGGAAATCTTGCAAAGAAATGGATCCGTTAAGAAGGTCCGACATTGCAACATCCCAGGGTTCAAAACCTGCAGCATAAAATGCTGCAGACATTTCCCTGTCCCCGTTGCTGCCTTCCTCTCGAATCACTGCTACCTTCGGTTTGGAAATGGTAGTCATATATTTCTCATCGGTAAATGTCGGAGTGAAGGATAAATCCCACAATGGTTCGTGCCTGTTTTTCAATCCTTCTTTTTCTAAATCAACTGCAGAAGCTAATCTTTGAAGCTTTTCCAGCTGAAAGCTAGTTTCTTCCCACATGTCCCTAAGATGAGAAGTTTTCTCAGTCAAGTGACTCACACCATCTACCCTTAATTCTACCACAGGTTCAGAAGTTACTAGTCCAATGATCTCTGCAGAAACACCATAACTTCCAAGTTTTTCCATCACTATATCCAAATTTGACTTGCTGACCTCGAAAACAAGACCAAGCTCTTCTGCGAAGAGGGTGTGGAAGAGACTGTTTCCATGCGACTTCAAGTCCAGCTGCAGGCCATAGTTTCCAGCAAAGGCCATCTCAAGGGTGGTGACTATCAATCCCCCATCACTTACATCATGTCCAGCAGAAATCAGATCATCTGTGAGAAGATCCTGAATCCCCTCGAAAGCTTTTTTAAGGTATGGAACATCATCAAGATCCGGGCAATCATTCCCAATTTGGTCAAAAACCTGAATACGAGAAACCGGATGTAGTTTATGGGGAATGTTAGTATACAAATTCATTTTCCTGATAAAGCTGAAACTTCCCTGGAGTAAGAAAGAACAGCCTCAGACCAACTCCAAACCCTTTTCCATTACATCTAAAGTAAACCCCCAATAAAAACATGCATAACACAAATTCCAGCATCCTGATTACTGTAAAAAGTAAAAGCTCCTAATGCAAGAGGTTTCATCAAATAACTTAAATTTTCACCAACAACTCATGTGTGACGAAAGTAGATTGTCAAACATCTAACATATGGCTGGTCTGGCCAGCAGGCTTTTGATGTTGGATTCTGCCTCATAACTTTTGTTCATCACTGTTTTACTTTAGTTTACTCAATAGAAAACATGAAACCAAAACCATAATATCAAATCAAAACCATGTAGGCAGGTACATTCTAAGTTGCAGTACCAAATCAAAACATTTGAAACAATTATTAATAGAAATCCAACTTTTTTACCCAACTTTTATCTTAATAATATGACCAAGTGACCGCTTAGTCATCACATCACAATTACATGCTGGATTGAGAAGAAATTTTCATCTCATGATTCCGCCATTTTGCTTTCTCAACACAAACATATACAGGCATTTATAAATACATATATGCATGCATATGCATAGATTTAAAAAAAAAAAAGCAAAACCGAACCTCATAAATCTGTAAAAAACTGAAGAAAAAAATACGGCATTAGAAGAAGTAACACAAGTATATATAAACTACTGGAGTTTGTTGATTTTCTAGGCACAATGAGTTGGAATACCTGTGCTAGAGCTGATCCACCAAGACGTCGCTTTCCTTTCCCCAAATCAATGTGAAGAAGTATTCCCTCATTTCCGAGCTTCAAATCAGGGGTCACTGTTTTGGTTATGTCAGGACAAGTGACATATGCACTGATTACAAGATTTCCAGGAGCCTTGACAACTTCCCCTGATGCACGAGCTGCCATGGAAAGGCTGTCTTTTCCACCATCGATAGCTATTCCAAGCTCTATCATAGCTTCTGAAAGAGCTATTGCAGCATCATACATTGCTGCTCCTTCCCCATCGAGCTTGGCAGCATACATCCAATTCCCACTCGCTTTAACATCCGCTAGAGAAGTAACTTTTGCCCAAACAAGGTTTGTGAGAGCTTCCCCAACAGCCAAACGTGCCATTGCCTTAGGATCAAGTAGGCCTTTGATTGGCTGCTCTCCTATAGCACATGCACCTCCAGTATAGTCGGTATAACTTTGGGCGATAACTGCAACATCAGCAAGAGTTAGCTGCAAGGGACCAACAGTTTGTTGTTGTGCCACAAGACCTGTCACACACCGATCAACCTTAGAAGTCAAGAACCGCTTTGAGCAGATAGAAGGAAGTCTCAGGATCCTCTTCAGACAATCCAACAAAGTGATCCCAGGAGCAATATCAAGAGGCTCGAGTGAATTATCTACTCGTTGAAACTCAAAAGTTTTCTGCGGCATGTCCCCCAACACTTTTTCGAGCTCAAGATCCACTGCAGGTGGCGGTGGAGTAACACCCGTGGATCTACACTTTTCAATAGCTAAGCTGTCAATTAACTTGATCCGTCCTTCACCACTTATTGATCCAATCACAGCCATTGAGACCCTTTCTCTTTTACAGATCGACTCTAAAAGCGCACGGCTTTCTGGCTTAACTAGTATTGCATCTTGCTCCTGATATTCCGCACCCCATATCTCCAATACAGACATTGTATGGTCAGCAACAACAATAGCCCTAATATCAATTGTCGCCCCTTTTGGATAAATTATTTCCTTAACTACATTACAATTTCCACCAGCACCCTGATCGTGAATACTGATGATTGGGTTACCCTCGCCCATTTCAACACAAGCACGAATAACTCGATACAGTTTTTGTGCCATCTCCGCATCCCCACGCTGCACAGCATTAAAATCGAGGTCAGCATTATTTTGTCCACTAACCATGCTAGATGCAGCACCACCTCCCATTCCAATACGATAAGCCGGGCCACCAATTTTCACAACTAACATTCCAATATCAGGCTCCCCTTTTGTAATGTGGGTGTGATCAATCTGCCCAATGCCTGCCGCAATGATTTTTGATGAGTATAATACAATTTACAAATTCAACTTAGAATTACTAACCAAAAAAATACCCAACAATAATTTTTTTTTGACAAGTATCTGATTAAAACAAGGAAAAATGCAGAAAGAAGTCACTCAATTATGGCCATATTTTTATTTGACAAGGATATTATAATTGAGAGACTTGCTTATGGTCACCCAAGTAAAACTGCAAAAAGAAGTCACTCAATTATGGCCATAATGCATGACTTCTGTTAGTGTGAACAATCACGTAAGCTAGGCCTGTGTGCTACAGAGTTTTCATGGACAGGCTTGATTAGGGAAAATGTGAAGAAAGATTATCAATTAAACTGTTTTACAAAGCATGATTAAATAAAATTAGTTTAATTTGAAACAAAAATATATAACAAAAGTAAACGTAAACATTGTTCACTTCGGTGTTAAAAAGTAAAGGGTAACGTGGTGAATGAGAAAGTTGGACGTGGTAATTCATCGAGAAACTTTGTAAGTTCTTTTACTTGAATTATTCATTATTCCTATAACTCAAAAAACCATTGAAGTCTTAATATTAAATTGAATATAGATATCAACATGCATATCGATCTGAATAAGTTTTTTAGGAAGAAGAAAAGAATACATAGCAAATTAAGAATAATAAGATACTTATATTCTCTCTCTCCCACAATAATTGTCAAATGTTAAGAAAAAATGAACATAGAATGAATATTAACATCTTAATTATGAAGTTATTAAATTTACATTTTTCCCTCTTACATTTCAATAATCACGTGCAATGCTATGATGTGCCAATAAGGGTGAATAAATATATTCTTCATTAATACTATGAAAATAACCACAGAAACTAATCAAGCTGGCCATGAGAGAACATTGTAGATCTTAACCTAGTTGTGAGGGAAACAGTAATTCCAAAAGACTGTTATGTACATTTAAAGATTAAACCAATACTTACCATATGGCTTTCATTTTGTTAAGTAAGATTTTTATAGTAGATTATGTTTTGTTATGTAATTTTTAGGGATACAATACACCCTTCCCAGAAGGAACAATTATAAGGTCAAAAAAGGTTGGTGTGATGTGTGCAAAGTTAAGAAAATACCTGCACTAAACATAATGGGTTTCAACCATTCTCGCCTTTCCCCACTTGCGAGCCTCATTCCAAAACTTCTCGTGTAACCTTGAATCAAAGGCTCTCCAAACTTGTTCCCATAGTCCGATGCACCGTTGCTAGCATCGATGAGTATTTGCAGCGGAGAAGCCAAATTTGATGGATATTCAAATGATGGATCTTCCCATGGAGCATACGATCCCTCCATGTTAAGGTTTCCCACACAATACCCGACTGTGGATGCGACAACAAACGACCCCCTTCCTGTTGCGTGCGTATCTCGAATACGCCCTCCTGCACCTGTCTCTGCACCAGGATAAGGTGCCACAGCACACGGAAAATTGTGGGTTTCGGCTGTAAATAAGATATCCAGATCACGAGCACTTATATCAAGTGGACAAGTCAAACCAGGCTGATTAGGTCGCAGCTGATTAACTAGGAACCCTTTAATTGCACTCGAGTTGTCCTTGAAGCCAATGACCGAATTGTTCGGGTTTGCCTTCAAAGTACTCTTAACAATCTGCATCAGAGTCTTGTTCATAGGCTGACCATCTACAACAATCTTCCCAGTAAAAAACCAGTGACGGCTATGCTCACTATTAGATTGTGCCATATCGAAAAGCTCAACATTCGTTGGGTTCCTCTTTATGTCATCTCTGAAAAGCTGGGTGTAAAACTGCAAATCTTGCTCATCAAAGGCCAAACCCATTTCCTCATTAATCTCCTCCAAGGCCCTGCGACCCTGTTCCATAACAGGCACAAAATGAACCTCTTCAGGTACCACACTCGTATCAAATGAAGCAAGCTTCTGAGGATACACGCACTCAGTCATCCTATCATGCACCATAGCCACAAATTCATTAATCTGACTCTCCAACAGAGCCTCCTTCCCCGCCTTAACATACAGCAAGTACCTCCTCGACCGCTCCAACCTAGTCACCTCTGTCAACCCGCAAGCCTGACAAATAGACACAGCATTGGCAGACCATGCAGTCGTAAAAGACAACCTCGGCCCAACCTCAATCACCACAGTGCTATACCCTACCTTCCCTTCCTTATCAAAAAAGCTATCCTCCCCCAAATTATCTGGCTCATAAGTCTCCTGCAAAAGCCACTTGAGCACCGAAAGCTTCTCGCTTGATAAATCCGACTCAAGACCCACATTGAAACACTGCTCAGTTTTCAAACCCACAACTTGGCTTGAGATCTTGGTCTGAACCAACTTAAGCAACTCAGCAGTAGCACTTTCTTGAATGAATGGAACCCTATAAAAATGAACCACCTTCTCTAAACTTCCTTGAACTTTTCTGGGTTCCGAACTCTTGACCTCATCCGATGCCACAGCCTTGACTTTAAGTGTGGACTTCAATCTATTACTGATTCTCAAGGAACAGTCCTTTCTCCTACTAGAAAGGAATTGGGTACTCTGCCTTTTGGGTAAAGGTTTGGGCAAAAACAAGGCTTGATTAACAGAACCCTGAAAATTAAGTGGAAAAAATAACACTTCATAACATTCCAATAGTGCAAAATTTGGACGAGAAAGTAGCAAACAAAAGATTGATAAAGAAACATACTTTTTGTAAGAAGTCGGTGGCAGTGAATTTCAAGGGAGCAGCCATTCCTTTTCTCTCTATCCTTAGAGGGAGGGCGAAAGAAAGTGAATCTGATGATAGCAGCTCCGGCATCCCTATCGCAGAAGAGATTAGAGGGTGTGTGCTCCGGCAGGCAGGGCAGCAGTCGCCGCCGTAACCTGAGAACAAAGTATTTTAGTTGATGTCCGACTCACTGCTTTCCCTCGAAAAGAATTTGGGCTTAAATCCTAATACTCCACCTTCAAGATTGACTCCTTGACTTCTTTACCCCTTCGGTTATATTCCGTTATTTTGAGTGTTAATGTAAGGGGTAGAGTTGTCAATTACTAGTAATCAATACTCCATCCATCCCCCTAGACATGTTGCACTTACAATTGGACAAGTTTGAATTCAATTCGACTTGATTCACTTAGACTCGTTTCAACTTGATTCGTAGTGTTTTTATAAATTAAATTGAACACAATTTTTAGGTTTGTCTTATTTTACGAGTTCGACTCGACTCAATTTACGTGACTCATATACTGACTCGACTCGTTATATTTTACATTTATTTACATATAATTTATATGAAATTATTATAGTTTGTAGATTTTTTTTACATATTTTAAAAGAACAAATTTTATTTTATATAATTCATAAATAAATTAATATTGTTGATAATTTTTTAAACATGCTTATAAATTTATTTATTTCAAAAGAACTAAAAAGAACTAGAGAACGAAATAATAAAATTACAAATTGAATAATGATTCAAAGTTCAAAGTTTTCATTTTTCATTTCAATTTTCATAAATATTTTATAATATACGTGCGTTACTATCTATTGTAATAGTTTAGCCATTATGCATAACATAACATAATATATTTAATAATTTTCATAATAAAGACTTGTCAAAACTCGTCAATATTCGATAATAGTCCGTCAAGATCCACTAAAAATTCCATCAAAGCCCATTAAGGTTCATAAATTTTTGGCTCGTAAAGTCTCACGAAGGCTCGCGTGCACCTTGCGAGCCCGTCACGAGTCAAGCCAAGCACATTCATTTTAAGTTCGACTCGAGTTCGTGAAAACTTAATTAGTAAAAAATATAAAAATATCGACTGAAATTCGTAAAAATCCGACTCACGTAAAAATATGATATTAGTACTCGAAAAATATGCACTGATGTACATATCTTTAAATATTTAATTGGTTTCATAATGAGTATTAATTTTTTATTTATTTTGATCCATTTATTTAACTATTGATCAAATATTTATAAAATAAAATTATGTAATTAATATACACATTTTGTTGTTGTTGATAAATCGCTTATACTCTTACAGTAATTAAAATATTAAAATTATAAATTGTGATATTTTGTTAAAATTAAATTAATACATTTATGTTCACGATACTCATTTTGAGACAGACGAGATACATTTTAAGCTAATTCTTACCGAAATTAACTTTATTGTCTTTCTTATGCCAATAAATTCACGTTCTAATAAATAAGAAGACTCTTAATATCAGAATTTTTATTGAAAATATATTGAACATATTCGATGCATCAAGAAGATACAATGAACAAGGTGATAAGATGCATATTCACATTTGGGAATTACTACAAGTTTCATAATGTATAGATTTAATAGAGTGGCTTTTCGAGAGTCTTTTGTACTTGGTATAAATAGCCATGCATGTAGTTCAAGCTTAGCTAGGATAATGAGAAAATCACATTCTCTCGTTAGTATGAGTGGCTCCACCATGGTGAATCCGGCTCCACGGTAAACAAGTGATTTGAAGGTTGTTAAGACCACCTAGTTTATCGTCCAAAACCTAGTAAATAAATAAATAATATCAGTAAAACACTCAAGACATATATGTATGTTAACATTCATGGTAAATTACAGAAAATACGGAAGAAAGAAAGAAATAATATGAGTAAAGCCAAGTTGTTAGGCAAGCAGAGACATTAAACCTGCTTCAAACAAAAGAGGTCCATCCTCCATTTGAACAAATGGATGCACACAAACAACACTACTTTGCATTGCTACCCGGTATATAGTAATTTAATAAATTGTACAACAAACTACATAACTGCTCATTAACTGCCCACTATATATATTTTTCTAGATTGAAGGCATATAATACATTTGCAGCGAGGCAATACGCACCCAAGAATGCCATGAATACATGTACAAAATTTTCAAAATATTACAAATTATTTCCAATGGTGAAGGGACTGCTCCACGATGATGAACTTCTTTCAAGAGGATGTAACCATCGAAGCAAGGTCCAACTCTTCGTCAGAATCGATAACGTCTTCAAAGTCGTAAAAGGGATTTGCCTGCAAAGATTGGCATAACGTAAACGCAACAAAACCCTGGGCATGTTTAGGAATATCATTTTGGGCATGTTTGGTTCAAGGATTTGGAAGGAATATAATGGAGATTCCATTTGACCAAATTCTGTAGTTGTGCTTGGTGGAAAATATTGAAGGAATTGTAATTTCTTGAAGGATTTGAACTCCCTCCAATGATGCAATCGCAAATCCTAGGGGGCGGTTAGGACTTAGGAGTTCAAAATCATTCCTTCCCTAAAATGTTCTAAAAGACTAAAATTTCCTCGAATATTTTACTCTAACCCCATTCTGCCCTTTCCCATAATATGATATCAACATTAACAATAATGTAATAAATATAAAATAATAATACATAATATGTATTATGATATATAACAATTAATAATTAAATTGTCAAATAATATTTATAATAAAAATATTATTATACATAATATGTATTACCGCAAATTATGTATTATACATTATTAATGCAAAAATATTATTATACATTAATTATATCTTCAGCAAAAATAATATATTTTTGAGTAATATAATACACACGAACATAATGAGGGTAATATGGTCTGTTATTAAAGTACCAAACATAATATACATATAAATTGTATGAACATTCCTTTCCATTCCATTCCGTGTGAACCAAAAGTGTGCATTGACAAATTTAATTCCCATTTCCATTACCGTTCGCTCACCTTCCTTTGACCATTTACAATTCCTTCCCAAACATTCCAACGAACCAAACGCCACCTTAAGAACCATTAAAGCCCTGTGCTATATATCCTAGAGATGAAGGAGAGCACATACCTTTGGCCTTGGAGTGATGGCTTCAAAACTGTGGAAGATTGGAGTATCAAAATTAGGGGAATGTAAAACGATGTAGGCAGCTTTGTTTTTATAGCGCTCTTCTGTCGCCTGCAAAGTACACAAAATGCAGAAAACGAATATAAATACATATGGTTCTTAAATTTAAACATCATCACATAATTATTAGGTGTGCATTCCGAACAATGTACATTTTTCTCCAGAAAACTCAAATATGGCAATTAAAACACCCGTAACGCAGTACTCACAAAGAAGTAAATAGAAAATAATAGTAAACAACTGAGCAGTCGTATTGACTAATTGCCATCTTTTTTGTCTTCTTCATGATTTTTCCTCCCTTTTTGGAGGGTAAATCTTAAAAGGTTTTTTTCATAGGAAAAGCATTTGTCTTTTTAGATCAGTCTACTATTTTACGCAGTATTTCGGCTAAAAGAATGTCAGTCTTGTGTGTCCATACATTCACTCAATCTCTCTACAAAGCCTTCAATTCCAAACTTCACTTTGACATATGTACTGTATCAAAACTTGTTAAAGAAATTTCCTGAACATTTGAACAACTATTCGAGGACGCCACCATTCCTAATCCTACAAAGACATCTGATAACTTTTTGAGGACACTGGGAGCCATTCTGGTAACATGATGAGATCCAATCAGCCAAACTCTTCTAAGTTGAATGAGTTGGCTAATGACAAAGGCCCGCGTTTGTTCCAGAAGTTGCTATGAGGATAGCTGGATGCCAAGCAATTACTCGCTCCTGATGCATTATTGATCTTCAACTTGCTTATTTCCTCAGTTCGTACTCCCATAACAAACAATACATAATCAACAACAGCTATCTACCAGCTCATTCAATTTGAACTGGAGTTGCACTGCAGGGTTAAGATAGAGGGCACAGGAAAGGCATTTCAAGGGACTTAATTTTGAGTCATATAAAAGAATTTCAAGGTCCTATTACCTGTTGATGGAAAGTCAAAAAGAGACCGCCTTCACTGCTTACTCAGATATTGCCTAAGATTCCTATTTACCTATCACTTCGAGGGGGAATCATTGCACAAGGTTAGTGACATTCTGGCACTAAGCTCACCACACGAACAAAATTAAAACAAACACTTCCTTGCCTTCAGGCTTCAGCAGTGATGTCTACAATTGTTGAGCACACTATAAATGAAAAAATTAAGAGATAGTGAGATACAGTTCTTCACATATTTTTGGACACTTTATCTCAAATTCAAAACTTTTCAGGCAAGTAACAACGGACATGAATCACATGATTCCAAAATGTCACGAACTTAAGGTTTGAGCCCCATCTCTATCCCCAAACCCTAGGGAAACTAAGGCCAACTTGTTAGCCTTAGCGAGCCTTCCTAGCCATTTATCCCAAGTCTTGATCACAACAATGTATGACGATCCTAGCAGCTACACTAGGCAACTCCACCTATTCGAGGGCACAAAGCTGGAAAAGAAAGAAAACTCGTGTATTACTTGCGGAGATACATTCTTAGATATTTTTTTTATCCAACACATTTCAAGGATCCTACCATCTTAACACTACTGAATCTGTTTGATCCTTATGATGACAATGATTAATTCTAGAATAATCTATACAAACAATCCAATATATTGTCTCTTAAAATATTCTGGAATATTCCATTACCATCTACTACGAATAAGATAACTTCTACAACGCTCTAGAATACTCAAAGTACTCTAGGAACAAGGTTTACCGGATTGGAAGGACCCTTTCGATCTACACAGGCTAGGAACGAGGTTTACTGGGCATTCCTTATATCCTACAGTTCCATGATTCTTCCGCTCATTTCACTGGCCCAATTCCCCTGTTCGACAAAAGGCTAGGGCTTTAGTTCCTCTCTCTCTCAATCGAAGAAGTAATCTACATGGTCTGCTGCACCTACCATAGGCTCCTTATACAAGGTCAACAGATCTCATTGACTACACTAGGATTAATGGCTACACAAACTAGAGGACAGCGAAAGGCCCCAAAAGATTATGGACTGTTGACACAAGTGATCCATGCAATCTCGACCCCTTTGACTCGACATCCCATGACCATCCCCACATGCATCTTTATGAAACCGGTGTGACACAAAGGTCACATTAAACCACTTAATGAAACTGAAAGAGAGAAAAAATAAGGAAATCTTCTCTAATCTATTGATGGATTAGGTTGCAGCAGAAGTGTTATTGCTTGCTTCAGAGGAAAGAGCAAGAAGATACCTGAAACTGTGGATAATCTGGAGCACTGAACAGAGTGATCAATTTGCCGGATTCCACAACATGATCTATGGTATACCCTTCATCCATTCCCCCAAGACCAGGTCGCTTTTCCCTTGCGTCAGGACCTTCATGTGATCTGATAATCAACTGAAACAACAAGAATCAATGATCATCCGCTCGTAATGCAACTTTACAAACCAGATACCACAGTAAAACTTGACTCTACATGCAAGTATATGAATTTTAAACCATTAAATCACAGAGCGGAAGCATTCACATCTTGTAGGAAAAATATTTATAATAAAACCACAACTCCCTTTACAATAGACACTAAAGGCCCAAGTAGCCCTTTCCCTCAAAAAAAGTTTAACCATCAATGCAGTATTAAGATGGCACACTATGAGTGGACCTTTTCAATAACGGCGACATATATGGTCAAAAACAAGTACCATGAAAGAAAACTAAGACATTCATTACCTTTAAGTTATTCTTCTTTAAGAACTCTTCTGTGCAATCGGGACCCCACAAAAGGCCAATGCCTCGCTCTTTATTAGGAGAAAGACCGGGGTTCATCGATGGGTCGGACCAAAGCACGTCGCCAGGAATCAAGTTCAAACCTTCCCACGGAGGATCAAGGACAGATCTTCTAGCTTTAGATAATTCTTCCAAAGAACCAAGAGATAAAACATTCAATTCAGGGTTTAGAATTACTTTACGATTCTTCTTTCCTTTAGCTCTTTTTGATGGTATAACAATTGTGCTGCGAAAGATTCCTCCATGTGCAGTGTAGACACACCCAGCTATGATGGAAGCAAGAGGAAGTCCCTCAAAGCAACCAAGACATTTTCTATAAACATGCTTGCCTTTTACATTATCTCCATATTTTGCCAATACTTCTCTTTCGAATCCATAAACAGAAGTACAGTATTTTGATTCGTGATTTCCACGAAGTAAAAATACTCTGTGGGGCAAAAATACCTGGAAACATTATCAGGAAAAAGTATTCAAATACAATGATATATTATCATCACAAAACAGTAGGTTTTACAACAATAAAGTCTGCAAGGGCACTTCCATACTATAGAAGAAAATACTAAACAACTTCCTGTGAAAGAAGTGAAATTCTCTCTTGAAGAGGGAAAAAGCAACTAATCCCCTGACCAAGGAAGGGTAAGGTTCTAGCAAACCATTTCAAGAATCAACGACTTTTTGGGTTAGTGGCACAAAAATTCCTGTTTCCATCTTAGTGAAGTCGGATAGAGCAAGAGGAAGTTACTTTGCTAAACTCTCACTTCTTGCAGTAAGCATGATAAAGAAGTGTTAATATTGTCAACCCCTTTTACAGCTAAATATAATTGGATATACTCCCTCCACTCCAGGCAAAAGAGCCCACTATTCCGTTTTGGGACATTTCATTGAAAAAGTCCACTTTCAAAAATTAAGCTATAAATATTTATTTTTTTCCCAAATTTTTTTTTATACTCATGCTATTTCTTTTTATAATTTTAGTAATTTGTAAAATATATAAAATGCCAAAAGTAAAAAATTTTAAAGCTTGACATTCAAACGAGGACTCTTCGCCGAAATGGAGGGAGCAATTCATAACTTCATCATTGCCATTTGAAGTTTGCAGACGGCAGTATCCCCTGCTCTAAATTAAATAAGTGGGAATAGACTCTTTATTCCCTTATGCATCCAAAGAGAGCATAAATGCTATATTTATTATAACATGCAACTACTCCCTTCTTTCCCTCAAAATGATGTACAATAAGGATTGAATGATACGCATCATACGCTGAACCATTGGACGCTTAATTCAGCAGCAAGCACGTGAGTAGGAAATGAATAATCACCAGCTCATATTTATAGTTTACCTTGATCAACTTCATGTGACTTGTAAAGCTATCTTAGTTTGCTGGTTGAATTTGTTGCAAGTGAATTTAACAGAATATATCAAACGGGCAGCCAATCAGGGTCAGCAACACCCCCCACCCCCAGTCCCGCCATGCCCACACACATACACATTAGTAACAACCTATGCTGCTTATAGTAAAGTCGGATCACCATTAAATATGTTTTCTGATTAGAAGAATTTTACTTTTCTGCCATTTCACTAATTTATCCCAAATTAAATCATACAATTTCCATTCCTTCACAGGAGATAGATTGATGATCTGTCTCGGAAACGAAAGCATAGATTCATGGCTTTCATAAATATTAATTACTGCAATACTCTTTCAGGGAGGCCACCTCTTTCTTAAGTGTTAAGTCCACGGCAACCGAACATGAATAATCTTTTTCATTTCATTCCCCATCCTCACCCAAAAATCAGTGAATCAAACATAGAATGAGAAAATGGCCGCAGCATGGGATCACTAAAGTTTCACAATTTTACGGTCTCTAAATGATTTAAATAATCTAATTTCCGGAGGAAACATGACACCAGTGTGAAGTACCTGTTTATATTACTATAAATAAGCTTCTAACGAAATAGGTCATTAACTCTGAAGTCTCATAATCTGACTTGTCAAGAGAACCATTAACATGCATTCTCATCTAGCATGTTACCTATCATTTGCAATCTAAGAACTAAACAAACTAGAGCTTCACTTATTATGATCTAAACATGTAAAGAAGACAATGAATGCAAAAGCAAAATGCAAATGTACCTTCCAAGCCAATAACAAAAGGAAAGTCTCAAGCCCCCAAGCTCCTCTATCAACATAATCCCCATTAAACACGAAAAACCTATTATCACAAGGACATCCCGCATCTTTCAACAAGAACAGCACATCATGCAACTGTCCATGCACATCTCCTACGACCACCACACTAGAATCCTCCCCCTCCTCCTCCCTCCGCGGCTCAATTATAACGCAATTGCTCTCCTTATGCAACATCTTTGACGCCGCCAGCACTAAACAATCGAAAACCTCCACGGGCAACACCAGCGGCAATTCCCCCGGCGGTAAGTTTCTCGAAGACCAATCGAACGTCGCCATCAAGTCGTGCACCCACTCTAGCGTTAGGGCGCCGTTTCCCGGCCATGCGATCGGTAATTTCGGCTGTTGAGGTTGTTGCGGCGGCGGTGATGAGGATGGTGGGGTTTCCGATGAGGTCGTCGAGGCGGAGGAGAAGAAATCTTCCTCGGAGGAATGCGGCGGCTCGCCGGCAGCTACATCGATGGTGGCAGCTGACGTGGCGGTGGTTGATTCTATTATGGAACTAGGGTGTGGTAACATAGCAAATTATTGAAAATTGGATCAATTAAGATCGAAATTGAGAGAGGAGGGAGGGGGGGAATTTGATATAAATCGATGCTTAAAATTGGGGAAGTTGAAAATTAGGGCATAATATTTGGTGGAAGATGGGGACGATTGGGTGAGTCGAGGATGACAGGGATGAGCCTGACGAGTTTGTACCCATTTCTGTTTTCTGATTGATTTTGAGTTATTGGGGTTTGTACTTTTGGTTCCGTTCTAGGCCCTATTTTTGGGGAGTATGCTATTGTCATAATATAAATTGGGATTTTTTTTTTTAAATGTTAAATGATGTATCATAATTGATGATATTGCTTTTGACAATAATATATGTTCTAAGTTTAAAATTATTTTAGGTCATCTTTTAAACATAGAGAATTATTTAAATGTTACCTGCTTAAATTAGAAAAATGGATAATTCTAAATGTCTGAAATGCCCTTATAATGTCGTTCTCCCGTAGATAGCACCTTGCCGTACTCACCCTTGATTTGGAAAAATGAGGGGTTGTGTCATAATGCTCGTTGGGAAATTTTGATCTTCTTGTTGGGGCAGACGATGAATCGATTGTGAATGATTTCATTTGTGAATTTGATTAATTTATTCGTCAGAAGGTTTTGAATGCGCGTGTTAGTCCTCCGAATCAAAACATCATCAAAATCAAATAATCGAAAGCAACATCAAGAATAACTTATAAAATCCTCCTCAACTCCTATCTACAATTAGAGCCTAAACCATCATTTCTCCTATGATCGAATCACGTGCTTGCTATAGAAAATTAAATTTAAATCTTAGGGATTTGTTATTATTATGACTAGTGATTAGGAATTTGAAATGAGGCTAGAGCTATGTAGGTGAAGAACAAGACTTTTAGTGGGAGTAAGGGTATTTTGCGTATGAAAAATTAATAAATACATATATTAGCAATATTGTATGGAAAAATCAGTATTTGCACTTGAGTCGCTCGGATATCTATTTTATAAGAAAGCTCAGTCTCCTATTTCTTGAGAGAGACAGCCCAAAAGTAACATTAGCACATATTTCAAAAATGGGACAATCATTTTGTTGTTTTACCGTCTACTCTTCTACGATTAACCGTGAGGGAGTGGGTTAGGAGGCGGGGGTGTGTATAGAGAAAATAGGGGAGAGTGGGTAGCCCTTACTTGACCCGCCCACTGAGAAAGAGAGCATCTTACTTCCTCCGGTTCAAAATAGTTGATTTTGAAGGTTTCAATCCACAAATCAAGAAAATCATTTATTATGTATTATATTTTCATTTTTACCCCCTTTAACATTTTCATAAAGAATCATGGTTTTTATTGGAAATGAGAACTTATGTTGAAGTAATGGAGCATGGAAGTTGAAGAGTCTTGAGGCAGAAGAGTAATTTAGGAATATTGCAGAAAAATTACCTTAAACATCAACTATTTTGAAACAAAATTTTATTTCCAAGAGGTCAACTATTTTGAATCGGAGGGAGTAATATATTGTGCTTTATTCAAAAAAAATTATCATTTGCTCTTTCTTTCTTTTAAATAATGTATATTTTAAATTTGTATAAAAATAAAAAATTTAATTTTTAAATGGAAAAGTACTAATAATTTCTCCATTTCATAATATATTTAAAAACTTTACATATAAACTAAATTTTTTGCTATATACTATGTATTTAAAAAAGCTTATTTTCTGATTGTCCTAATTAATATTTCAATCATTGCATATGTACTTTTCACATGCATTAAATACAAGCACATTTTTTTACACACGATTTTGATATTTTTACCCCTTCAAATAAATATTAAAAATTAAAAAATGAGGGCATTTTAGGAAAGTAAAAATGGGGACATTGCTAAACTCCTACAACTAGTGGGGATATTAGTTAATATCTTTAATTAAATAATATATTTAATTTTAAAAAATTTACATATATATCCTCGAATACAAATATATCTAATATGCAACAAATTACGGTTGTTATTAAATCAGTTACATGTACTTAAAATGTCATATCCATAGTGATGAGGAATAAAGTATATATATATATATATATATATTTTTTTTTTTTTTTGTTCCAAGGAAGTATGGGAAGAGATCGAACCTAAGACCTTACATATTATAAAGTTCAGCTCTACATTGAATCACTCCTTAAGTTCCCATGAGGAATAAAGTTAAAAGTAATTGACAATTATTTTCTTTGTTTTAAATAAAATATTATATTTTACTGTTTCATAATTAAGAATAATGATTTTGAATTTAATTTAAACGGGGTAAAAATTTACTGAAATTTTAAAAGGTGTCAGAATTAGAAAAAGTGTTAGTATTTTTGATGAAATTATCTTTTTAATGCATCAATTTGATCAATTGTCAGGGTTCATTTTAAGGGTGACAATTTGAGATGCAGTGAGCTTATTGGATTTAATATATTTATATAATTTATTTATTGTTATACAAGTTAAAATTTATTAATTATTACTCTCCTAAAAAAATAAAAAATTTGATAAATAAAATTCAACAAATTTAATAGGTCTCAAATCGCGACCCTAGAATTCCTATGTCTATGGGAATTGTGTTGCAAAGGGCCCAGGCCCACTATCAATTGCAGCGTCTAAACCCATAAATCCATTTGGAAAAAGAAATTCTTAAATAAGCCCATAAGATAGCCTAATTCTGTTATAAAGTAATAATCGGCCTCCCCAGATATAGGTGAAAATCCAGCCCATCTTAGAGGGCCAAGAGAATAATATTCCACGTGCACAAAATAAAAAGTCTTTAATTATGAACCGACAAAGACAAAAAAATAAAATAAATAATAATACAAATAGCCCTTGAGATGGGTCCCGCCAAACCCCCGAATTTGTTGCGTTTCTGCCTCCTACCCCCACAGCCGGCCATCCTCGAAATCTGGGGATTTTGTAGTGTGGTGCTGGAGAAATTGTCTGAATAAGTTCACTTTCCCTCAAATTTTAATCTGCGGCATTTGATCTGTTCTAGATATTAATTTTCCATGTTAATTATTTGTCGGAATGTTCGTGTCTTGTTGATTGTCTTCTTATACTACTAATAATCTCTACGGACGAAATTAATCTTATTCACACGAGTCCTACAAATTTTATTGAGCGTCTATTAGGAGCGCCCAATACACATATATGTTATAAATTATGCATATATACGTGTTATAAAATGCACATATTAATTATGTATATATACGTGATATAATTAATATGTACATTTTATAACACGTATATGTGCATAATTTATAACATATACGTGCATTGAGCGCTGTTAATAGAACCGAGCGCCTAGGCGCTCGTCAGATTATCTGCACGAGTCCAGATCTTCTGTCATAAATGGTGTGTCTAATATCTTTCTGAAACCTCATGTCATAAAAATGATCATAAAATTTAATTAACCTTAAAGACAATGCCACAGAAAATAACACATCATTTGGCATAAAAATTTCAATTTTATCCAAACTTCGAATGTTCCAAGTTTTCGATGTTTAATTTTCTCTTTTTATTTTTTAATAACCCGGCAGGCTCATTAATGTTTTGATTATTTCGTATGGGTTAAAATGAGGTTTTGTCATTTCCATTAACTTATTCTCTAATCAAATTATATGTATATATTTATTTATTTAATTTGTTGCATTGATGATTTAGAACAATTTCATATTTTCATTTATCTTTCTTTTTAATGCGAAAAAAACTCAACATATTGATTAGGCACGTATCAATATTTGGGGTTACGTCTTAATCTCTCGACTCCAGACAACATCGAAAAATTAATAAGAAGTTATCATTTGGAGCTAATACTTCTCAGAATTATCGAAGACGTTTCAAATTTCAACCCCTCGACTTTAGATAATATCGAAAATTTAATTATTAGTTATCGTTATGAATCGAACCGTAACTTATATTTTCCTTGTGTAATACACCTACTTTACATTTTCTTAAATTAATATATTTTTTTATTTTATTTGAGTTAATCTGAATATAATTTTTTTTCACAATATATCGCTATTATTAATAATTGAAAATTAAAAAAAGTAAAGTAAATTTAAAAAGTTACAATAGAGCAACTTGTGATATTGTAGAGCCATTACGCTCATGAAGATGAAATACTCACTTTTTAAGTCGAATCATCATGCACATTAGTAAAGAAAAACTAACAAATTATCAGTTGGTAATTAATACGACGAGAATATATGATTAATCTCATATTCTTAAATCATAATTTTTGTATTTATTTTTTAAGAAAAATGATACTTCTTATTGGAAATGTCGAGATTCTTAATATAATTTTCAACCTATTGCATTTGTAAAAAGTCGTAAACGTGGTAAGCTGAGAGGTCCGAACACCAATCAAATTGAATATAGAAGATCTACGAAGGAGTGAAGTCAATAGCGTTGATACACATAACACGCAAAATAGAGGTCCGAACACCAATCAAATTGAATATGAAAGATCTACGAAGGGGTGAAGTCAATAGCGTTGGTACACATGATACGCAAAATCAAAGATGATCGGAAATATGTGATTGAAATTTGTAGTATAGAAGACTACTAGCATTAATTATACAATTTGTCCTTATAACTGAAATATATTTGTTGAAAACGGACCAAAACAAAATAGTGCAGCTGCTAAAAGTCAAAAATTGAGGGGGCAAAAAGTAAGACCGTCTAGACTCTATTCTAGTGGTGGGAAACATATTACCCCCCCTAAAATTGGTGGTGTCCTATGTATGGAAAAGTTAGCCCCACACAAGTTTTAAAATGGCATTTCATAAGTCAAGCTTTGTTAAATAAATACTCCTTCCGTTTCACAATAGTTGATCTCTTAAAAATATAAATTTATTTTAAAATAATTGATATCTTATGTATTTTTACTACCCTTTTTCTAAATTGCCATTTTATCTCATTGACTGGGGAGCAATTAATATCTCAAAAATTAATGAGAAAATAATTTGAAAAGAATTCATGTGTGAAGAAATGATAAAAATAAAAAATTATAAGACACTTCATGTACTCCTTGATTAGTGAAATTAAACCTTAAATATCAATTATTATGAAATGGAAGGAGTACATTCTTTCAATTTAAAGTAATAATCTAGTTGAACCCATAAGAACCGTTTTCTAGAGGCCACGAATAATAGTATTATTAGTAATTTTGAAAAGATATTTAGTAATCATTTAAAATAAATATTAATTAATAAGTGTAAATTCAAATTAGGCTCTAATATCTCTATTTATCGTTATTATTAATATCTTGATAGAGGATGGATTATTAATGATCTCACTAATAGTGACCTTATTAATAATACTACTCATACCCTTTAATTTCATACTCCTTATCAAACGGCTCCGTATACGTATTTTAAATGGCGAGTTCTACATATTTTTACGATTATTAAATCACAGTAAAAATTATTACTTTGTTTTATTTTAAGTATGCTGAAAGTAACATATTTTTATCAAAACACGTCACTATCATAAACGCTTCAAATAAAACGAAAGAAATACAATTTTTACAAAATAAGACTATTATTTTGAAACGAATAAATAATTATTAATGAAACTATTTTTTAGGCCGAAAGGACTATACAGTATAACTTTGATTTAACGTGATTTATACTTTAATAACTTGTTTATCGCCGACCATGCATTATAAGGATCCGTCACTATAATTAAAGTAGGATATGATTAACATTTGGCATACACATCTACGCGTAACATTTTCACACGCACACATAATTATAATTAAAAGTCCACTCTTGTCAATTATTTCTACGTAATTAACTTGATATATACTCCCTCCATGTCTAATTAAAACATAAATATAATTTGTGGTGTAATTAATCTAGAAATTATACAAATAGAATTCTGCTCAAAAATTGCCCCAGAATCACATGATAATAATCCAAAAATAGAAATTGGTCACATTGAAATTCACCCCGGATTCATTAAAAACAATACCAATCTATATCGGCGATCGGTGAAGAGTTCGGATCTTCTGTCTCAAAAAGTGTCCCATTTTCTATCTCATATTTCTAACAATTCACCTTAACCCTTTAAAAAATAATCATAATTTTAATTAATAAGATTCGCATTATTTTTTAAAATTATGTAATAGGAGATGAGACAACCGTTAAAATAAAAAAATCAGGATTCTAATTTTTATTTTTAAATTATTATCATATTTTCACGAACACTTATTGGTAAAATCATAAGAGTATGCAAAGTAACATTTTTTTAAAAATTGTGTTAATATGTAACAGGATTTGGGTCATATATAGGGTAAGAATAATCACCCCCCCCCCCTCATAATTTCCACAACTACTACACTCATGCACCTGATTAATTTATTAAATTCGACAGTACTTTCCGTAATTTCCTCTCTACAATGTCCTCTCCGTCCCGTAATAGATTATCTTTTAAAAATTAAAATTTGTTCCATAATAGTTGTTCTTTTAGGATTTCTAGACTTTTTTTACTCGTATTTTCCTAATTTACCCTCCTATTTTCTCAACTATCTATAATCATTAATTACATTTACTTCTCTTATCATCAATAAAGAGACATTATTTAATAAGGGTGAATTTGTCAATATATATTACTTCTTAATAAGTGTGCACAAAATTAAAAGGTCCTCTATTGCGGGACGGAGGGAGTATGATGATTTCTAATGAGCTTTTTAATGCTCCCATTAAAAAGTATGATGATATTATAGTATTAATCAAGTTCGGATAGAGATCAACCAAAATTAACATTGATATTAATAATACGAAAAGACATGAAATATCGTAATTTATAATTACAATCTGACTTGTACTAAATCACGTAAAATGACGAAAAAATATTTACATAATTGACCTCGAATAATTAAAATTAAGACTTTATTATTATCGTTATTAATTTCAAATTTCAAATACACAACTCCAATATGAGTACATAGTAATACCATTAAATTAGATTAAAATTTGGTAAGTACCCTCTAAACACAACCCTCCAAAAGTCTTACATAACCAAACTCACCATCTTCCAAGCGGCCCCTTCCCATCTTCCTCACACCAAACTTTTTCTTGGAATCATTTTTCCATTTCATCACCCACCTAGCTTCCTCTCTCTCCTAACACCATACACAACTTAACACAACCTCTATTTATACCCACAACATAAAAACACACCCTTTGTCCAAGCAAAGGAATTAGGAAAATTAGATCAAAAACATGGGTCATAATATTCATATAATGAGTTACAACAAGGTTGGCCGCAAATACCAAGGAGGAGGCATGAGATCAGGTTTCCGGCTAAGCCCGAAAAGATTTTCCGTTCAACGGTTACGAGCAAAGTTCTACCTCGTCTTCAGGCTTATCGCAAGGTTGAAATCATCGTATGGGAATGCCTTCGACACAGTGAGGAGGAACCTCTCAAGAAATGGGAACAAAAAAGATGATAATGCTACTGCTAGTAGTAGTAGGAATTTGGTCACGAGCAGGAAAGATGTTACGAACAATATGTATCACTATAGATTAAAATCGTTCCGGCGATCAAACTCCTTCTACTCGGAAGCCATTGCCGATTGCTTAGAGTTCATCAAGCGTACATCCGTTTCGTCGACGGAGGATGATAAGGAAGATTGATCTCATCAAGCCGATCGATCAGACTCTTTTCTTGGGTATATATAGAGAGAGCATTTAGGCTAGCTAGTAAGTTTTCCTTTTTTTTTTCTCCCTTGTGCTTTATATGTATTAAAGGCCTGTTCGACAAATCTCAAAATCAGGCTAATTTGAAGATGTTCATGTTCCTTCTTCTTTTGGCAAAACAATTTTTCTTGTTGATTGCCAAACAGTGCGCAAAGTTTCTCAGTAAGTTCTAGCTTGGGTAATCTCATGAGATTAATTAGTGGTTGTTTTTTTAATATTATAAATCAAATCTTATTTGGGCTGTGTGGTAGGTATAAACAGAGATTATGCTGACCACCTAATCAAATTTTGGCATTATTTATTATTAATTATTTTGACAAAATCATTGATAATAACAAAAAGAAGGAGCAACTTTCCGATTAGCATACTATACACCTAGGCGTACAATGCTCCATACACCTCTTCCCTTGACGTTTACACACGCGGTGGGGCTCAAAAGGAAGGTAAGTCAAATTTAACCACTACCGTGAATTATGGGGAATTGATTTCCCCAATCCGTGATTTTAGGCCACATAATATACACATATAAATTAATCAAAATCCTTTTTCACAACCTTATTTTTTCTCCGGAGATTCAAAAGCGACCGAAAGTGATTCTTTATGCCGGATTGCCGACGATTTCTTCCATCAATACAGTCGATTTCTTCCATCAAAAAAGCTTCTTATTAGTGGCGAAAACGAAGGTCGGCACCAGTGAATCTTTTCCAGTCAATCGACAAATTAGGAGTGCAACGACTAATGATCATCCAACATAATGTTCATTGATTTTATTGTTATTGTGCATTATTTGATGTTTTAA
>JAOWAN010000047.1:1566424-1585302 GCA_028566635.1 Lobelia cardinalis | reverse complement strand
TACTCATGAGCTATCCGAGAGATTACTCATGACCTATGTTGTACTCTTTTCCCTTCGACCAGAGTTTATTTTTCCCATTGGGTTTTCGTTACCTGGCAAGGTTTTAACGAGGCAACATGATGCTAATTGGAAAGATTGTGCGTTGTACTATTTTTTCTTACCGTAGTTATTTTTCCCACTGGATTTTTACACGAAAGGTTTTAACGAGGCAACACGTAGTGCACAATGATTGCTCAACTAGAAATATCTAAGGGGGAGTGTTGTAAACATTATTTGTGGATGACTATTTCTAGATAGACATTTTAGTACAGGGTCCTTTGTATAAGTTATAACCCTAGGACTCCCTATTTATTGATAGGGATTCCCCCATAAGATGAATGAGAATACGGCTCCACTCTCTCCCTAAACTCTTTGTGTTCTTTATTTTCACGTTCTTCCTCCCTACAGTTATTCTAACTGTATTGTTCTTCAATCCAACAGAATCTATTTCACAACACTTATAAAATTATAGTGATCAGAATTATAGGATTTATCGCATTTTAGATCCTAAAGTTTTCATCAGCTCGCAAAACAGGTTCTCCAGTTCTAATATTCGTCGTTTAAGCCCTAATGTTACATTTTTATTGTAAAATGCACAATTTTACACGATTTTTGTTAATTTCTAACGAGAGTCTTTACACGTGAGTTACTGAAGGCTAATTAGATCATTTTGCATGATTGAAGACCTGCATTAAAATATTATCTCAAAAAAACCCCCCCATAAAATCCAATCCCCTCCCCCTCCCCCAATCACCATATCTTCACCACCACCCTAAGTAATAAATTAAATATAAGAAATTAAATATATAATACTAGTATAACTTCGATTCGATTTACTTGTTTTATGAGAAAATCTGAATTCCGATCATATAAAGCCAATCATAGGGACAAAGGAAATTTACATCGTGATCAAACAAGCCATAAAATTGAAAACAAACGCTGCGGTACAAGAAAAACCAACAAACAATCCAAATATCACTCTTAGAATTAAGGAAACAGAAAAAACAATCAAACGAATTACCAAAACACCAGTTTTACATGGACCCATAAAGCTTGGAGATCATCATCGGACGCTGCAAACTCCTTCCCAAAATATGGGAGTTACACTTATAAACAGAGCAAACTTGCTGATAGATAACCAGCAAGACCACCACCACGGTAGACATCATTACGATGGCTTTCCACCATATTAATGCCATTTTCTTCACGAAAACATACGCCTTAACAACTGGCCTGTCGTGAAATCTTTTGTTCACCAAATAAATTGCCTTCCTCATCTCCGATCTCACACCACCTTGCCGATCATGCTTCTTTATCCCGTTAAAGAGCTTAACGATATCATCGTCCGAGAGGTCTCCTACGATGATACCTTCTTTTCTGAGCACTTCCACGTCCTTGGCAGTATCGATCAATCCACACATCAGGTCAACGTATTCCGTGAGCTCGAGAATTATGTCGGGTGGAGTAATCGCTTGTTCGTAAGCAGTCAAGTTTCGTATTATGATTTCCGAGTTAACTCTCAGAGTAATCGCTGGTAGGTAGAAACACAACGCCTCCTCGTCGTACTTGATGTCCCTAATGCCGCCTGGTGTGAGTTTGAATGTCACTTGGGCAACGGCGTTGAGTTGAGATACCGATGGGATTTTAATCTCCTCTATTGTTTTAGTAGTTGCACTACCCCCCTCGCCTTCTTTCTTAATGATTGGAACCATAAACAAGAAGAGGTTTTTCATCAGCAGAAAGGGCTTTGGTAAGTTATCAGAACACGCGAGGCTGATAGTTTGTACCATGTTGTTCAAGAACGTCGTGAACCCTTCGAATTTGCCAGGTTCTCCTCGTGGATGACGAGGATGGTATCTTTGTTTCGGCTTAATATTGCACACGACTAGATGGTACATGAAATCTAGCAGATGTGCAGGGCCGGTATCATCTCGGAATCTGACGTTGGGCAATAGTTGGAGTGGGGAATGTTTCTCGCAGAAAGCTTGTAACAATTCATCCAACGATTTAGGCTGAGTCCTTCGGCTGAGATGGATAGCCTTTATTATCTCCTTTAACACAATGAGAGGAATCTGGTTCTCAAGCATCATGATGTCTCGTGGATTCTTCATCACCTCATCTGGAATTTTCGCTACTTTGCTCCACGAAATCATGTTCACCATTGTCTCAATACGATCTTCTGCTGGTTTTATTTCGGTTCCTTCTTGATCCTTTGGATGTTGAGATAGCAAAAACAATGCATCCTTCATAAGTTTGTCATCCTTTATCTCGTCGATACCCTTGGCCGCATTATCTTGAGAAGTACTAGCTGCAGCAAGGTCATTAGATGTCGACGCCTCCTCATCATCACTCGTCGTGTCTCGATCATAACCTATGCGAGCGAGCAAGTATAGCCCATCCATAGCCAACATGGACGCCAACGTATCGTCATCAATATCCAAGTACTCGTTGTAACAAGCACGAACGTGAGGCTCAATGTCTTTGATCCTATCGACCACGATTTGTTGAACATTGTGATCTTGTTGCTCTCGACTTAAGATCCGTATAGCCGCGGAAATCTTGTACCTCAGCAGCTTATACATCTCTGGCCGCAAGTGATGAAACGGTCCGAGACCAATTGCTCTCGGGATGTAGGCTTCCGGCTTCTCGTCGACTAGGGTTTTCGGGATGCGGAAGATACAAGTTGGGGGAGGGGGGATGTCAATGGAGATTTGTTTGGACAAGGTTTTGTTGATTGTGGTTACCCATCTCTTCTCACTCTCGATGGACTGGAAAATGGAACCATAAGACATGTTTTCCGGTTGGTTGGTTGGTTGGTTGATGGCTTGGCTGCCTATTTTGGTGCATATATAAGATTTCATTCTATGCTTTGTATATATAGGTAAAAGTGGTAAAGTCACCTATTTTTTTTAAAATATAATTTGTTTACATTCTTTTTGGAGAAATACTAATTATTTCGTTTTTTTTTTTTTAATAATTACACGTCTGACGCACCCTACCACCAAAACTTTACCTAAAAAAAAGAATTATTAGTTGATGAAAAGAATTATTAGCTAATAAAATATATAATATAGTTTGTGTGTGTGTGTGTATATATATATATAATGGTTGATCATTTACAATATATATGACACGTGAATTATAAAATACATAGTTTGATCATGTGGCAGGAAGAAAAGTTTCGGCCAAAGTAGCTGGGAATGATTTTTGACAAGTGTAAATTGACATAAATCATCCAAAATTTTACACTTTCAAATTAAACTAGTTGCTCCAATTTAATAATTAATAGTAGGTTGGTATATTAATTATTATTTATTATTTATACCCATATCAAAATGAGAATTAAAATTTTTTCACTATCATAAATAAGTTTGACACCTATTTCTAGACTAGCGGATTTGATACCAATGCTTGCATTAGACCTTAAAATAATGCTCGAATGAATGAATGCCAATGAATCTTTATGAAATTCTATTTCCACGCGAAATACATGGATTTTGGGTATATATGATGACAACTCAACCCATGTTCAGAAGAGAGCAAATGATAACTTAAAAATATTTTCCCAGTATGTATTACTACTTTTGTGCTGAAATATAATTATTCACCATCAATAATATAATAAAATTAATTAGCAGAACTGATAAGCAAGAATGAACGAAAACGTAAGAAGAAAATAGACAGAAGAACCTGTTCTCGTCTGCTGTTAAAAGTGCAGAAATCAGTGGGGATGCTGCAACTTCCGTCCCATGAATACGAGAGTTTTACACCCATTACACTGAACAAACTTGTTCATAAATAACCAACACCACCTTGACGAACTGACAATGGTAGAAAGCCAAAATGAGAAACTTCAACCAAGTACTCCATTGGTTTTTCGCAGATGCCTGACGTGCCCCTTGCCCTGGTATCAGGATACTCATTTACCTTTCCAATTTCCCTCCTCAAGTTAAATCTTTCAACCATAGTACTTCAAAGTTGCAGTCAGCACGCTCCTCTTCTCCTGTACGAGGATTTTGTCTCAGCTTTTGGTTCGGGATTATGGCTGCGCATGATCAAATGTTACATACAATCTAGAAAGCATGCAGGGATAGAATCATGCTGTAATGTGACTCTAGGCAAAGAGTTTGAGAGGGGAATGTGCCTCGCAGACAGCTACAACATCTCATCCAATGAATTAGAAAGAGGGAGGACCTTTTGACTTTAGTACTATGACTGGAATTTGATTCTCAAGCATCACAAGGTCCCGCAAATTCAGAGGATTTCCACAATATCCCACCATAAAGTTTGACTTCAGCTAATTTCTACGTTTCTGATTTGTTCAATATCATCAACATCAAGCACTCTGAACCTTGGATGAGCTTGGAATCAAACCACATAGCATCCGACATAGACTGGTGTTGGATGAAATTTCTAGAGAGAAGCAACCATGTCAAACCTCTTCATTTTTCATTTTTTCATTCTCTTTTTGGGATAAATTACGGTTCCATTTCATGAAACCAGAATATACAAAAGTCAGAGCTCCCTGATCCAGGTTGCCTCACACTCACTCCTACAAATATACAATTAACACATCTGAAGTCTCCTACAAACCCACACCAGAAAACAAAGCTTCCTTATTCAGTCTACACTGTATACACCCATCTCTATAGGTCCCAATTATTGTACTTGAACCCCTGTAACTGCAAATGTGCCAGCTTGTCAAGTTCCTGGGAAACTTTTTGCTTTCAAGGATGGAGATATTTGCTAGGCCCTCAATGCTCTTAATAATCACAACTGACAGTGTTTGTATGAAGCTGGAAAATAATTTCATTCCCCCCCCTCTTTGCAAAATTCCGAATTTCCCTTTCCACTCTTTACTGGCTGCAAGTTTAGAAATTTCCAATCAGAAGAACTAGTCTGACATCATCTCTTCTTCTAATTCCCTCTACATTCCATTTGTTTCAGAACATCGAACGAACACGCAACATACTCCTGTTCCGGATGTCAAAACACAAAAGTTGAATCCTCTAGAAATCCCCTTGCCACAAGCCTGTTCATTGTGGCTAATCTAAGCAGGCAAAAGGAAGCTTATAAGGCCATTCAAGGAATCCCTTCTTCTTACAAAGCCCATTCCACCGATTCTTTTCACCCCTCCTTTCTCTGAGAGCATTCAAATCCCCTTTTGCTGTATAGTTCCCTATTATCTGGCAACCAAACAAATGAGTCCTCAAGGTCAAAATTAGGCTCAAGAGAAGAAGGGCGAAAATAATGCTATAACTATACAAAGATTACTTTTCTTTGCTTCATATTTCTCCCATCACCGTCTTTTCACAAGTCTTTGTAAATGCAGTCTACCATTTCAAGTGAAATTACACATCATCTTAATGTTATGAACGATATAAAGCATTTCAAATTCAAATCACAGTTAGACAACTCCTTACTGAGACGGACAAGTATTCCATATAATGCCACATGATCAGATAGACGAACAATTACTTCAGCACATTATTGGAAACAGATTAATATTGGATGGGTTATTGTACTTATAACTATCAAATACCAGCTGCAATTACAACTAGGGATGATGCAAATGCCCAAATACACTTGTCTACGTCCTCTGATGGTCTAACAAACAGCAAAAATAGATTCAGAAATTTAACTATTTCAGCCGGATAACTCATTGCAATTAGTGAAAAGTCAGTTCTAAATGAGAAGACATTGCTAGTTCGCCAATGAAAACAGAATCATATGCACCACACGAACCAAGACCAATTATACAGTACTGTTGTCAATGATTCACCCACCCATTTGCAACTCTTCAAATGAGCAAGTAGTTTATGTTGCATCATAAATCATTCTTGATAGTCAGGTGCATCACATTCTAATAAAGACCACAAGCTCAGTGACTTGTACAAGCCAGAAATATATGTGTGTTTTGTAGACAGCTAGAAGTGAACACATCTAACAAGTTGATCAGCTACTAAAACAACAATCAAACACTATCAACTTCTATAGGATGCTTCCTTCCAAGCTTAACAATCGCAAACCATGTCAAAAAACATATGACTGAACAAGCATAACAATAAGATATGTGCATATAAGTACCAACACAAAAATTATTCTAGAGGCATACCGCTTATAACTTCTGAGAAAATCTCCTCCACTTCATATTTCTTGTTTATATATGTAACGATGAATTACAAACACATGCCCAATTCATAGTTAGAAGGCAGTCAATCAACTAAGTTACAAACAGACTTTTTCAGTATCACGGAAACAAAATCCCGCCTGCAAAATTGGAGCTTTGCCATACCTCAAGCCCTTCTACATTTTCTCTACTGACAAAAAGCCTATCACCACCCCCTTCAATCTTCCTTATGCTCCCTCTTTCCGCATCCTCCACCTTATCCACAAAATTCCTCCTATATGAATCCTCAAACACCTCCCTTTCTCCATCCTCCACCCTACACCACACCTCCAGCCCTCCATCCCTCCCCACAAACACTTGCTTCCTATAACAATGCAGCACGCTATCGTTCCCTCCCCCAACATTCCTCAAACTCGGGTTCTTATCCTTTAAATACACCCATGGATCATCATTCAATTTCCGCATATCGGCCATCGCCAAATCCCCTGACTTGGAACAAATCTTCCATATGTTCATCTCCTCCCCATCAACATCCACATCAGCAAACGAGTCCCCAAACCTGCTGCTCCGTCCCGAGCCGGGCTCATTCGTCTCCCAAACCACTTCCCCCGACCTAACGTCCCATAGCCGAATATAACCAGAGTACCCAAACGCACCCGATGTAACCGCACTTCCGGCCAATACCCCAATCTCCGGCACATAAGTCAGCTTCCCCGGCACGAGTGACTTCGACGAGCTCCCTGACTGCCTCCCAATCTCCGACGTCACTTGCAGCGTCGACTTATCAATCGAAAGCACACAATTCTCCCTATGGTTCGAGTCGAACGAGGCGAAGACCGAATCGGCAGAGTCCGTCACCGCCTCCACCCTCGCCTTGTATATCCTCGGATCAGTTAAATCAGTCCACGACACGGATCCGACCCGCTGCCCTGACGCGAAGTTATAAAGATGGAGCCCGGACGCCACGTCATCAGTGACCGCAACGATCCCCGGCGTGCGCACACATTTAATCGACGTTATGTAATCCAGATGCGTTCGTACGGTTCCGGAGTGAGTCAAATTACAGTCGTAGCTCGAGATTTGACCGCCGTGAGCGATCCACAGGGACGCATCTTCGGCGTTGACCGAGAACGACGAAACGACGCCGTCGGAAGCGGGGTGTATTGTGGAGACTAGCGAGGCGTCGATGCCGGAGAGCGGGACAGGGAGTGTAGCTGATTTGAGGTGGGACTCTATGCCGTAGAAGGAAGCTTCGTCAGAGAGTTCCTGGAGCGTGAACCGGTTGCGGGCGGTTGACGGGAGCCGGTTGGACCGGAGGAGCGAGAGAAGAACGGCGAATATCTCCGGGTCCCGGTCTATGAATATCGGGTTTTGATCGTGGGTCGGACGGTGCGACAGGGCGGAGAGGAGGGAGTCCGGGCCGCCGGATTGGAGGGTGGAGATCGTCGTTTCGAACAGCTTGCCGCCGACGTTGAGTTTAATCCGATCAGAGGTGAGGGTATTTCCGTAATTGTGAACATCCATGGAGGGGGGAAATGGTAGTGGAATTGCTAACAAGGGGATGAGAATGTTAAAATTGAATCGCTCCGTCGTAGGACTGTGTGTTGCCGTTTAACTGGACTGTGTGTTGCCGTTTAACTTTTGAATAATTCTAGTCATAAAAAATTGTATAAAGTCATATTAATTCAATATATATAAAAAAATATATATATAAATTAAATCGTTAAAAAAATTGTATCAAAAAAAATATTGTCAAAATCGAAATCTAGATATGGATGTTGTTTTTTGTTTGATTACAAAGCATACTCCATTTTGTCTCTTTTATAATTCGTTATATTACGCATTAGAGGAGTTTTTTGGTAATATAAAATTAATCAATAACATTCCGTACGATTCTCGAGTTGAGTTCGGATCTTCGTGGATCTTCGGTTCGAAACAATATTTTATTTCATTTTGTATATTTTTAAATTTTTATTTCAACTTTTTAAAATAAATTGAGATTTTCTGTCGCATTTAATGTTCATCTTCTATCTTATAACTTTTAAAATTTGATGCATATCCTAAATTTTCATGTTTTATTTGACGTTCCATTTCTGATCTCATATTTTTTTAAAATTGAAACATATTCTAAAATTTAAAAATTTAAAATTATTTTTTAAGTAATTGAAATGTAATTTTAAAAAGATGAAACAGAAAGTAAGACATCAATTTATACAAAAGATTCGAACTCCTTTGAACAAAACTCTTAAAAAGTAAAATTTTAATTTTCTTAATTAATAATATACATATTATTTTTTAAAATTATGTGACAGAAAATAAAATATTATTTAAATAAGAAATTTGAATTCGTGATAATGTCTTCAATCTTCTTTGTATCATTAAATTAGTAATATGGGTAGGGCTGAAAATCAGACGGATCAAATCGTAAATAGGGTGTTTCAAAAAAAATTTAAAATTTTTCGAAATGAAAAAGTCTATTTCAATTTTCATGAAAAAAAATTTGGAAATCTATGAAACATTCCAATTTCAGAAGCATGAATTTTTTCTTTTTCGGAGAATTTTCAAATGTTTTTGAGTTTTTTTTCAGAAATTTCTATTTTTTTTAAATCTAAAATTCAGAAAATTATTTATTAAATAATTACATAGAAAAAAATAGACAAGACAGATCAATTATGAATAAAGAAATTTCATTCAAATCAAAAATTAAATTAACAACTAATTTATAACTAATTAATGTTGTAAATTTTCAATAAGTAAAACTATAAAATTTTGAGTCATATTATATATGCAAATATACTATATAGTAAAATAAAACTATAATAAAAACTATAATATATCGTATAAAATAAAACTATATAATATAGTATTCTCCTAAACACTAACTCTTATTCCTTAACCCTAAATCCTAAAGCTTAAAACTATAAATGTTATAATAAAAAAAATTCTTTTTATCTTTATTTTTTGAGTCATATAATATATTTAATATTAATAACATTAAAAAAAATTAATAGTCGTTATTTATTTTGGAAGAGTAAGAATATATTTTGTAAGGGTTCAACATCGTCTAATAAATCAAAATTGACAAACCCTAAGGGTCATGACTCTAATCCGAGAAATAGGAAAACGAATCCTAATTCAAATTGAAATTGGATGATATTGCTCCCCAATTTCTCAAAGAGTAAATTGAGAATAACAAAAATGATTGACATCAAAATCGGTAAAATACTAACTCAAATCAAAAATCACAAAATTACAAAAATCTATGAAAACTAAATCAGAAGATTCATAAACGCCTCAAGATGTGTTTTCAAAAATTTATAGGAACCCCGCTTTTAATTTAATGGTAACATATCATTGTATATGAAAGAGTCAAAACTTTAACGATCCACGTGTTATCTGGAGAGTGGCTCCAATTTTCGTCCAATCCAAAAATGTTGTGTAGTGAAGGTATAAACCTATAGAAAATAGGTAACACCTAAAGTAAAAGAACAAGGTTTTCATCTTCTTCGAATGCTCCGACGTGAAAGTAAAATTTTCGTATGAAACGATGTTGCGGAATTTTCAATCGCTCCGTGAGGAACGCAAAGAAAAATGTGTACAAGTAATTTAGTTACAGTGGGGGTAAGTGTGTGAATAAATTGACAATAATTTGGTAGCGTAAGTATTCGTTACCTCGAGTAAGGTAATAATTAAAGATATTTATAGTAATTACTTCTTGATGATGTGACGCAAATAAGCATGGAGTGGTGAGGTGGCGAAAGTTATTGTTGGCATCGAACCACCTCACCCTACATAAGAGAATTTTGTTGTGATACGTGACTTATTTACTAGGGAAGTCTTTAAACCAAGTCAGTAACGGTTGGAAAAGTTTAAGGAGCTTCTACCAAGCGAATTGTCTTCGACAACAAAACAGAGTCGATAGGTCGAACAGAGTAACCGTCCGTTGGGTGGACATTGTGATCACCCTTTGTGCAGACCATCAAACCACCTACTCAGAAATTGACCCAAGCACCTTTGGACCTCTTCTCTTGTAAGTGGGCTTGCCCGTTGAGCTATTCCCTATTTGAACTTATTAGGCCTATTGGGCCAATCATTGGGTTTAGGCTCATCAATAACTAACGTATATTTCGTATCCTTTTCAAATGTATGTTTTGTAATCTTTAAGTATCGAGCTTGGCATACTTGTATCATTTGAAATTACATTAAAAAATTAAAAGTACAGAATAGAAAAAAATAAAAAATTATTTTAAAATCACTAAAAGTTATGCATATTAGGTGATCCTTTACCAATAAAAATTATTCAAAGTGTTTATATACTAAATAATTTTTGCCACTAGTTCTATTATTTTGTTAATTCTACTACTTATTGTATTATATTGCTAAAAAATTAATAAATATTGGCTTTTATCTTTAGTATATTAATAATATATTTGAATTATTTTTAAAATAAATTATTGATCCAGTGGTAAGTATCTTGCTTTGACTGTGTGAGGTTAAGAGTTCAATTTTCTTTATATATTTTACATTTTATATTCAAAGAAGTGTTGTATACTTGATAAATCGGAAGTCGAAAGTTAAAAATCAAAAATCGGATCGAAATTCCAAAATTTGATTTGCAAAAATCAGATTTCGGAATTTTCGAAATTTACAAATCTGATTCAAATTCCAATTCAAATAATTTCAAAAAACAATGGAAAACACATTTCGAAAATCGAACTAATTTTTTTTTTTTAAATTAGAAATTTTTAGATCGAATTCGACGGAAATTAAAAATTTTTTCATTTCAATTTCTACCCCTAAATATAGGTATCATTAATGGTTCAAAATCCAGCGTAAGAAAGAGAAAAATTGTAGAGGCCCAGGGCGAATAATTGGTAGTGTAGGTAAATTAATTAACTTGGGCCCAACTTGATGGCTATTTCTATTGGAGAGAAAACAACGTTGTGCTCAGCTCGCTAACATATGGGCTGAAGGAAGAAAGCCTGACAAAGTTTTAATGTAACTGAATAAATATATGGACAAAACTTTATGAGCTGTTGAATACCTGAATTGCAGCCTCCGTAACATCCCAACATTTTCTGATCCTAATAATATCGAAATTTCGTGCCATCTATATGCGCGCAAATTATACCGTGCGCCTAGGCACACGTTACTAGATGCGTCCAAATGCACATAAATATAATAAATTATGTACATAATGTGATATAAAATATACATAATAATTATGACATAATAATAGTATAACTTATGTGTATTTTATATCACATTATGTACATTATTTATTATATTTATGTGTATCTGGGCACACCTAGCACATTGTGTGCCTAGGCACACGGTATACCAACTGATATATGCGACCCGCTGTTACTTATTTAATATTAGTGTAAATTTGTGTTCCTGCATAATTTTTTTTTTTTAAAAAATATTTTTAACTGGATTAACAATTGTTAAGTGATTAAATGACAAAAGGACTGAACTAAAAATAATAATGAATAAGAAGTTAATGTACAATAGAGGGAGAATTGAAATGAAAAGAAAAAAAAAGAATGACCGAGTTTGAAACCAAAGAAACATGAGATGATTTATATGCGATCCGTTGTCACTCATTTATTATTAGTGTAAGTTCGTGCTTTTGCATAAAAAAATTAAGTAAATATACTTAAGGACTAACGCTTGTTAAGTGATTAAATGACAAAAAGACTGAACTGAAAATAATAATGAATAAGAAGTTTAGTACAATAGAGGGAGGATTGAAATGAAAAGAAAAAAAACAAGAATGACAGAGTTTGAAAGTAAAGAAATAGGAGATGATTTTTTTTATTTTTTGACTTTGTGTTCCTTTTTCTTTCTCTTTTTTAACTGTTTGATCAATTTTAATAAATGATTTAAAATTAATTTAAAAAGTTACTATTCAAACCCCGAGCTTCATAAACTATAAATTCTAGTGGATTGGATTTGGAAGGCGGATGTTACAAATTCTTCTGACCTAACAAACTCACTTTTAGCCACTAGCTACAAGCCGTGGGAGATGAAAGTCTCGTCCAAACTTGACTTTTAACTAAAGTAAAGGCCATCCGAATTCCCAACAACTATAACGTTAGATTCATCTGTTAAAAAACTAACGTATTTGACTATGTTTAGTATCTTTTAACTTTTTTGACAACTTGGTATTGATCTTTACGATTACGATCCAAGAAAAGCGTGAAAGAGACATGCGGTATCATGAGCTATCTTTATGTTGTTACAATTTGATAATTAATATTGTTATCATGAGAAGCAATTCTTTGAAAAGGTCACATCTTAACGGGATAATTTGCGTCCAAATTTGGTTGCCTTTCTTCAGGTTCAGCTTTTATACGGAGCTTACATTTTTTTGAATAAAAAGTTATTTTTACCTCCAAATAATCTTAAGTACACTTGTTCTCTTCATTTTTCTAAAAAAATGACTATTTTACCCCATCGTTATTAAAGTATTTAACTACCCCTCATACCCTATTTAATTTGAACATTAAATGCTTTTAAAAATAAATAATTTTCACCGGTTGGTATATCGAACGTCTACAATTTTTGATTGATCTAAAAATATTGAAGTATTATTATTATTATTATTCTTGTTATTATTCTTATTATTATGTTATTCTTGTTTTCTTCATTGTCTAACGATGTTGATGAATTCAAATATTTGAAATAAATAAAAATACAAATGTACTTATCCTTGATAATTATTAATTTAATGTATGAAAATAATAACACACATCGTTAAAAAAGTAAGACTTAAATAAAGATATAAAATATCAAAAGAATAGATAATATAAGTGCATAAGTAAGAATATAGAATAATAGAAGTAAATAATCAAATTGAATATTAATGGACTAAATTTATTTTACTAATTTAAGAAGAAAATAAATAAACAGATATAATTTTAAATAAATAAAAAATTATTAGAAAAAAGATATATTAATTTTAAAAATATTAAAGTAAGGCAAAATATGATTATTATTTGAGCTACTAATATTAAAACTTATCATTAATTCACTAAATTTAACCTGGCAAACTAATGGCTCTTTTTGTTGAGAATATGAATTTATGTGAATATTAACTGTAACTTAATTACTATTTTATGAGAAAATTAGGGATTATTCAACTGATGTGATTTGTTATATTGCTGCACATATTCTTGGAGTGTTCATAACTTCAAAAGAAACAAGCAGTGACTTGTAAGGGTATTGTTGCACATTTCTTCTTTTGATATTTTATATCTTTAGGTAAGTCTTACTTTTTTAACGATGTGTGTTATTATTTTTATATATTAAATTGATAATTATCAAGAATAAGTGTGTTTGCATTTTCATTTATTTTAAATTGTTAAATTCATCAACATCGTTAGACAATAAAGAAAACAAGAATGACATAATAATATTAATATAATAATAAAAAAATAATAATAATAATAATTCTTCAATGTTTGTATACCAACCAAAAATTTTAAACGTTCGATATATCAATCGGTGAAAATCATCCATTTTTAAAAGCATTTAATGTTCAAATTAAATAAGGGATAAGAGGGGTAGTTAAATACTTCAATAGTAGGGCAAAATAGTCATTTTTTCAGAAAAAATGAAGAGCACAAGTGTTAAAATTATTTAGAAATAAAAATAACTTTTTATTCAAAAAATGATAAACTTCGTGTAAAGGCTGAACCTGAAGGAGGGCAACAGAATCCTACGAACAAAATATTCCCCCAAAACATCATTTCTAGTTTCCGAAAATTAATAAAATATGTCACTCTAAAAATGTAGATTGTACTTGAAATTACTATTATGGTACATCTCAGAAGAGCAAAATGAGGAGGACAAAAAAAAGTTCAACTAATTTATGTTATGCCATTTAAGTAGGTATTCAAACCTTCACAACTGTCACAGCTCACAACTGCACCTATACATCCATGCTAGAATTTAAGACACTGAAAATGACTATATATATCTATATATATATATATATATATATATATATAGGAAAATAATCAGTTATAAACCACAAATATTGTATAAATATTTGAATTAATTATATCTTAGTATATTTTTGTTGTATCTTCGTTAATTTTATTGTATCTTAGTTTTTTTTTTAATCTTAGTAAGACCCTGTTGTATCTTATTACATTTTTGTTGTATTTTCGTATTAGTTATTTTGTATGATATAACAAAAATATAGCTAAGATACAACAAAAATATACTAAAATACAACTAATTCGCATGTTTGTAGATATATGTAGTTTGTAGTGGAATATGCTCTATAGTGCTGCATTACAAATTAACACAAGCCAAAATTATATATAGTACTTCTTGATTATAATATAACTAATTTACACATTAAGATTGTTTTAAGATTCTAATAAACGTAATCGAATTTATTGTTTTGATGAATTTCACAAAACATAATGGAAGAAAAAAAAAAAAAACAAGACATTGAGCTAGTTAATTAGAGTGATCGTGCATGATCGATCACTTCAATTTTTCCGTCTTGCTTTGAACGCGACCATCCGTGCCTGCCACCATCGCATACTTGTCCTTCCTAGTCAAATTCGTGCATTCGAATCCCAACGTGTCGCCTAAAACCCTTTGGATATAGTTAGCAACCTCAATCGCGGATTTACCACTTTTACAAGTGAGTTCCGGTGGCAATTGGTTCAAGAATGTGATTTCATACGTAGGCCTCGGGTTCATGAACACAAAGTATGGGTCCAGCACTTTGTACCCTCGAGCAGTAGTCCCATAGAACACACTTTGTTTGGTGTTAATCGCAACTGGAACTATCCTATCGGTTAGCTCAGCGAAAAGTGCGCTAAACCTTAGCAAGAACGGCTCCCTACAAGTTGTGCCCTCGGGGCAAATGACCAGATCACCTTCCTCTAGCAATTGCTTGATGTGTGCTGCATCTTTCTCTCGCTCCCTTGACAATGCCACGGCTTTAATGGGAGAAATCATCTCGGAAAACTTACTTATACTATACGTGACGCAACTTATTTTTCGCCCTAGGGCAACGGCTGTCACGACGGGGTCTAGAACTGCACGATGGTTGCAAACAAAGAGAACGCCGCTTTGGCCTTTTCTAGGAGGGGGAGGAGGGGTACCCTTCACGACTAATTTGATTCCGAGGACTTTGTAATTGTACCAAACGATTCTTTCCGGTAAGGGAATGTTGAGGTAAACCCTAAGAATGGAGAGGATAATGCCTATTGGCATCCATAAAAAGGTCAATAGAGCAACAATGGGGGTAGGCCTCTGAACTAAACGACCTTCATGAAAAATGATGGGACTTAGAAGCTTATTCCTTGGTAGGGGCTCGCAGTTCATTCTTGGTACCATATATCCTTCCTGCCAAAATAACAAAATAATATTAGTTTTTTTTTTTGGATTTCACATGGAAATTATGATAAGTAAAGGTGGGGGCGAGCGGGGTCGGCCGCCCCCACCTTGGTAAAAATATATTCATTAGATGTAGTGGTTGTCAGAAATTATGAATGTTTTTCGTTCCAATTCGTCTTCTTCGTCTTGTCTATTTTTCTATGACAAAATTAAATTCATTTTTTTAAAAAAAAAATTGGACACAAATATTAAATCTCCAAAATAAAACGTCGTTTTCTTCTCAATTTCTCGTAATCATTATAGAATGAATGTGAACTTATATTTCGTATTTTCATCACTGATTCGTCGGTCGAGTTATCTGAACCCTTTTTTTTTTTTTTTTGAGCTCTACCTACGAACCCCTTTGAATTTCGCCCCCACCTCGAAAACATCCTGGCTCCGCCCCTGGATAAGTTGGCTAATCTTGATGGAATACCAAAGTGGTTGAACATGAAAGTTGCATGGAAGGTGTCTAATGCATGTTCTCTCTCAAATTAAAATTTTTTTGGTCTTGCCATATTGCATGTATAGTGGATAGTAAATTTAGCCAGTGGTTAGATTGAGTGAATTGAAGGCCAAGTACTACTACATGAAAATTTGATTATGAAAAATGAAGCAAACAGTACCTTACACATTTTATTGTCAACCACGAGACTAGGAAATTATATGCACTAATGTACCATGAATGCAGTGGGGGATGTGTGTGTGTGTGTGTGTGTGTGAGAGAGAGAGAGAGAGAGAGGGGAGAGAGAGAGAGAGACGAGAGAGAGAGAGAGAGAGAGAGAGAGAGAGAGAGAGAGAGGCAATATTATGCCATAAAAGTTCTCACCAACCCTATCAAAAATGATGAAAGTTGTTTACAAAAGCTGTAAATTGGAGTACCTTCATGCATGCAGCATATGAGAGACAGCTTATATATACCCATAAATAGAGAACACCAGAAAGCTACACCAATAACCTAATCAAATTAAACTTACCCATATAAACATGGTTTTGATTAATAAAATATAGAAGTTCTGGTTGCTTCATGATCAGTATATGACAGTGCAAAAGAAAAACATGCCAGAATTAGTACGTAAATCATCGATATATATATATGAACAAATTGTCAGATTATTAAATTTGTGGAAATTGCTTAATTAGAACAAATTAATAATATACCTTGCAAATGGACATGAAATCATGATCGGTTTCTCGATCCCCGAGGCCTAACTCGGGCAAATTGGGCCCGAATTCTCTTAAAATCGCGGCTTTCTTGTGTTCTCCAACGAGCACCCCGGGCTCTTTGACGAACCCCGTGGCTCGGCCAGTTTTTGTTACTTCCAGTTCCGTTCCAAGAACCTTATCAGCCCCTAAGAAGTTCTTTGCATAATGTTCCACCATAATTCGAGGGTTGGCGGTAACTATATACCTCTTGCCAAAAGAATTAAAAACCTTCCAAGTATCGGGCCGAACGTCCTCTGCGTAAAACCTCGGTAGAACTGAGCTGGACACGAGTTCAATGTCACGAATTTTCAGTCCCGCAAGGGCGACGAAGATGAAGGTTTGAATCGCCAAGGATTCGGAGACGAAGAGGTATGTGATGTAAACGAACGGTGTTGAGGCTAGAAGAAGTAATGCCCTGATAAGACTACCCGCTTCGAAAGCGACAAGGAAGAAGTAAGGAAAAGCACTTCTTGACACTTGAAGAGTGCCATCTAAATCTGCTGCCACAGTTTGATTTGATCTTCCCTCAATGCTACATTTGGAAATTGGTTCAAAATGGCACTCTGCAACCATTTTTCTAGAAATTAATGGTTGAAGAGAGAGAGAGAGAGAGAGAGAGAGAGAGAGAGAGAGAGAGAGAGAGAGAGAGAGAGTGTGTGTGTGGTTTTGGTTGTGGTTTAGGTTATGAGAAGGGGCTTAAAAAGAAATGAGAAATGGATGAAAGATGGATGGCCAATATGCATGCATGGTGTTATTGCATGCTTATATATATATATATAGAGAGAGAGAGAGAGCTTGCGTGACATGAAAATAATATGTGGTTAGATATGGAGTGAGAGAAATTGGAAAGATATGACCAAGAAAAGCAGTTATTTTGCCTAAAGTGTATTTCTCAATTAGCCTTGTGGAGTAGGAGGGTTCTGAGTGGTTACAAGTCCACACCAATGCCTCCAACAACATTCAATTGGCCTACTTTCTCGTTTTCAGAATAAATCATCAGTTTTAATTATCGGATTAGCTAATATCCCACTAGTTGGAGGAGGTTAGCAATGTCCTCATTTTTACTTTTCCAAAATATTTTCACTTTTTAATATTTTTTTGGAGGGACAAAAATATTAAAACCGTGTACAGAAAAATGTGCTGGATAATTAATTATCATCTCAATTATTGTACTAATCAATATTCCAATCATTGCATATGTACTTTTTACGTACATTAAATATAAGCACATTTTTTTATACACGGTTTTGATATTAATATCCCTCTAAATAAATAAATATTAAAAATTAAAAAGTGAGGGCATTTTAAAAAAGTAAAAATGGTAACATTGCTAACCTCCTACAACTAATGGGGATATTAGTTAAACCCTTTAATTAATTATTCAACTGGGAAACACATATTTATAGAGCAAATTAATTACTTTACTTGGACTGATTATGAAAATATATCCTATGTTATAAGGATCAAAGAGCTTTAATTACAGCGGTATATATCTTCTTTTCTGTCTAACGATCGAGGGGCTCAAGTCAAATTAGGGACGGACAATGGAAGAAAATCTTCCTTCTTTTTTCTAACGAAATATCGATCGGAGGCTCAAATCGGATCAGGGATACTAGGCTCTAACAAAAAGTCATAGGCTCAAGTTCAATAATTAAGGACAATAGGAGAAAGATATTACCTTATTGAATATATCTCTTTCCGTTTGCTTTGAGCTATAAATCATTGCTATAATTTGTAAGACCTAATTAATTTAAAATATTTAAATTGGGATTAGACTTATCTCCTTCAACCTTTTAATAAAATCAAAACAAAAATTACTACAACATAGGAAATAATATTAATAATTATATAATTTAAGAATATAATTTCTTTTAATTATTGAATCTCTCTTTACTAACAATTTTTTTTTTCTTTTTCAAAAGAGGATGTTAGTGGTTCCTCACTTATCCCCCAGTCCGTATATAGAGTGCACATGCGCTCCTAGCAAGGAGCACCTATGTGATAATATTCATTTTATTACATTATTTGTTCATTGTCTAAAACTAAATGTTTATTTTTATCATTGTTACTGAAAATCAACAATAACATTAAGAAAAAT
>JAOWAN010000047.1:1549365-1566324 GCA_028566635.1 Lobelia cardinalis | reverse complement strand
TGTTGGGTGATATTTGAGTAAGATAATGAAAATATATGAAATATGTTTGATGTTGGAATATTCAAATGTTGTGATATATCTGACTCGTGATCTGAGCCTAACTAAGATGCGAAGATATAACAAAAACGTAATAACATACAACGTGATTTTATTAAAATACAACAAAAAAATTAAGATACAACAAAATTAGCGAATATACAATAAAAAAGTACTAAGATACAACAGTTCGCACGTTTGTACGATATTTATGGTTTGTAGCTGTACGATATTTATGACTTGTAGCCGATCATTTTCCTATATATATATAGTCATGTTACAAGAGTCACAAGTTTTCAGCTAGCTAGGAATTAATTAGCTCATGATAATCTCTCCATTAATCCTTAATTTCAAATAAATAGAACTAGCTAGTTCATATTGAAAATTTCTATAAATATACTTTGATTCCAGCTAGGTAAGGTTTCTTCCCACCAGTCATGAGGAGAATGGGATCGCATGCAGGGGGATGATGCATGATGGCATTGGTATTACCTTCGATCAAGATGGAAGTTTTAGAAATACCCACCCTTCATTGTTTTTCTCTGTAATTAAATTTGAAATATGTATGTATGTATATATATATATATATATATATATTAAACCCCATGCATGATTTTCTCATACAACAGAAGCCTCATTTCAGCCTCCAAGCAACCATGTCTAATCTTATTCATCAACCTTCTCCAACCCTTGGGCATCACAACGTGTACAATTCTGAAGTACAACGATTCCTTAACATTTGTCCCCCCGCTCAAGTACTCGAGGTAACTATATAGCTCGATGATCTGATCTTATATTCATGTGTTTTGTCTCGGAAAAGAAAAGGAAAATCATCATATATATTCTGAGAATATTTCTTCTTGTATTGCAGATCAAAATGACTTTCTGTTATTCAACGTCAAACTAGGTGGCATAAGAACTGCGGTAAAATGCTACATCAATGGGAGTGATCACGCTGTGATGAAGGATTTGCAAGTATTGAAAGCGAAGATCAGGAAAAATAATGTTGCAGCGTTCTTTGATGTCGATGGCACAATAACAAGAACAAACGTAGTTGCAGCCTATTTTAGTGGCCGTGTGAAGGAAATTCCAGCATACGTGAGGGTCGTTTGGGTACCTTGGTTTGCACTATCCTGCATTCTTTACTTGATTGTAGATCAGATAGATAGAACATCATTCAACCACTTGTTCTACTCCATATTCAAAGGCCAACCCGCGTTCTATAAAAAGGAAATTGCCAAAATTGTATATCAAGATTATTATCGCCCCAGGTATATACGCTCATTTAATGTCGGAACATGTTACTTTATCTCCCCCAAAAAAAAAAAGAAAAAAGAGTTAAAAATGCCAATGTTAACCATTATTGTATCAACTATAGGATATATGGAGGGGCACTAAAGCTGATAAGAAGCCTTAAGCAAAAAGGGTATCACATTGTGCTGGTGACTGGCTGTCTAGATTTCTTGATTACGCCTCTAGCACAAGAACTTGGTGCAGATTTTATATACGCGAGCAAGCTTGTTGAAGAAGATGGTAGATTCACTGGTCAAATCAAAGGGTCCGGAGCAAGCGAAACAGCTAAGGCCAAATTTGTGAGGAGATACGCGGTAGAGCATGGAATATGCCTTTCGAGTAGCCTCGCCTTTGGGGACAGCGTTGCTGACTTAGGCTTGCTAGAAACTGTAGGTGATCTGCTACTGCTACGTACAAGTCTTGTGCATTTCCTTCCTATGACTATTATATATCTGATTGGCTTATACATACATATGTGTATATATATAGGTTGGTGGCCCTCATGCTGTAAATCCAGACAACCAATTGATCGACATTGCTACATCAAGACAATGGCCCATCATCTCGTGGAAGCTCGAGGAAGAACCAACTCCGTTTGCCTTTGGTTGGCTTACCGTGATTTTCAGGAGTGGAAGTAAGTTGTTACGAGCACGAAGAAGACGTACAATATCAATGGCTAACGTCTGATGAGAAACAAGTCAGGGGCGAAATTGCCAAAAATTGGACCTTTAAATGGAGGAATTTTCGCTGTAAATCTAACAGCTGAAGCAATACTGTAAGGAGAAATTTAACTCGCGATAGATTGAAGTGGATTTTCGGTGATTTTATGTACTGTTTTGTTAAGATCAAAGTAAAAAAATAAATAAAAGAGAGGTAGAAAAAAAATAATGAAACCCATAAAAAACTTAAAAATGAAAAATGCGATAACATCTGGCCCAAACCAATAGTTTAGCTTGGTCTTTGGTTCCACATGCTTTGGGCTTTATTCTTTGGAAGATGGGGTGGGCCAACATTGGTTGGACAGGAGAAAACTTTAAGCGTCCTCCTACAGTCCTACTAATGATGGGTTTTACCCTAGCTCCCAAAAACTAAAATTATTTTGGGCCTCCTTCAGATGTTGTCTTTGTCCCTAATCCTATTGTCATCATGCTCTGACTACTACTATTTTGTGTGCTCAGCATGTTATGACTTGTGAATACTTATTTTACTTGCATTTTAATTTTGGCAATTTTTTGTGTCTTTTGTACTCTCTTCGTTTCAATTTAAATATACACTATAAAATAAGCAAAATTTATGGAGCAAAAATGTTTTAGAGCGACACATTCCCACTACCAATCTTTTTCTATCTACACAATTTAAAAGTCAAAGCATATTCTAAAATTTTGTCACATTCAACAATGATTCTTATATTGGAACAGAGAAAATAAATATTTTTTCTGTTTCACAATAAATGATCTTTTAAATTTGTACACATAAGGAGTGGCAATTTTTGACCCAATTAAATTTGTAGGTTTATAAAATTTATAAAATTAACCTAGTTAAGTGAGTAATAATTAATAAATTTAAACATATTTAGTAAGTTAATGTCAAATAAATTCAAATTTAATAATTATAACTCACTTAAATAGGTTAATTTTAAAAATAATTATATACCCACGAATTTAATCGGATCAGAAATCGTCACCCCTACTACACACATAGTAAGGAATTCTCCTTTCGTCTCATTTTTATTGGTCAATTTTTCAATTTAGGATGTCTCAAAGATATTGATTACTTTAAGTTTCAAGGAATATTAATTGTTTATTTTTTTCATTATAACCCTACCCTTCACCTTTATAATTTACAAGATGAGCCAAGAGCAAATAAGTCATAACTAGTATTTAATAAGAGTCTGAATGTAAATAACAATAAAAGTCAATGTATTTATTAGACTTTAATCCTCATATTTTAAGAAATGGAGAGAATATTATATATAAATTAGGTTTCTTGAATTAGAGTTTATATAGTACAAATATTGGTTAAATTGTGTCATTATTTTGATTACAAGCACATGACCTGTGCTTGATCTACTAAATGTGTTTTTTTTTTACATTTGATTAGGAAATTAATTAGGGCCAAATGTTATTGGGTAATGGGTTTGGATACAATTAAAGAAACACAAATTGGTATAATATTAATCACAAAACAATGGGATATTCATGAATCATGCATGTTCACAAATCACAGCCATGTGAGGTTTCTCCTTCTTCTTCTTCAAAGCCTAGAGAATATGTAGGAGGAAAGAGTGGCACGTGACGAAGAGGTGCGATCACGTGCAACCCATGTGATTGGATTGGGTCCAAGGCCCACTTTTAAAACACAAAGGAAAAAAAGAATCTTAAGGTCAAAAAACAGTCTCACCTTTAGTTATGTCAACATCTGCCTTTAATTTCAAAGCCCACATTGCATTAAATAAGTCCATAGACCCATACCCATTTAAACCATTCTCTAACTAATTAAATGATTAAAAATGTACTATTAACATAATAAACATAAGTACTTTTGGAAACATGCCAAGTAATAATGGCATTGCAAGCTAAGCTACTACAAGGACAGCTACCAACAAAAGTGGCAAGCAAAACTTGAAATATACTTACTAAACATATACTACTATTAATTTTAATTAATTGATTAACCTATGCTTTGTAGCAAAGGAATCATCACAATTCAACACACTAATAAATTAATCTAGTAATTAATTTTTTTAGCCAAAAAAAATGGGGGAAAATAGAAAAGAAGGAAAGCAATCCAGCACACATCACATGTAGGGGAAAATATTTGATGCTCCCCATGTATAATACAAAATATGGAGAGGTAGAGGGAAGACGTTTGGCGGAGTTGCATCTGCTCGAATCGAGTCGAACTGACATGAGAGGAAGGCTCAGTGATGTTGCGGCGGTGGGGGAGGCTTGCATTGGTAGCACTTGGCAAAGAGTCCGAACGTGTCCACTTGCTTCACAAAGTTGGTCACACTTGCCCATCCGCCAAACCCGAAACCAACCACTAGCACCCAACCGACGATGAAGATGTTAATCGCATACATTGTGGTCCAGCTCGGTAGGAATCGGGGCGGCTTCTCGGCGGCATTCTGAAATTAATTTTGAACAAAATTAAGTTGCATTTCACATATTACGCTCACATGACTCAAATCAAATATACTTGGGGAGATTTGAAGCCATGGGAGGTACGGTAAGGTAAGGTAAGATAAGTAGGTCCAATATTAGGGCACAGGTGAGTCACCAACAAGCCAGCTCATTTCAGACATAATACAACACTTATACTGTACAGTGTATAACTAAAATGAATGAGACTTGCCACCTATATAGTCTCATCTCTTGCAATATTTCCAAATCCAAGCCATAAATGCATTTGTACCCTCTCTCCCTCTCTCTCTCTCTCTCTCTCTCTCTCTCTCTCTCTAGCCAATGGTTCAGTGACTACATAATACTCCTAGTCCCACTGCTGTTTAAACGGCGAGTCCCCATCAAATGTGGGGCTGGCCCACTCATTTTGTAGTGACCAAAATGCCCCTCCCATATCACGATAACTACATGTCAACAAAAAAAACAACTAGGAGATAAACCCACCCACAAGGACATCTATGTAATAATGCTAAAGATCCTTAAGGTCCGATCAAGAAGCCTACATATGTTAATACTAGTGAATGCTCGGCCCGTGCCCGAGAGCACGATGCACATTAATTAAAGTAATATTTAAAGAATAATTAACGGCCTACGAAAAAAAACAAAAAAATAAATTAAAAGAAATAGACACTTAAGAAAGAAAAAAAAAAGCAAAAGACAAAAAGATCAAAACAAAAAACAAAAAGAAGAAAGAGGTAAGGAGGCACTGAAAACCAAGATGGCTTTTACTATTCATCGTGAACAGTTCATTGAATAGTAAAAGTCATCTTGATTTTATACTATAGATGAAGTGATATGGTGCTGTTTACAATATGAATATGAGATGATATGAATGATCGGAGTTTATGAATTAAAAGACTAAATTACCCTCATGATGTGAAAGATATTAATGTGATATGAGAAGAGATAATGTGATGTGAAAGGTTTGAATTGATTTGTGAGAGTGTGGTAGTTATAGGTAGGGGTGGATTCGGTAGGGCAACCGTACAAAAATTCTATTACCATTACCATTATCATTACCATTGCCCTACCAAAAATTCGTTATTAATACCGAAATTTCGATTGGACACGATAGGGCATTGGCATTACCAATTTTAAGTTCAAGTTAAAAAAAATTAAATTTCAAATTATAAGTTAAATAAATTCACACTTGTTGGTCAAAATTAATTGTTGTATTTTAAAAAATGCATCAAAAGAGATCGAAAAACTCAAATTACAAATCTAGAAGGTCAAAATTTTACTCACTCCTATAAATATCAATATTACAAAATAATTAATTTCACTTAAAGTCTTGGAGAGGTAGTAGAATTATGATTTGAGATATTTTTAAATGATAGTGTGTAAAAATAGAATATGTAAATTAATTTTTTTTTTAATTTTCTATGTTAATATCAACATTACAAAATAAATGTAATTAAAATTACTAAAATATCTTTATTTCGATACGGTAATGATAATACCGTGGTAATGATATCCAATATCATTACCCTACCAAAAATTTCGATATTGTACTGTAATGGTAGAGCAATTTTTTTATACAGATTTTTTGGTAATTTTCTATATGTAGGGCAATTGGTATTTTTTTTTCCATCCCTAGGTATAGGGGTAAAAAATGAAAATTGTTTGTTATTAATATATGATATTGGATGATATTTGAGTGTGATATTGATGATATTAATGATATTAATGATGTTGGTAATATAGGTAATATGTGGTAATGTTAGCTTCGTGATCTGATCCTTACTCCATTGACATAAAAATGTGATATATATATACACACAACTGGACATGTAACCATGGATAAAAGTGAAGATTACACGCACAAACACACAGTGAAGAGGGTAAAGTTACCTGCCGGGCAGAAGCTTTCCTGTAGGTCAGCATATGGGCAAGAGCTGGAATGATGTAGACTGTGAAGCTCACCAAGAGAGCCCCAACTGCAGAGTTAATAGGCCCAAAGAATGGGAAAATAATGGCCAAGAACCATATTGGAATCACCACAGGCAACCTTGCTAGCGCCCTTAAACAAATGCTCCTTGTGTCATGCATCCCAATCACCTTCTCCCACACAAAGTACAATGGTGTACATGCAAAACCAAATGTAATAAACTGTGCCACAAAAATCACAAACAACACATTTCTAATTAGAAACGGTTCCACAATGGCAATCTAGTAATTAGTAAATAAGTTTAACATTTTTTAATATCGTTGAACTAAATCGACCTGGTGAATGAGCATGAGAATAACGGCGGTGTCACGCCAACATGTCTTGGGTAGGAGGGAGAAGGCGTTGGAGTGATTGAGAAGTTGATCGCCGAATGCCCAGTAGACGGCGGAGGCCGATGGTAATGTTAATGTGAACACATAGAGGGTGGCAATTAGATATATGTACTTGAATTTTTGTGGCTTCCACATTGCATGCATAATTTCCCTGCACACAATTTCCATTAATCACCTTCTTACTTAAATCTTATAAATTGACATTAAAATAATCCACAAAATATGTTAGCCCACTCAGTAAAAATGACCAAAAACAAGTCTAGCAAAGTATGCCATGGAAGAATTGTGATTGACCCATTTATGTGAAAGTTAAAGGTAAAAAAGAATTTCTACCCATCTGAAGACAAGCAAATCTAATGATTCATCAATCAAAAAAGATTTCAAAGCATGGGGCATTGGATCCAAAACCACAATAGTCTACAACCACCCAACTGAAATGACTAAAATGGCCTCTGATCAACTCATGGGACAGATCCATCATGGAAAAAAAAACAGTCAAATGGTTGACAATAAGGATTAAAAATAAAAGAGGCCATTAAGGTGCATGTGTAGTAAGAGTGTTGTTTCTCAAGCAAACAAAAAAAAGTAGTTTCCATTATAGTGTCCATAGTCTCCATTCACAAACCCCAAGGTGGCCGGCAAAAGCTGCAAAGAGAAGCCCAGTAGAAGAAGGAAAGAAAAGAAAATTCCACAAATACTTTTTCTTTAAAAAAAATAATTAAATTACCTAGAACAAATTAATATTTTATGAAAAAAGGAAAAAGGATTTTTTTAAAAAATAATCTTACACAGTAACAGCATGTCCACCGAAGGTGTATAGAATATTGGTAGCTCCTGTGAAATACAACACAGCTTTTGTTGGAGCAGAGTGTTTTACATCATCAACCTGTAATTACATGCAAAACCCATCATTAATCCATAGTAACTCTTTCCATTTTTAGAAACCCCAAGATGAGATCTTCACTCATTTGATCCCAAAAATGGTATATGCGTAGTGTGTGTAGTCACGTGTGTATGTGTGAGAGAGAGCGAGAGAGAGAGAGAACAATATACCTGACCATGGATAAAAGCTGCAATGGTCAAGTACCAAGCAGTGTAAGTGGTCATCCCAAGGCCAAGAAAGGACCAAATCCGGTAGTTGTGGAAGGAGGGAATGAACACAGTAGTTGCACAGCATGCTCCAAAAATATAAGTCCATGTCCTTTTGTCCAAATGGTCATTTATGTAGTATATGTTGCTGTTCAAGAACGTTACAAACTTTAGTAAAATAACAAAAAATACAGTCCAAAATTTTGCCAATTCAAGCTTAAAAAAACAAAAATGACTAAAACAAGTTAATTACCTAGCACAAGCTATAAGTTGAATCACAGATCCAAAGAGAAGAAAAGTACAGTTGAAAGCTAGTCCTATTGCTTTCCAGTAAGGACCCAATAATCCATCCAGTACTTCAAACCACTGTAATTGATCCCAGGCCAATGAAGCAAATTGGTAAGTTATTTTGAACTATGTTTAAGTAGAACCAAAGTGCTTTTTAATCTTTCATATACCAAAGTGAATGGTAAAGAACCAACCTGAATAACATGGTTCTTGAAGTTAACATTCTCTTTCTCTTTTCTAGCTCTATACTCAATGTAAAGAACACTGATGAGATAGGCTGTCCAACTGCCAACAAGACCATAAAAGATTTGGAACACAATTCCTGAGACCATACCAAGTTGAGAGAAAGAGTAGGGAAGTGTTAGGAGCACTTGTGCCACCTGCAATCATAAGAAAAGAAGAAGTGATCATGATAAGAGGAGAGAAATCTGAGATATGGAAATTGATCAGAAATAGTCTAAAGATGCTGTTTTTGCTGGGTTTAATTACTTGATTGGAAGCACAACTAAACCAAGCATCCCAAACAGAGCCACCATGCCACAGAAAGCTCTTGACACTGAAAATGGAATGATCTTCTTCTCCTCCACCACCTTCTTTCCTTTCATCTTTGACACCATCATTTTCAGTCTCGAAATTCGAGACAATTGCCTCCTCTGCTTGCTTTTGGCCCAACATTTCCTTTGATTCTAACCAAATGGGCGTTACTCCAAAATTCCTTGGCAGCAGATCTGTCAACACACACACAAAAGACACTCAATGAGACAAAAGATAAAAAAAAAAAAAATATGAAAAGAAACAATAACACAAACCCCAAACAACCATCCACATCCCCAGGAAATTAAACAAAAGCCAATGAGCCCCAAGATCCGAAAATACAAACCCCCAAAAACAAAAACAAAAAACAGAAACCCAATTAGCAACTCTCCTTTTCTCTAACAACAAATATACCTTTGGTTGAAAAGTCTCTTTCTTGAAGCCCAGATCTTCAGAGACTCAACCCAAAACAAAAGAACTCTTTAAACTGATTAATTTATGACCCTTTTGGATTGCTTTTCTTGAACAGAGATAGTATATGTACATACAGGAGTTTAATTAGCTCAAAAAGGGGCTGCCTTGAGGAGTGTAGAGGTAATTAGAGCTAGTTGTAGAGAGCTTTTTGGCAAAAATAAATGCAGTTTTGAGCTTTCCCAAATTTTCTGGCAAGCCAAAGGCGGCGAGAGGACCTTCAGAAAAGGCTAATGGAAATGTTTCGCAGAGCAATAACTACTGTAGTACTCCTAGTAGTAGTAGTAGTAGTAGTAGTTACAGTAAGAGAGGAAGAGAGGGAGAGAGGGGAAAAGAGCCTTTTTCATATACTAGTATTGAAGTGCACTAATATATAAACAACTTTTCCCTTTCTTCGGCTTTTTGAAATGTTAATCGTTTTCTTTAAAGTAAAAAAAGTGTGTGTGAGAGGGAGAGAGAGAGAGAGAGGAAGTGAGAGAAAAAGGGTCATACTATTTTTTACCCGAAAATGATTAATATTATCAATCGATATACAGCACCAATTTGTGCAGTATGTTATGCGATATATGTGGGATAACTCTTTTTTACCGTATCTTGTATTCACGTAGCGTTATTCCCATATAGTCATGCATTTATTAGAAAATATTGAACTTCAACATTAGAATGCTTCATTTTCGTATAGTCATATATTTATTAATTTAGATGTTCGTCACATAAGTATCATTAAAATTTGATGATCAGGATTGCTTGTGAATAATTTTTGTTCTCTCATTTTATCGACATTTATACCATGTAACGACCATTTAAAGCAATGATTGCATTTACAGGAGACAATTACCGTTTCATAGATCTCTTTTTACGGCGTTCACTACTAATTCGTTTTTTGGGGTATTTGGTTTGGTAGAGAGGGAGAAAAAGAGAGAACTAGCCGAGCACAAATTATATCGAGCGCTTAACCGCATCTTGTTAAAAGTGTTGATTATTTTAAAAAATGTACATAAAAATTATAAATTATATATAATATGAATATAAAATTTACATAATAATTATGTAATAATGTGCATTTTTAACATGAATGGTTGTAAAAATGTTAAGATTGTACTTTAGTTAACCCTTATCGTGGAAATTGCAATTATTTGAAAATAGGAGTTAAGTTGATATTGGTTTTTGGTTTAATTTGTGATTAAATTTCAATAAATTGTTCGTATATTGAGAAACAATGATAAAAATTGGCAAAGTGATTAATTTTATTTAAATATAGTCTTGAGTTCAAAAATTACTTCCTCCAGCCAAAATAAAATCTTTTCATCTGAACTATTTTGCTCAAAATCTTTTTTTTTTTTTAATATTAGTATAAAGTCGTAAATATTTATCTATTTGTTATTCCTAAAACGTCATAATATTAAGAATTTTTTTCGTAAAAAGTTAGTTTAAATTTAATTGAACTGACAAAAAAAAAATTGATGAGAATATTCTTTTAGAAAATATGTAGCATTTCTCGTAACACTGAAACAATTTTTGAAACTCAACAAACAATCATTCACTTATTTAGTTCAGTTTCGTATTATAAATCCCAATTTCATGGTATAGAAATTTCATCTTTTTAATATATATATATATATATTTCACTTTATTTTCTTCGCTTTGTAAATGACTTGTGAATAAATCTAGTAGCACCTATAGGGGTGATCATGGTTCGATTTAATTAGATTTTGATCATTTTTTTATTAAATCCGCAATCAAGTCAAAAGATTGATTTTATCATTTTTTTTAAAACCGAAATCAACCCGAGAACATGAAAAATCGACTCTTCGATTTTATATTTTTCGGTTCAGTTTTTATAAACTTTCGATTTCAAAAAGAAATTATGTAATTTTCAAATTTCAAATTTCAAATTTCAATAGGTGATAAAAAAAAATCCATAGAATAGAGATTTTCAATCACAAAAAAGATAAATTTTATGATTCAATTTACAAAATTTAAGTGAACATAATTCTCTATTATGAAAGTTGAATGAGGAAAAATCGAAAGTAAACGGAAAAAAGTGAAAAATTATATAAATACAATACTCAATAAAAATGTATATAAGTGATTAACTAAATAAAAAAATTAAATATATATTAGTAATATTATCTCGGTTTGGTTCAGTTCGATTTGAAAAGTGTATTATCGCGGTTAAATTGCAACCAAATCAATATTCTTGATTTTGATAGCACTAAAAATCGAAACCAAACTAGTACATTAATTTTTTTTTCGATCGATTTCATTAATTTACTTCGATTAATTTGATTTTATATATTTTTTTACTCGGCCCTAAATACCCCCTCCTTCTTTGTGCCCTAAATCCAACCTTTGGACCATCACATATTAGATGCCTGACAAGGATATCTCTATAATCACTTTAAAAAGAAGGAAAAATCAATTATTAAAGCATCTACTCAAATAAGTGAAACGTTTTAAGTTTATCTACCCAAAATTATTTTAATTTCTAACAACTTTTTTGCATAATGTCAGTTTCCTACTATCATAAAATTCTCTAGTCATTTTCATGAACTTCATACTTTTGCCAAATTGGAGTAAAGATGAATAGGAATCATATACTTGGTTATAAATAGTAAAAACTTACAATGTTTTTTTTTTTTTTTACTAACTACCAATAACTAATATGAGGATGCTACTTATTTTTAAAGGAAAAATAGATGGATTTGTATGAAATTCTTCAAATTGCCACTTGCAATATTATACACTTTACATAATTACACCATTTCAAAGAACACCAAAAGGAGTGGATTTCAGAATTGTGGGGCCCAAAAAAAAATATATATATATATATATATATTTTTTACTAAAGAAAAATATTTATAATTTCCCACTTACTTCTTAAACGATTCAATATCATTAACTGATATATTAAGAACATAAGTGACGTTTTATCACTAAACTGCATATCATTGTTCGGAGCCTATAACTATATCTAAATGTAAACAATTAATAATGTATACTTCCCCCTTTCGAAAATAATAATCTCATTTTGAATTGTGTCTTCAAAATAAGTAAATTTTAACCCCAGCTTATTAACTTATTTTCTAAAATCTTATAAAATTTAAAATACAACTATATTTTTTTTTAGGACGGAAGGAGAATTCGAGATTGTTAAGAAATTTGCATCTAGCTGGTTAAGGAATATAGTACACAAACAATGAATGATAACACTTTGAGGATGTTAATAACCCCCCTCCCAAAATAAACTCGAAGAAAGAAATTTCAGATCATTTTTTTTTTTATTTCGGTTAATCATAAGTTGACTTTAACCAATAATGATAATAACGTATCCCAAAAAGTCTGGTGAAAAGAAAAAAAAAAAAAAAGTGAAAAAGGAAAATGGAAGAGAAGAAGAATCATTGGGCCACATAGTGAATCATAGGCCTATCACAACTCAACAGATAATACAGGCCCATTTCGATAATAAAATATGATTGGTGCTAAATATCTTTGTTACCACCATTTTATATCAAAAGGAAATATCCCTCGTTAGAAAAAGATGCAATACAGTTAAATGTTCATAAACAGTTCACAGGTATAAAGTAGTAAAGCAAAAATTACCTTTTGTAGAATTTAGATGAACAGTTATATTACCCTACTTAGATTTTGGAAATTATCATGCAAATGTGCTAGAGATCATACCTGATAGGCATCAAGAAAAAATGGTAGTGAAGCTGTCTAAAATTTTTCTGTGACTTTTTTATTTTGAAAGGAAAGGATTGATATTGTAGGGCGTAGGCTATTAATTTATCATCTGTTTTATAGTTTGTAACGAATTAGGGAGCACGAGCAAAAAAAGTACATGATAGAAATATAATTCAGCCACTATAACAAGTCAAGTATCATTATACGCTTACATTGAGCAATCCTGATGAATTTCAAGTTAAACTTTGACTTTTACTAATGCCATTTCGAAAGAATCCAAGAAAAAACTTCCGTATGAAATGACCTTTAAATGCCCATCTAATGGTAGAAAGGATTTCCCATATTTCCGGTCTAAATTTGTTAATAGCAGGATTAGAGATTTAGGATTTGGTTAATCTCATTTTAGGCCCTAATGTTTTTGTAAAGTTTCAAAACAAGTCCTCATGTCTCAAAAGTTTCGAAAAGGACCCTAATGTTGCATTGTTGTTTCGAAATGGAGTTTTTTTGACGGATTCGTTAAAAACTTAACGAATTTCAACTCACATTCAAAACACGTGAGTTTTCTAAGAGCTTTTCTGTCATTTTATTCCTATATAAAGTTCAGGGTTTAAAATGAAATTTATCAAAATAAACCTAAATATTTTTTCAAATTTAATTAAATTTTAATTAGGATTAATTATAATTAAATATAAAATCTTAGCTAAAAATTAATTATAAGAAGCAATTAATTAAATGTTTTTAAAAGTTAATTATAAATTTTAACCCTTAATTATAATTAATATTAAATTTAAATTTAATTAATTAATTATTTTTTAAATAATAAATACCTTAATTAAGTAATTCTTTAATTAATTATTTCTTAATAAAGTAATTTCTTAATTAATCATTCTATAGTTAAGTAATTCATTAATTCCTTAATTAATTATTCTTTAATTATTTTTAATTAAGTAATTCCTTAATTATTAATTCCTTAATTAATACCTCATTACATCACCAGCAAACCATCAATCTCCACCCCAACACCTCCACCAATCTCCACCCACCACCACCACCAACACCCATCCTCTATCACCAAAACTGAAACATAGCAACACCCATCACCCATCCTCCACCACCAACCTGAAACCACTACCAAAATCTGCAGCCCTTGCCCACCGACCTGAAATCACCACCAACACCTATCACCCATTCTCCACCACCAACCTGAAATCACCAATACCCAGATCTACTAACCGAGATCAAGACACCCAGATCTGCAATCCAGCCATTCTCTCACCTTCTTGGTCACCATGGCTTTGCTCTATAGGACTATGATCGGTTTAAAGATTGAAATTCCTGCAACAAGAGAGGGAGAGAGAGAGAAAGGCGCATACGATTTGGTGTGTTCAAGATTCACAGAATTTCTTAGAATCAAGATCAATGTTTGTAAAAAACGATCATCAAAATATGATCAATATTTACGTAACCTTCTTCAATGACTCCTCCGATTGATTCGATTTATCCTGTTGTCTAGCTCTGCTGCTTGACACCATCTCCGCTGCTCGAGAAGACAACTTACCTGGGTAGCGATTTTGGTGGGAGGTGGTAAAGCTTAGTGGCGATGGCTATGGAGATGGCGAGTGTGAGAGAGGAGGGATCAGAGAGAGGAGAGAGAGAGATGAGTAGAGAGAGATCGGAGGGGGAGTGACGGGAGGGGGAAGGGGGAGGGGCGGAGAGACGAGAGGGGGGGAAGTGGGAGGGAAGAGGGGGGTTAGGTTGGGTTTGTTTAATATTTTTTCTTTTCTTTTTTTGTTTATTTTATAAAAGTTTCAATTTAGACGCTTAACTTTTTGCGAGGGAAAAATTACTGTCAGGTCCTTATAAAACTCATGAGTTTTGCACGTGAGTTAAAATTCGTTAAGTTTCTAACAAATTCGGCAAAAAATCTCATTTCGAAACAAAAATGCTACATTAGGTCCCATTTTGAAACTTTTGTGACCTGAGGAGCTGTTTCGAAACCCCACGAAAACATTGAGGCCTAAAATGAGATTAACACATTTAGGATTTGGGAGATTTTGGGATTTTTTTGAGAAGGGTATTCTTAGTATTAATGAAGCGATAATGAACATTTTAAGAGCGGCATTTACCAATCCAATAAATTATTGTTGACTTGGCACCGGCCTTAGGGCTCAAGCCGAGCCATATACTGGGACCCGGCCCGCCTGCACAACAACTAAGCACGCTTGTAAAAAGATAAACACGCGGACCATCAAACTCCTAACCCCACTTATAATTAAATTTCTCGCCGGTTCACAAAATGTAGAATTTCTAATGATGCCCCTCTAATTACTTATATTAACTTTAAATTTTGTCACACCCACCCAAGTATATGTCTATAGACTATACATCTTAATCCATATCAAACGTATGAAAATCAAAAGTATTAACGAATATACTTAAAACTCGTTTTATTGTTACTATATTGTATAAATATGAGCCTAAAATTAATAAATTGCAGTACTGCGATAAAAAGATACGTAGTCATTAATCAGATTGAGTACTTTGTGAACAACTAGTATAATATTCTTTTGAAATTAAAAATAAAATACGATAGTTAATGTGTTAAAAAAGTAGCACGATGCATAATTTCATGAATTACATTATCCATAATGATTATTTGATCCATATTACATTGTTTACTTTTGTTGATATATTAATATGATTATGTAGAATTGTACTTAGTAATTATCTTAACTTTCTTATTTTTATAGATAGATATACTCATTTTAGAACATGAAACAGATAATTGTTTCGTTTTAATTGTTTCAAAAACGATATGTTATTTTAATTATTCTAAACACGATATTTTTATCTCGCAAATTATCATTATTATAAATAATTAAATTAAAATAAGAGAGTACTTTATATGTCTTAAAAGTGATATTTTATCCTCATAATACGTCACATAGATATTTGAAACGAACGGAGTATCAAATTATTTCTTGCTTCATAATACTTGTAATTTTGCATAGACCCAAAACTCAAGGCTATCTCCTACCAAAATTACCCACAACTTTTACCTACAAATCGTAATGGTTCCAACTTTATGGAGATTAGGATGGGAATAAAGGAGATTAAAGGGAAGCAAATACAGATCTTAATTATCTTGCCAAACTAGTTAGCAATGTGCAACTTGCTGAATTTCACACCTTTGCAATAAAGAAAAACATCCACTAGGATAAGCCCATTAATTTGCTTGGGAATTAATTATGTATATCATATGGTTATTTACTTTAAATTGGTCTACATAAAGGAGTTTATTAACGTTATTAAGAACATGATGGGGCCTTATATTAGACTATACGGCTAGTCAAAACCTCTTTGCGGAAACTAAGCGATGACTACTTGACTACATTAATTAATTATTAGTAATTAATACCACTAACATATCATGTGTGATGAGTAGATAATTAAGATGATTAGTATATATTGAACTCCAATAGTAGGAGTTCTCACCCCTCGTACCCTCAATATAGTGGGGGAGGTAAAACGCGAGGTGTGTCTCGGCTCATCAAGAATTTGGATTTATTGACTAATCTCACCTACAAGAGGTAAATATCAAAAAAAAAAAATTAAAATTCGAATCCTCACCATGTATGTCGTCAGCATGACAGACAATACACCATTCATGTATTTGCTAATTGAACTATGCCACGAAAACAATTAAGATGATTAGCATATAATATGTGGGGGATAATTATAACTTATAAGTGAAGTTGGTTGAAAGATTTGTCCTTGATAATATTTGCCGATCTCTAATTCTAGTCACACACAACAATTTAAAAAAAAAAAATACAAAACTTCACATTACACGTAGAAAAATGAAAAAATCCATCCAAGAAACTATTTTATTTCATAAGATATATACCATATAATATTATCATACTAGGAAAAGCTCGTGTCTGAAGACACAATTAATAAATGTACAAAATGTAGTTCACATGAGATTAAAATATTAATATTTAAATATTGAGAAAAAAAATTATAGGGATTAGCTAATATCCCCACTAGTTGTAGGAGGTTAGCAATGTCCCCATTTTTTCTTTCCCAAAATGCCCTC
>JAOWAN010000047.1:1527616-1541082 GCA_028566635.1 Lobelia cardinalis | reverse complement strand
TAACGCTTGCACGTTTTCGAGGATCAAAGGCTGAGCTAGTACTTCATCGTTCGTTGTTTCGAGTACTAGTGCCGCACAGAGTAACTCGTAAGAAAGTGAGCCCGTGACATTTGCAACTAAGTCCTTATTCCTTTAAAGTACTTTAACAACAATTAGTCCTTTTTCTTCACAGATTTCTCAAAATATTAACGGTTCTTAACAATTTTAACTTTAAATAGTATGAACATTATAAATATATTATTTTTAACTCACGAAACGATCATTCTGCCAAATTCAAATTCACCCACTATAATTTTAATTCATACAACTCCGACTTCTGAGATCTATATCGCTTTAGTGTGAACAAGAAGGTTCGTCGTACAATTTCGACGATATTTTATTTTATTTTCTTTCCTTTTCTTTTACCTTTTATAAATTACATTATTATCTTTTATTAATTATTTTCTTAGGTAATACCATAAACCAAACACCTCAAAATCTCCAACGTTCACAATCTCCGGACTTGACGCCATTTTCCAATCCGCTTCACTTTACTCAAAATTTACGTACCTTCCCGCCCTACTCCCCTCCTCCTACATTTTCAAAACATTTCGTCTCCCTCTTATTAACCCAAAATCCCCAAATATTCCCCCGCCGCACCACACCCACAAAAACACTCACAATTCTCTCTCCTCCTCTCTCTAGTAGCTCTCCTCCGATTCTCCTTTCCCTCCATTAGTTTCTACTTTCCGATGGCCGGGAAAAGGAAGTCGACATCGAAGGCGGCGCCCGGCTCTGCTTCTTCTTCAAAGCAACCGAAGAAGGCACGGATTGCTGTCCAGAAAAAAATCGAGGAGGTGGAAGAGGAAGAGTTCGTGCTTGATGTTGCTGAAGAGATGCAGGTGGAGGAGGAAGAGGAAGTGTCTCGGGTTAAGGCTTCACGCGGTTCGAATAGTCAGGCTGTACGGAAAACTAAGGACGAGGGTGATGAGGAGAGTAGTCGGTTTGTTGGTGAACCTGTTCCAGTCGACGAAGCCCATCGCCGCTGGCCGCATCGGTACATTGATGTTCGTTTCGGAACCCTTTCTTTTCTCTGTCCGTTGGCTTGTTACAGTTGATTTTCATCAAACTTGTCTGACTAGTTTTAGATGAATTTTTACCTGTACAGTTGTTTTATTAGATGTTAGTAGAAATAGAGCCGGAATACTTTTGATTGTGGTGCAGAAAGCAAGTGTGCATTGTTCATTCTTTACTTAATATTTGTTTTATCTTCTTTCGGGAATCGATGGTGTTATTTGTTATTTATGCATTGACATTCTATCAAATAAAACAATTGTACAAGTATTTTAGACTAGTTTTCTCTGTAGTATTGCTTACAATTTAACTCATGGAAACTTTTTTGAACTAGATTTAAGATGATTAATTTACTCCACTCTAAGTCATTTTGCTTGTTGAATTGCAACTGGGCAAGAGTTTATTTGAGTTCATGCTGATGCAACTTGATGCTGATATCTGTAGCTTTTTGACTAGTTGATTTTTACCTTAAAAGCTTAATAAGAAGGTTGTTTGTGGATGGTTGAGGTAGCAGCACTTTCAACACAGCCAAATATGATATGTTAACAAACATATGCGGGTGATGTTGGTATATAAATTTAAGTACACATGGTAGCTTTAATAACAATTAAGTTGGTTCTTCAATTCTTTTCTTTCTTCCGGGAATCAATGCAGTTATGTGTAATTTCCTTCCCAGTGCTTCAATCACTTAGAAGAGGCAGTATATTTATTAATGTACAACTCTTATTATATACCATGTATAAATTAGAAATTCCATGCTATAGGAAACATTTAAGAACAGGAAAAAAGTGCATTTTGAAGTTTTGTCCAGTATAATGAACAACATGTTGGTGGTGAGTGTGTAACTGCGATAGCCCATATCTTACATTGGGTGGAAATGAAAAATTAATGTGGCTTATAAGGTTGTCCCTTGCTACCACTCAGCACCAACTTATCCATGGACTTTTGGATGGGCCTGTGGTGGGCTAGTAGACCCTTGGTGCTCGGTGGACCAGTGGGCGGACGATAGTAGCGGATCAAATTTTTGGACTCAGGTCGTTACAAATGGTAATCATAGCTGAACTTCAATCGGAAGTGTGGAACAAAGTATTGTGCGGGGCAAAGTGCTATATTGTCGGGACTCGGGAGAGCGTTGAGAGCCACCTCTTGAGCCCGTACGAGCCACCTCTTGAATCCTACACCGTTCGGAGGTTCGGTCGTGGTATTGTTTCAGACTTGACGAGGACGTCGAAGATTTAAGTGGGAGAGATTGTGATAACCTATATCCCACATTGGGTGTAAATGAAAAATTAATGTGGCTTATAAGGTTGTCCCCTATTACTACTTAGCATCAACTTATCCATTGACTCTTGAGTGTGCCTGTGGTGGGCTAGTGGACCCTTGGTGCTCGGTTGGCTAGTGGGCGGACGATGGGAGCGGATCGGGTTTTTAGACTCAGGTCGTTACAGTAACACTTTGATGTGCTATGCTTGCTCATATTAAAGTAATAACTTAATACAATGTCTAGTGCAACATTTGCTGTGTATTTTTATGTAATTCGTTGTATAGTTTCGATTTACTAATACAATATGATTTAATTTCTTTTGTATTACAGAAGATAGTGAAAGAAGTAACCTCTGCTACCTTGAGAGGGTAAGTTTTTTTTAGTTTGATTAGTAAATTTGCTATCATGTTCTTTTGAAGCATTGGATGAAAATTTTCAATTGCAACTTTTTGACTTGAACTAGCAGAACAGACGAAAAAAAATTGACTACTCAAGCAAGATTGCATTTTACTCAAGCAGAGGTAGATGGAAAAACACTTTTCAAACTTGGAGATGACGCATATGTCATGGTAAGATGTGGTTTCCAAGACATTTTAGTTATTTTTGACAAACCATATTTTCTAGATGTATGTATTTTGCTATGAATAACATAAACTTTATTAGGTTCTTTAAATTTTAGCGAGTCTGTTGTACTCTTTGCTTTCTTTCTGGTCAGCTTGTTACATTGCTTCCATGTTAGATACATGTCTCTTCCCAATCTTGTTGTCTATCAGACATTAGTTTTCCCCTCCTGTATGTATAAATCTTCCAAATGCTCTTTTTCCACAAACCATGTATTTTACGGATGTTAGGCTTCTATTGGTTACACGGATCCATTTGATTGGTGATTCTCCAGCTCGTGTAGTTTATCTATGAAGTTCTCGTGAATTAGCTAACTTACATACAAATGGGTTTATTATTGTTGTTAGGTGGCGTTAGAGAAAATAACTTATCATTCTCTTACAACTATATCCGAACCTTTTATTAGTGAATTGTAGGTATGTAACTTGCTGTGTACTTGTGATATGATTATGAGTTTTTACAAAACCAAATGATATGATTAAAAGTGTTTCTTTCCAATATGAATATGTGATGAAAAAGCAAATGTGTGGAACTGTAGAAATGACATCCCCTTTGCACCTACAATCAATATAAGTATATCATGTTCTCCAAGTAATGAATTTCACACATGAACTTATAAAACAAAATGTCAACTAATGTATTTCAACAAGTATCAACTTAGAACTAACACATTCAATTAAGATCCAACAAATAGCAACTTAGATCCAACAAGCCCATGTGTATGACGAGACTTTACATGTGGCAATGAATGGCATTAAAGTGACAAGCGTTTTGGTACTTTGCCCGTTTGTAGCAAAGTGTCTACTTTCATTTTCAAAAAAATATCATGTTGCTAAGCAAAATAAAATTTAAACATGCTCTTGCGAAAGTAAGTGATAATATTACAATATTCTAAAACTATCTTGAATAGATGCTATATACTGTTAGTTCTTAAATTTTATAGTGACATCATTGACATAAATATGTGAAACAATCTTCGGTGTTCCTAGCGGGTGACAACTTTTTGGCTTGCGATTTCCTTCTATTTGTTTCTAAATTGGAGCTACATTATTATTGGATTATGCAAATTTGATACCTAATTGATATGTGTGTGTGTGTGTTAAAGCATGCTATACATATTAATGTGGCTCTCTAATAACTTAAGCTTTTAAATTAGTTGAATACTTAACATGATATCAGAGCTCTAGGTTTGACAAAGACTTGGGCCTTGGGTTCAAATCTTCCAGCTTGCATTTATCATATAAAAAATATTTTGTGGGTACGTATTGACCCTCTATTACATATTGCACATATATTGACACAAGTTGCACCTCTCCACGTATGCACGTGAGGGAATGTGACTCTCTTTAATAGCTTAGACTTTTAGATAAGTTGATTACTTAACTGTATTATATATATATATATATATATATATATGGATCACTGTTGATTTCGATGGATCATTAAAATATCTGCTATGATCCGTTAAAATCAATTTGTTGGATCACAGTGGTTTTTACGGTTCCTAGATTATTTAGGTTCATCTTCCCTTGTTTATCATGTTTCTATATTACTAATTGACTCCGTTTGTTTAGGGTGAAGAGGGACAACCACATTTTATATGCAGAATTGTTGAAATGTTCGAGGGACAAGATGGTTCACCTTTTTTCACTGCTCAATGGTTCTACAGAGCGGAGGATACTGTATGAAATATGTAGTTAAAGTTAACATTTTATTCGCTAATATTAGTGTTCTCTAATATGTATTTTCTATTTTTGTTTCAGGTTATTCAAAATTGTTCTGACCTTATTGATAAAAATCGTGTCTTCCTGTCTAAAATAAAGGATGATAATCCTCTTGACTGCCTTGTAGAAAAGCTCCGAATTGTGCAGCTGCCTTTAGATGTATGGCACACCTTAACCAATTGGCTTGGCTAAGTGCAAAGTCAATAAATATCTTTCTTTTTGTGCTAATTGCACTAGTTTTGTTTGATTTCTTAGGTTGATTTGGCTGTAAAAAGTGATGCCGTGTCGAAGCATGACTACTACTATGATATGCAGTATTTAGTGCCATTTTCATCTTTTCTGACCTTACCAACTGGTATTTCCCTAACCAAGGCCCATATCATCTGCAGAGTCTTTTTCTACCACTCCCCGCCCATAGTACTTAACTACAAGATCTTTATGTATCTTAATATTCAGCATCGGATTGATCATGCAGAAAATGCAGGAGCTGAATGTGAATCTGACTCCACCGTTTCTTCTGTGTCTGAGGCTGAGGTCTCTGAAGTTGAAGATAATAAGAAATCTGAGATGAGTATGTTGGACCTGTACTCTGGATGTGGTGCAATGTCAACAGGACTTTGCCTCGGAGCCAACATGTCCGGTGTAAATCTTATCACGGTAAGTATTACATTCGTGTGGTTTATATTTGGTGCTTTTACATTATGAAGAATACTGACACATTCTCACAGAAATGGGCAGTTGACTTGAGTCCCTTTGCATGCAAGAGCTTGAAACTGAACCACCCAGAAACAGAGGTATATTTCAAAGTTTTTAGTTTGTTGCTGTTGCAGTTGTTGTGAACTAATATATTTTTGGTACCTTTATGGACTGATTGTTGCATTACAGGTCAGGAATGAGACTGTCGATGATTTTCTAATGCTGCTAAAGGAATGGGAGAAGCTTTGCGTATCATATTCATTAATCAGAAGTAGTGGTTTGGAACAACAGAGTGTAGATCGTGAAAGTTGTGAGGACAAAGTCAAAGATGAAGTTGATGATGATGGCGATGATGATGAGGAAGGTGAAGATACCGAAATATTTGAGGTTGAGGAGATTTTGTCGATTTGCTTTGGGGACCCAAATAAGTTAAATAAACGTGGACTATATTTTAAGGTAATTGATCAAAATTTACATTTTTTTATTTTTTAAAAAATTTTTTGGTAGCCATTTTGTTGTTATTCCTACCTTTCTCAATTGTTTTTCTTTTTACAAGATTCGTTGGAAAGGGTATGGGTCTGATGATGATACTTGGGAGCCATTAGAGGGTTTGAGGTACATACATAAATGAGTTGGTTCCTTTTCATGGTTAAAATTTACTTTTTATCTTTTCTTGCAACTAATTCAATATTCTTTCAATCACCTCAGTGAATGTCCGGATAAGCTGAAGGAATTTGTTGTGAATGGTTACGAATCAAAGATTTTACCCTTGCCAGTAAGTTCAACTATTTTCCTTTGAACGATTGATGATTGCTTCAGCCTGATTGTAAACTTTATCCTAAATGTCATTTTCTTTTCTCATTGTATTGTTGGTAGGGTCAGGCTGATGTTATATGTGGTGGTCCCCCCTGTCAAGGAATAAGTGGTTTCAATCGATTTAGAAAAAAAGACAAGCCGCTCGAAGATGAAAAAAATAAACAGCTTCTTGTCTACATGAATGTAGTGGAATATTTGAAGCCAAAATTTGTGTTAATGGAAAATGTTGTAGATATACTTAAGTTTGCAAAAGGTTTTCTTGGAAGGTATGCTTTGGGGCGCCTTGTTGGAATGAATTATCAGGCACGGGTAGGGTTGATTGCTGCTGGTGCTTATGGACTTCCACAGTTTCGCATGCGTATGTTCATGTGGGCTGCTCTTTCCACAGAGGTCATCTTTATTACTCTGATTTGTTCAAGCTTTTGATTTTGTACTTCAGCAGCTAACTGTTTACTTAAATGTGCAGAAGTTGCCTCAATACCCTTTACCAACTCATAATGTTGTTGCAAGGGGAGGCTCTCCTGTAGAATTTGAGGTAAGGCTCTTTTTGCTACAAAGTATTAACTGCTGTTTTGAGTGTGGTTGAAAGGCTGGACTAATAACAGAAAAGGAGTAGACAGAAAGGGGATAGTATTAGTGATTGGAAGAGAGACTAAATCTCTGTAGGAGGGTTGAGCTTTGCCCTTAAAAGCTAATGATTGGACTTCAATATTTCCGGAAGGGGGGGATGAGTTTGGGATATATTCATGTTCAATATTTCAAGTTAAAGTGTTTAATCCAACAATTTTAGTTTCTGGTGTTAGCTTATTCATGTATTTTTTACTGATATATTGGCGATTGCAGTCAAACACCGTTGTTTATGATGATCCCTGTGGAGTGGAATTGGAGAAGGAACTATACCTTGGGGATGCAATATCTGACCTTCCTCCTGTAAGTTATTGTAGATTTATTTATTCTGCCTTTCTACACTTAGTTATTCTTGAAAAATGGTTTTTAACTCTATTCAGCCAAACAATGACTGAAAAAAAAACTTTTGTCCTGATGATGACATGTTATATTTTGATTATATTGTTTACTATATAGGTGGAAAATGATGAGGCACGTGATGAAATGCCATACAGTGAAGGTCCTAAGACAGACTTCCAGCGCTTTATTAGACTAAGGAAGGATGGTGAGTAGAATACATGCACAAACATGCATAGTTGGAAATGTTAGATACTCAAATTAGTCTATATGTTCTGCATGCATATTTGTACTTTTTTGTGATCTATTTAAGGGGGTTGGTTGTTCTTCAAAGATGTTCACCCCCATTCATGCACATTTCCTTCACTTTTATGTTATTCCGAACATGTTGTAATGTTCAAGTCATTAATTTTGTTTTGAAGTTCATATGATCTGCTGTTGTTGATATTCTCTTTTCATGATTACAGAGATGCCTGGTTTTTCAACACTGAGGTCAAAACCATTAGAGCATCCTCTTTATGATCATCGTCCCTTGTGCTTGAACAAAGACGATCACGATCGTGTTTGTCAAATTCCCAAGCGCAAGGTTTGCCACATCGCTCTCTCTCTCTCTCTCTCTCTCTCTCTCTCGTTTTATCAAATGAGAGCTCTGAATATCATAGTTAAATGTGGGCTGTCAACCTTTTTCAGGGTGCCAATTTCAGGGACCTCAAAGGGGTGCGGGTTAAGGATGACAACACTGTCGAATGGGATCCTGAAGTACCAAGGGTGTATTTAGGTTCAGGAAAGCCACTGGTATGGGTTTCTGTTGCTAATTGTGTCTTTTGCTTTTACTTGATAATTGTTACCTAGATATATTATTACATTTATGTGTTACTCAATTACAGATCCCCGACTATGCCATGAGCTTTATAGAAGGGCGGTCCTTAAAGTAAGTTCTTGTTTTGTGTAAATTTTTTCTGATTTTTGTTCCCCCTTGGTCTCAATTATACTGGCCTCTAGATGAAAGATCATATATTATGATTTAGTAATAGATTAATTGTAATATTTAGTTTTTCAGTTCTACCCTTTTTTTAAACCATAATTTTTTTTTTGTGTTAATAGCATCGATTCTCTTCCATGCATATGAAATTTTGGATGTAGGGTGCATCCAAGTACTACATTAATGTAAACTATGTACTCCTTAAAAAATAAAAAGTTACTATTCAAAAGCATAATAAGTGTAAAATACGAAAATGTGCTAAGTATTAAAAATGTTATCCACCATATTATGTACAAATTGTGCTAATGGCATACTTTTTTGCTTTAAAATAGTTCAAATTGTGCTATACAGTTGTAAGGGATGCCCCATGCATCCAAAATTTCAGATGCATTGTTGTGGGATCAGTAATACAATTACTTTATCTTAGAAAATGTTAAACTTAATAGCTGCAAAAATGATTCAACTGAAATCTTAACTACCAAAGCTTCTCTTGCTTATGAGTTGCGCAAAGACTCTTAATCATATAGTTTAAGAGATAGTCCTTTAAGAGATGAAAGCTTAAATTGAAGTAAGCTGTAGTAAATCAAGAGCTTTAACTAAGTTGAAGCTTCTGAGTCGACTGGTAATGTCAGCAAGCTTTAAAGCAAGTAAAGATTGATAAAGCTTTGAAGTAAAAACAGTAAAATAAGGAAAGCTTTAGAAAAACAGTAAAGCACACATTGATATATTATATATAGTGTTTCGGAGTATTAAAGAACTCCTACTCCATTACCTAGTTGGTTATGCTAGGATTTGTGATGTGTACTATATTAAATCACACTAAGTTATTACAACGCTCATTAGCTCAACATTTTAAGCTTAAGTGAGGACGTAGTGATCACTAATTGATCGTGTACAAGTCACTGTGCCTAACCTAGAGAATTGGTGGTTGATTTGAGTGAATGTGTTATCTCTTTAGAACTGATTTCACTCGGTTGGGTTTGAGCAATCAATGTGCCTTAATGATTTTACAATGGGTGGCACTCACAAATAATTGGGTTCAATGTTTGGTGGACATAAAAACTCAGATATGAATGTTTGTGTGAAAGGGTATTGAGCTTTTAATGCTAAATCTAATGGATATCTCTCTCTTTGTTCTCTATTTATATGCAGATGCTCAGCAACGAACACTTCTCTCTTTCTTCATAGTCTTCTATTTATAAGAGAAATTAAGTTATCCGTTTGCTTCATACTTTCTCTCCAAAACGCAACAATTTGAATATTTGGCAGGAGCAATAAATGCCTTGTTTGTTGTGAAGTGTGATATGATAGAGAGCCTATGATAGCCTTGAGTTTCGGACCTCATTTCCTCGTTTGCGGAGACTAAGAATGTTGCAAGGAGAATAACTGTTAGCCTTGGTCTGAGATTGAATAAAAATATGTTTTATCCATTTGGGCTAACAATAAATAATACTTCAAAAATCACCGATAAATTCAACATATAAAAGCTTCATGATTTAAGAGTTATTTGTCATTCAAAAGTTGTATTATGTAGTTTTGATTTTAACAAAGCTACTGATGATACGATAAAGTATCTGCAGCTTCCAATAGTTCCTGTTGCTAAAGCTTTATTTTTAGAGCTTGTGATAGCACTAAGGTATCAACTCAAAAGCTTTGAGCTTTTCCTGCACAATTAGAATATATAAAGATATACAAAGAGAAATTTAGATTCCAACCAAACACCGTGATAAACTAAGAGTCCTAAGAATAATTTCAATAATTAAGAGGGATCCTAAGCTTATATTAAAATAGGATGGGCTTAAGCAAATTAAAAAGTTTGATCAACAATGCTCATTGAGTGTGAAATGGTCAAAATCCTTGAAGTATCCAAAAAAGTAAACGTGAAATTTATAAAGGAAATTGAGAATATGTTGGTCTTTGACTTGTTCTATATCCATTCCTTATTTTTCTTTATCCATTCCTTATTTTTCTTTACATAATGCAAATTCATGATTGCAGGCCGTTTGGAAGGCTATGGTGGGATGAAACTGTGCCCACAGTGGTTACCAGAGCTGAGCCCCACAATCAGGTCAGATATAACAAAAGCCTATCCATATCTTACCATCCATCACCATTCACCTACTTCAGTTCAGCCCCAATAGTCTGAACCTTTTTGCTTGGCTAACCGACTACAGCAATGGGAACAATTGCACTTATAAGTGTTTGAGTAATGCTACATTGCACAAAAAGGCTACACAATTTGGGGTTACAAAATGATGTGTCAGTCAATGGTTGGGTGAATGAAGTGAAAGAGCGTAGGACCTGGCATCAAATGCTAGATTCTTCCATCTCAATCGATTATTGATTGACACATCATTTTGTAGCCCAAAACAGTGACTTTTGTGTTTTGTAGCATTACTCTTAGATTTCACTATTGTTTATTTGCTATGTTGTACTGATATTTGAATTTCCGACAATAATACTCCCTGTCCCAAAATGAGTAAGTTTTCTTTATGATCCTGTACAAAATTTTCTTTATGATCCTGTACAAAATATAAGTCATCTTGGAACAGCGGGAGTCATGTTTGTCATTCATTGATTCCGTTTCCCATGTTCTGCTTGAAAATATTTGAGCTAGAATATTATTGGATTCATTTTTCAGGTCATACTGCATCCTGTTCAAAACAGAGTGTTATCTATTCGCGAAAATGCAAGGCTACAAGGGTTTCCAGATTACTATAAACTTGTTGGTCCTGTCAAGGAGAGGTAACGAATGAAGTTAATTGACACTGCTTACTGATTTGCTTGCAATAGGGCTTTTCAATAAGCCGAGCTTGCCCCATTTGCTGGCTTAAACTTAATAATGAAAACAAGTAACATTGGCTAGAATAAATTTCAAAAGCTCGAATAAAAATATAAGGTCTTACCTTCAACATTCAAAGCTGGGCCTTGTCTTGCTTACTGGTTTTACTCATCATAGATGAACTGCTGTCATGCCTTACTAGAGTTTGAGAGATTTGTCTTGTTATGTTTCAGATACATTCAAGTTGGGAATGCTGTTGCTGTTCCAGTTGCAAGGGCTCTGGGATATTCACTAGGTTTGGCATCCAAGGGAGCATCATTTGGTGAAGAGCCTTTGTTGACTTTGCCTAAGAAGTTTCCACATGCCCAGGAGGATCGTCTTTTGCCTTCTTTAGAAGATTAAAATCAGTGAGCTGTCTTTCCCCTTCATTAGAAGAGAGAAATAAGTGACTTGCATCATTTTTTAAGTTCATTTTGAAACCTTCGAGGCCGGGTATAATTTATTTGTAAGTCGGTTATGTATCTCATGTATGCCATTTCATTTAAGTTAGAAGTAACTTGTAAACATGAGATCTTATTTATGTAACTCATCTATGTCATTTCATTTAAGTTTGAACACTATCGAAAGAACAAATATTTATATCCATTGCTCATGAAAGAGTTCCTGAGTTAAGTATATTGTAGTATATTGCTTATTATAGACTAGAAGAAGTAGCCTTCTGCAATGCAGGTGGGTAAGTGTTGAACATTTTTTACTACGGTATCATATAGGCAAAAGACCTAATTTAGCTCTTGAATTAACTATTAATTGTATAAGTAGTTTTTAACCAATTAATTTTGTTGCCTATCAAATGCAACTCAATTTAGTCCTTGGACTCAAATTAAAAGAATTGATCATAAATTTTAATAAATAAATTGCTGATGTGCCAATTTTGGAAAGGTAAAATAGTATATATACATTATATATATATTTTCAAGACATCAATTAAAAAAAAGAAGAAGAAAAACATGGTGCCCTTCTCCCCCCCTCTACCCATTTTCCCCAACTCTGATTAGATTCTTGCTCCTTCTCTTCCCTCCCCCACCAGATCAGATTCTTTCCCCTTCAATCAAAAGAAACAAACCTGTAAACGGATGTTCCTGAAACGTTCCTGAGCATCACTCATGCTAAAAGCTCGGTCTCGCTTCGAACAAATCTCCCTCCTCTGCAATTTCTTAACGCTGTTCACAAACCCATTCACCCCTCCACGCGGCCTCTTCTTCGCCACCACCCTCCTACCACAACACTGCCGCAGACTCGCCATTATCCTCCTCACGTCCATCTATCTAATCACCGCTTTTACCACTGGATCCCCACTAAATTCAAAAAGACCCTCCTCCAAATATCTGTATCCTCAAATCAGCATCAATCAAGCGATGAGAGCATCAAATCGAAGCGTATTTAGGGTTTGAGAGAATGATGTGGCGCTTAATTAGAGAAAACCTAAATCTCAGGACCCCGAGTTGAATCTAATTTAGGGCTTTTTTTTGCCCGTGGTCCTGAGCAAAGTGCTCTCTCTCCCTCTCGGATTACTAAATCAAGTAAGAAGTTGAATCTTCTCCTGTGTCCCTCTCTCTCTCTTCTCCTCACTTTCTCACTCAGTACATTGTTGGTAGTAATCAGTGGTCGATTACATGGTGTTTTACTAATGAAGTTGATGAGCAACCGTGTTGATTACATAGAAGATAATAGTGAAGCATTGTGACAGACAACCCAGATAATTGGTTTCGGTTGAAGATCTGTGAAGAAATCGATTTCTGAGTTTGAAATTTTTCTATTGAAGATCTGAATTTGTTAATAGTGAAGCAACGAGACAAACAGCCCAGGTTTGATGAGTGGTTGTAGTTGTGGTGATGTTTACCTTTTTTTTTTTTTTTTGTTAAAATATTTTTTAGTTTTATATAATTACTAAATTAAATACAAAATTTTAATATTTGTTTTATTTGTAAGAAAGGGCAACAATGTCATTTAAATTTTTTTTTCCCAAATTATATGCCACTTCAACGATAATTCAACGCCTCGTAGGATAAATGATGCTATCCAAGCTGGTCAATTATTTCAATTTGGATTCAAGGACTAAATTAGGTTACAATTGATAGATCGTGTATTAGATCAACAAAAACAAAAGATCAAAAATTACGGCAAATACTATATACAGGGAACGTTATATACAGGGAACTAAATAATTTCAACGCTGTCCTTACCTGTCTCGTATAAATATACACGAGATACCACATTTCATCTCGTGTCTATTTACACGAGTTGATTTAAACGGGAACTTTGCTCGTCTCGTGTGATTATACACGAGATGATATGTGTCATCTCGTGTATATTTACACGAGATGATTTTAATGCAAACTTTGCCCGTCTTGTGTAAATATACACGAGATGCCACATTTTATCTCGTGTATATTTACACGAGTTGATTCAAACGGGAACCTTGCTCGTCTCGTGTGATTATACACGAGATGATATGTGTCATCTCGTGTATACTTACACGAGATGATTTCAATGCAAACTTTGCCC
>JAOWAN010000047.1:1497843-1507902 GCA_028566635.1 Lobelia cardinalis | reverse complement strand
GTAAATAAGCCTCCATGGGCAACGATTGTTAGGTATCCTCGTTTTGATAGAACTTTCAAACGGAGTACTTAAGACAAGAGACATTAAAAGATCAATTTAAGATTCCTCGTTTTTCCTGCGAGTTAAGAGTATTAAAATCAATACGAACGAAGAGACAACGTTCTGCGACAAATCAAATGCACACGTATTATAATCAGCAGTACTATAATCAGCAGAAGAGAGGACGTTGAACAAACGCAGCTAATCAAGTGAACGTACTTCCTTTGTTGTGTATATTAGAGCAAAAGAATTGCAAAACCGAACCCGAAAAAAATCAAACCAATATATTAATTTGATTTCGATTTTTAATTCTATCAAAACTGAGAATATTGGGTTGATTACTTGCTATTTCCTAATGTATCATCATTTAGTGGAGCGACTTGAGCCTCTGATCTCCCCTTATGAAAGAAGAGAGGATACTGCTCGAGCTAAAGCTCTTTTGTTGGTCACTTTAACATTATTAGTGTAACTAGTTTTCTTCCAGTGCCCTCAGTTATCACGGGGTGAGCGGCCACTTCCAATCCTAGGGTAACCTCATTGAGGAAGGCCTTGCATCTGAATTCAGGTTCCCTGTCAGACTTGGTGATTGTTTAAGGACCAGCCTCGACCAAACCCACCACCATTACCAAGCCAAGCACGTCAATAGGCTAACCTACACGGATGATGCCAACCCAGCAGCGCAAGAGTTACTACGTAATAGCTAAACACAAGCATCATCCATGTTAGGAGCAGAAATCACAGTTGGCTATGCTGAGCTCTGAAAATACAGTAACCATTAGACTAATTCAATTTCCATGCCATATTTCCTGATCACAAATTTAAAAAGCAAAAAATAAGTGCGGACGGAGGGAAGAGGAAAACATTTTCATTGTGATTTCTAAGTGAAAGTGTATGTAATGTAAGAATTTACAAGCTCAAAGGCTAAACACAACCCCCTCACCCAAGTACAACAGAGAGGGGTGTGCAGGTGAAGAAAAGGAAATAATTTGGGGGGGGGGGGGGGAAAAAGAACAACCCCTCCACACCAAAAAAAAACTAACGTAAAGTCGTTGTATCGGCACTAAAAAGGGAGACACTACAAAAATGAAGAACCCAAGGTTTCACGAGTTCTGGACTCCAATCATGTGAACTTGAAAGATGAACTCGAGTAAATTAGGTTCATTCCAACAAAACCTGAATGTGACTTCCGTTCTGCTATTTGGCTCCAACCTCAATATCTTCAGTTGAAAATGCTACCAAGGATTTCAGCCTTCCATGTTATTAATACTTCCGACATAAAAAATTTTCCATCTTTCATGCAATCACATGCCCATTCTTTGGCTGCCGTGAGGATGACAATTCTCGAGGACCATGCAGTTCTTCTTTTGGTCTTTTACTTGGGTTGGATTGCGATAACCTACAATCCAGATCATTGAGATCATAAGCCATCTACAAAAATCAACAATCCAAGTGCAAAATACTATCTTACTACTCTCCGTCCCAATTCAAGAGTTACACTTTCCATTCTGGGTTGTCCCATTTGAAGAGTTGCATTTCCTTTTTAGGCCATGACGCTTGACAAGATTACCCTCCCTTTTCACATTCAACCAACACGAGCCTCATATGTAGGTGTGAGAGAGATAATTTACATGTTTTCAACCCTATTCTTATTCTTAACCTCCGTGCCAAGTCAAAGTGCAACTCTTCAAGTGGGACGGAGGGAATATATCTTTACGCTTACTTAAAGAGGGATGGGCGGAGGAACCTTAAAATACTTCAAACAAACTAATTCTCAATAAATACACCCTGAACTCTAAGGTAAGCTAGTCTACTGATGTTGAATGGTTCAACTGTGGAATCAAAAACTGCTCCTGGACTCCACTTCAGGAGAAACTGCTCCTGGAATCAAAAACTGCCCCAATGCTCAATAATCAAAGCAAGTTCAAAGGGCATATATCAATCATATACCAAACTTTACCTCGGAGAGATGGCTCGCTTTTGTACTTGCTGATTCACTAGATTGGAGGAATTACTAAGTGCCACTTCAGCCGCCTGTATTCATTGTTTAAGAAATAAACATTAATCCAGTCCATCTGAGAAGAAAAGAATGACAATCTGCATTGACCCAGTCATTTTCCTTAATGCTATTGAGGAGAAAATGGAATTATTGTATAAAATATTAATTAACTTGCATAAGTTCACGTAAGAAAAAACAGGTGTGGCCAAAATAAAGAATTATTGAAAAGAATGCCACAAAAATAAAGTAACATGCCCAAAATAAAAAATTCGACCACGCAGGAATACTTGGATAATGGGTAGAAACTATGGACTAACCATCAAATTGTTACCTTCTTATAAACCAGGAACATGGAAGCAAGGCCAAATGCCGGCAGTGGTGACATGAAGCCAGTTCAGTTCACCTTCACTGATTTTGGTTTTACATCCTGATGCAAAAGAAAACCCCAAGAAGGAGGAGGTTTTTTGTCCACATAACTCCTATTCCTTATCTTGGGGATCTGCCCAGATACCCTTTATCCAAGCATCGCCAACGTAATCGAGCAAAAAAAAAACAAAATCAACAATAAGCACTGCTATTATAGATCCCCACCTCAGAAGTGCTTTCTTTGGGTAACCCATCTTTCACTGACGATTCATCTGACCCAGGAATAACCGTCTCCCACAAGAATCCATTTTCGACTCCAACAGAATGCTTGTCAAAATCTTTGCTCACAGCTCCCGTTTGAGAGGTAACATATGATACATATTTATCTGCAAGAACACGTAAAAATAATATTTAAACATAGAGCCAGGCACAAAATTGAAGTAAATTTTCTCTTTGCATCACATCAAATAGATGTTTAACAACCCTTGAGTAAAAATTAGATGATTGAATTGCATATTAAACACCAGCAGGAAAGTTCTGCTTATATAATTAGTATATGAGCAATATTATCAGCTTCTCAACTCACCAGCCAAGCAGCGGAGGGCATTCTCAGCAGCCTGTTGCTGAGCATCCTTCCTCGTCTTGCCCATTCCAACACCAATTTTTTCACCAGTGAACAAAACCTGTACCAGTAAGGCTTATTTAGCATCTCAGTTCATAATGATTATAGGTGGATAACTTGGACTTACGATGGTATCAATAAGAAGACAGCAACAAAATACTTCTAATCGGCTACTTAGTTCAGAAGACAAATATACACTGAAGGCTAATACTATAACACCAGCTTATTATCATCTTCAAGGGTTTTTTCGTTTTTTATCTTTGTTTTGGGGTCCTCTTCTCCACCCCAAACATGCATATATCATTGATTAAACTCCATATACTAATTAGCTTCACTTCTGATGTGGCTAATTTAGACATATATATATATATATATATGTGTGTGTGTGTGTGTGTGTGTGTGTGAAGTCAACTCTTATCCTTTCTCTAAAGTTAAATAATACATTGCAATTGTTCTTTCATGAGTACAGAGTGAACTCTTAGGTTAACTAACTCATATACTACTACTTCCGTCTTAACGTCGTCTTATTATTGTTCACAGCATAAATACCATCCTTGTTTATTTATCCACCCTCAACCTCAATCCAGACCAAATTCTCACCAAATGAAAATGCAGAAGTTATGGCTACAAGCCCACACCACTCAAAAAGCTGAGATAATAGACCCTACTCAGAAAAGGTTGTTCTCCAGATTCAGTCCTTTCGGCGTGTGTAACAGTAAGATCCACGATGTCAGTGGTTCATGGGGCGGATGGTGGTCACTTGATGCTGGGACATGAGGGCAAGAATCTAGTACAAGTGATCCATTAATGTAGAACGCATGGTGGTGGTGGTGATTACAGGTAGGGAAAATGTAATTTGGAAGCATAACGATGATAATGCTTATGGGTGAGAAAGAAGGTCAAGTGTCCAAGTTCAACCACTTCAACATGAGCCTAATATACTCCAAAATGGCTGTAGCTAATCCAGCGATGCATTGACAAACTTGTGACACTATTTACACCCCGAATAAAAAGCACACTCAGAGAAAATGATGCTTGATGCATTTCTGCTGGAAGTGGATGGCCAGCTTATGACACAAAAAATCAACCTATAACCTAGAAACTGAAACTTCCTTGAGTTAACACCTGAAGGGTCAATGCTACATAACTGGATTAGAGTAAGGGACCAAAGCTGACATTTGACCTAAACGCTTTAAGACTGCTATAATTCCAAGATGGACTCTTAGCATCAAGGGCAAAAGTGGTAAGACTGCACATGCCACATCATAGATGCACTTGGAGGGATGAGGGTGAAATGACAACAACAGATTTATTACAAACAGGAAAAAGATTGCAAAATACAAAGATCAAAGATGTTCATAAAGCAAGAAAGCAGAAGATAAAATTTCCCCCTTTTCTGCTATAAAGTTTGCTTCAGCTTCAAAAAGATTCCCACTGGTAGCCAAACAAGTATATATTCTGCTACAACTCAATGACATTGCTCCAATAATCAAGTCATAACCAAGTACCATGGCAGAGGGTATGGATCAGAAGCAAAACTGTTACTTGTATACCGGTAACTTGACACCGCATTCACTGCCTATTAAAGACCTGAATACTTGACTTCATAATGGAGAAAAAGGGAAGAAAAAAGTAATCCGCTAACCTCAACTGAGAACTGCAAATGCTCACTGGTGCTAACAATGGATCTGAATTCAACCTACATTTGGAATATAATGATAAACCATGAGAACCATGGGCTGCACAATAGAAAGCAAGGACAACGAGCTAGCCTCACTAACAAAGCCAATCACCCATACCTTTGAGCAGCATCTCTGTGCAATTTCTTGCAGCACTCCAATGGATAAAGAAGGCGGCAGCAAGTTCGTTTTTCCACTATCAGTTGATTGTTCTCTGCCGTTAAACGATGATTGCTTCTGATATAGAGCATCTGTACCTAAAACAACAAACAAATGACAAATTGAAACTAATCAGACTATTAGTTAAGAACGTGGTAAATCACAACAAGAGAGTACCACCGATCACATCTGCAACTTATATGGGCTAAGTTTCCAGCAAAAATTAGACGTGGAAATGTTGTCTTATGGTCTAAGAAGAAGATGTGACTCCTAGGAGGCAAGGTACAACCGAAAAGGTCAACCTTTTTCCACTAGAGATTGTGGACTTGCATATCCCTACCAAAAGCTGTTGCATAGTAGTCAAAAAACCATGTGCACATACGGGCACGTATGGTTGTCTGCCACAGCTACATATCAAGATTAAGGGGCATTGTAGTTGGTATTTTGGACAGAAAAGGTGAATCACAAAGCAAAATTTTGAGAATTTACTTCCATATGGTTGATGCCATACAAATACATCATGTATACTTATCAAGAAAACAAAAGCGTTCACTAGGAATCAGTGCTGAAAAGTAAATTATATAGCACCTAATAGGGATCAATTTGCTAGACTACATTACTAATGAAATTATGAAACCATTGGTAACTATAACAAGTAGTGATGCTCAAGATTAATTATTCTCAAAAGAAAGGAACATCTGAAAATTTCTTTCCGGTGACCCTAACACAATGCTTACAAGCATCGCCTGATTCGTCTATCTATGATTTCCCACCAAAACCACTTATTTTTTGTTGCTTTTGGCTCCAAACTTTTGTTATTCATCAAGGCAATTTCAGAGGTTTTCTTCAGCAAATAGCACAAAACAGGGTTGCCAAAGTTTTAACAATTCCTCAGCTCTTTGCAACATATTACTAATCACAGGAACGGTCACAACTTCGCTTTTCCTGTTATACTAATCCAACCAGAACCAAGTAGAAGAATTTCGTGGTGAATATAAATGCCCACTATTTTGATCTCATTGACCAATTCGAACCCTAGGGGCTCTTGTACATCCATATATACGATCAGCAGAATAACATGTTCATAAATCATATTTCCCCAATTCAATATGCTGGACATAAACCCTTTCTTGGCAATTTGCCTCGCTCAACAAAAATGATAACAGAGATTAGGTATAGACTTGTCATCACACCCCTGCCTCTATGCAGCGTCTCTTGCTGCTTTTGAAGTGAACTGAAGAGTGCAATGTAAATTTTCGCTAAGAAGGATTATAATCATGCAGTTAACATCGACGCATTGATCTCAGGAAGATTGAGTAACTTGGTCAAAATGTGAATCAATTTTTTTAAGTAAATTGCGAACGACCCTGTAATTTGGCCTTTGTGTGGATACCCCCATGCATTTAGGTAATAGACATGCAGCCCTTGTGCAATTGATGTTGCTCCTTATCATTTTAATGCTGAGGGCTATGTGCCTATTACCTAAACATATAGGGGTCATCTCCACAAGGGGCAAACCATATGGGGGTATTTTGCAATTTACCCTAACTTCTTCCCCACTAAGTATATTAATCAAGTGTCTCACCAATCACCATAATTAGGACATTTAAGACTATTTTCATCCATAATCAAGGTAACTTGGTTGGGATTATGTCCAGATAATGGCGCATTAGAAAACATAATTAAAATGTATACAATTAAATGATAACATCATTCCATTGGGACATAGGCTGCATTGAGATGACTTGCATCTGTCCATTGTATTTGAAGGCAGACCTCGAGAATATCTGGCTCGTCTTCAAGTTCATATACCCCTTGCAGAATGAACTAAACCTAATTAAATATATTTGTCTAATATTCAATTTGTAATAGATGCTAACTCACTGATTAAACCTATCATGGTAGTATGAGTAGTGAGTACCAACTATGTGGATTCTTCACTCCCAGAAAAATGGGTGACTGATTATTACAAACTCTTATTTCCACCGGGAATCTGGATGGGATGGGTCATCTTCATATGGGTCATCATATGAGTCATCATGATCATATTCTTCTTCAAGAGAATCTGATGAGTCATATTTTGTAGTCAAATGCTTCATACGCCACTCGTCATAAGCTTCAATCCATTTTTCAGATATGGGATGATCTAACTGAATTGATACTGCCAACCACGAGACATCTATAATCTCAACAAAGAAAATACTAAAAAGATTTAGTTATTGGGGCCTGACATAAACGTAATTTGGCATGCTACTAGCTATCTGCAATTTTAGCCCCATCACTAACAGATTTATAATTTGGTACTGCAGTTCCATAGGTACTGACTATTTTCAATTCAATAAAAGATCCCTAAGAATGTCAACAATATTCCTGAAGCTGAGTAACTTGTCCCGCAGCCTAAATAACCCATTCCCGCTACTAGAAGTCCCTAGCTTGGTATAATGAAGTGGTGGAGGCTCATAATCCAGCTCTAGCGGTGGGACACCTACCACCTTTCAGTAAGAATGCTCTCAATAAAATCAACCTTGTACGTTGTCAGCACAATTTTAGATGACAAACAACTAAGATAACATCTAACCTCCCCCACCCCCTAGGTCTCAAATAATTAAAATATATATATAATAAAGAAGGTAAATGATTCCAGTTATAGATACATAAAATGTAATCTATGTAAGAAGATGACGTAGCACCTACAATAATTTCCAGGAAAACATCATGGCACCAATGAACACTATAGCTGGTACTGCACTCCAACGCGTTATACATGCTTGATGATTCCCATCGATTCGCAGAGAGGATATAGTACTCTTTGGGTTCCTAAAAGTAAATGTTTAAAGGTTTACTTCCATTTCCACATTTACCCACAAGAGGGACTCCTTTTATATTTTACCCAACATTTCTCTCCCTATTGTCTCTTGTTTTGTTTCAAAACATTATTTAAGGGGACGAGATATGACTCTGAGAGATGAAGTACTTGGTGTGAAAGGAAACTCCAGTTGTCTGGTCCTGGTAAACTTGGTTTGTGGTTAGTGGCAGGAGGGAGGTGGTTTATTTTCATAAATAAGCACATTTGGAAGTTCAGTACATTTAGCTGCTAATAATTGAAATTTGGAAATGAGACTATTTCTTAGGGACAAAGTACAAACATGGGACTATTATCTTTTCAAGAAGGGAGGATAACTTTCCACTGGAAGTGGACACACACATACCGTACAGATAAAGTGAAACTATCTTTTTCGTACTTAGTTTTTATATCCTCTGAATTCTAAAGTTGATCTCCACCCTTTATAAGTTCTCCTTAGCCATCACATTTCTCTTGTCAAGATAAACAATACCATGTGACACGCACCACCATATGTCATCTTGTGCATTGTTAGCCAAACCATCCATCGGTAAGGCAAACAGATAACTGATTTTGATGTATGCACAAACAGATCTGAGACGAAACTAAAACATATAGGACAAAATAGGAACACATTGCACCAAATTCAATAATGTCTAAAACTATTTGTATTGTCAAAATGAAGCAAATATTTACCAAAACCAACAATAGAGGAAACACAATTGCAATTAACGATCATCAGAATACCTAATGGCTGACACATTGGTGAATGACTCTTCTTTTGCACCCCATATCCTGGGTACAGCTGCATACAAGAAAGATTCAGGTAGATGAATATACTTTTAGAGGTAAAAATGTGGACTGAACTTAAGAAATAAACAACATATAGAAAGTGGGAATGTACTTCTTCCATTTTCACTCCAGGCACAAGTGCTTGAATCCCTGAGCCAGATGGACCATGAGAAATTGGATTGTGAAATGATCGCTGCGTGTCTGGTCTTAAAACATCAGATCCTTGAAGAGAACCGGGAGTTCGGTTGTTCAGACGTCCCCTATTACCCTCTTCCAACAACCAGCCTCCTTGTGGTTGTATTTGGGGTACTGGTAGTGGTACAGGCAATCTAGTTAACAAAGGAGGTTCTCCTGAAGCACGATAACGTAAATCTGGACTGTGGTTCGTCAGGGGAAATCTTCTTTTAAAATCCGAATCAACTTCAGAAAAGCTGTTATCTCGTCTAAATGGAGCTCCAAGCAAACTAGGTCCTGGAATACAATTCGAGAAAGGAATATAAAATGTCAGTGTACCTGCGACTGCATTTCTAACCGAAAGAAACAAAAATATGTAACATGTTAAACGAGCTACATACTCTCCGAAGGTACTACTGGTTTCAAAGATGCCGGCACAAAAATATTTGGATGAGTTGCAACAAGTGGCTGCGAGACTTCAGCTTTCAGTTCAGGACCACTCGTATTCAGATTAGCTGCAGAATCTTTAATATTTTTGTCATCCTGAATTAGGACTAAGGATTAGAACATGATAGTTAACCATCACCATATGATGAGTCATAGAAGATATGGCACGTGTTTCAAAAAAATTGGTTTAAATGTATAACAGCAGCGCATAAAATATATAATCCCTCCGTTTCCTTTTAAGTGTCCACTTTCTCCCCCTTCTGTGAGAGCTAGAGCTTTATGTCGCTTTCAGTACACTTAAAAAGGAAAGGAGGGAGTAGTTCAGATATTTTATGGGCCAGATGAGTTATGCTTTTTGCATTTTGTTTCTGTATTTTGTTAAAATCAAAAGCACTTCTTTTTCACTAACTTAGTTTTTTCTGTTTTCCGATTTTTCATCCTCAACACGCTAAGTGCTAGCAGAAGAAAAATGAATAATATGATGTGGCGTGACTTTTGGCGGATAACACATTTTTCCTCCATGTTTGTTGGAGTCTTGGAGACAATTTTTTCGGGGACAAATCTGCAGTCAAGAAACTTTGGGGAGGAAATTTTATCCTCCCTTAAAATGTATTTATGATCTAGCCCTATATATCCCGAATTTTTTTCATTAGACAAAGGATAACATTGAGATGCAGCAAAAATTGGAAGCATGATAGCCTACCTGTTGGTTTAATCTATGTGCAACTTCAGGACCATGCATTCCCTCAGCAATGGGATTTGCATTGCCATTTGGTACAAAACTAGCATCCTGGAAGAAGTCCATAAATATATGGAAATATGAAAGTATTACATATTTATGAATAAATATCTATATGCATCATGCACACACATACACATACACATACACATACACATACACATACACATACACATACACATACACATACACATACACATACAC
>JAOWAN010000047.1:1458545-1480708 GCA_028566635.1 Lobelia cardinalis | reverse complement strand
GAAAAGAAGTAGCATGTATCTTATGGTTAATTTTATGTTAATTTAGTATTTAGGACTCACTCCATTTATGCTTTCATCACCTAACTTAGATTAAGTTTAAGGTTTCTACATATGACCAAATTAAATGTTATTTATGTGACTTACTTAGACACTTTAATAGCTTTCAAAAGAAGGGTTTAAGGATTTCTTTAAGGTCTTACTACCTCTTGGTTCAACCCCCTTATTAGCGTCTTGAGTTGAAATGGTTTGCCTAAGAGGTTCCTAAACTATATGCAAAAAGGTGAGATTGAACAGCTTTGCTGCCCACTTCGGCTCTTATTTTCGGTAGCTGCGAACTCTATCCTCCAATTCCAATTTTAAATGACCTAAGTGATCTGAAATCAAACCAAGAACCTTTTCCACCACACATTAATACTTTCCCAATGATCCATTTCAATGATTTAGGCATTTTACCAAGCACTTACTAGTCGTTTTATGGTTTGCACAAAAGCTGATTTTAACTAATTTCTTACGGTCAGGTTAAAAATTTCATATCTTTGATACCACAAATTCATAAATTCTAATTTTACTACTCAAGAAAGATACATCAGTTAGCTTTCTAAGGACATATCATTATTGAGAATCCATCGTATATTGAAACCTCTATGGTGTTTTTACTCAAGTTAATTCAGTTTCAACATCATTGCACCATTATATTCACCAAATATTCACTACAGCTCCAAATATTACCAACTCTGCATATTCTCAAAATAGAATTTTGAAACTACACTTTAGACCTTCAAATCACTTAAATTGATCTCATACATCTGTATTTACAGTCATTTAAACATCGGACATTTGCCCAGAATTCTGACAGCATGACAGGAGTAACTTTCACGATTTATTTGAGACAGTTCCCAACCTCAGAAATTTATGAAATTTTAGGAAGAAACACATGATTCAGATTTGAAAAACATATAAAAAATTCAGAATTTTCTACTATACGAATTGCTACCAGTAAATTCGAAAAGATAGAATACTTAATAAAAACAGATTAGAGACAATACAAAGAGGAGGGAAGAGGAATTTCCTCACCTTGAAAATTTTCTCCTCTTCTTTTCTCTCATGCTGCAGAGATTCTCTTCTCTTCTTATTTTTTTTTTCTTTTATGATAAATTATGGTGTGTGAAAATGAGGAAAAAAAGAGGTAAAGGTTGAGCTTTTATAGTCTCCCCCCTTAATAGGTGTCATTCCATGATGTAGGCTAGTTTTTTACAAGGTGTGATGGCAGCCCATGGAGAGGACACCTTTCACTTAGGTTTTAGCTCATCAAGCTAATGGTGCTTAGTCACTAATTTAAACTGAATTTCACCTAAAATCCCTTCAAAATTTTGTAGTTTTTCCTACAATCCTCTAATGTACTCTTTATACTCACAAGTCATCCCTATTAGGTTATTATTCTTAGTTAACTATCAAACTTTGTTATATTTTACTAATTAAATTTAGTATTATCACATTATTTATTATTAATAATAAATTAATTGGTTCAAAAAATTTTGGGACCTTACAGGTATATACATATATAGAAAATATGAGAACTATATATGAAAATATATATATATATATATATATCACATTTCGGTTCGATTTGAGATGCCGAAACCATAACCGAACCGTATAATTTGAAAATTTCTCAAATTCGTAATCGAACCGTCGATAGTCGAAACCAAATCAAATTCATCGGTTTTTATTCGGTCAGCGATTTTGACTTTCACCCCTACCCGTGACTTTTATGTAATATGGTCTGTGGATTCCACGTGATTGTCATGAAGGTTTGCCTACCTCCATACCCTACTACAATAACTTGGTCTTCTAATTTAGTTTTTCTCAGCGGGCAGTCACTTTTTCCATCTTGTTTTGCTTATATCTTTGAGTCCGTTCCTGGTCAAATCATCTTGTTTTGCTCATGATTTTCGAGTCCCTTCCTACCAATTGGTCTCTGCAGTTTTTATGTACAGAGTCTTAACGGTTTATGCTCAAGCAATTTAAAGTGTATTAGCATGTATATACACTTAGAGATCAATATGTTCTGCCTAATTAGAATCTGTAGTGCAACAAGTCATGTCACATGATAAGATAACATCAAACTCGTGTCGAACAAAACCACACCCATTTACAGCCCTAACCAAGTGTCAATAGCGGTAAAAAGCAACGTGCTGCTACACATTAATCAAAACACACCCTGGACAAAAGTACTACATTTGCGAAAAAAGAGGGAAAGCTCTGCAACTGTTTTGGCAATATTAATTCCTCCATGAGGTCTCTCGCAACATTTCACTACAAGGACCAAAGAATGGTGTACAGAGAAGCTGGAATAATATTGTAGGTTGTAAATCTTTCTTGTAGTAAAGAAACATGGGGAATCGCAATTGGGTAGTCAATAGTTTGTTGAGATAAACAATGTGTTGATGAAATGATTGTATATGCATCATCTAGGAATGATATCTGTCATACTGTGAGAGCTACTACTATCTATTTGGGTTGATGCTATAAATGGATTTATCGATTGCTTGCCTTTGTTTCCCCGGGAGGACGATATTTCCTGTGAACTACTGGCGCCAGAGTGACTAGAGTGAGGCCTATACACCCCTGGTTCGGTTAATAACTTCTCATTGAGGTTAACTTCTTTTGAAAGCATCTCGACCACTTGCTTCATGGCAGGTCTTTGGCGAGAAACTGCTTGGGTACAAAAGAGTGCAACCTTAATGAAGCGTAGAACCTCATTCTCGGGGTACTCTTTTAGGTCAGGGTCCACAATGTCTAGAAGTCTTTCTTCTTCTCTCAGCTTCCATGTCTGCAACAACAGTCACATAAATACTCACATTGTGCCAAAATCAAGTTAAAGTCTAAATAATACATGTATATGCACTTTAACATGCTTCTAGGCAAACTCCTTAACTCACGAAATGGAGGTGGAGTGATACTACTAATTATAGAGCCCCATTCTCAGATATTCCTTTTTGGACTTCACTTGGTCACTTTTCTTAAGGAAAATCAAGTTTGTTCGAGTACATGTCATTTGGTCCATGTAAAAGTAAAAAAATCAAAAGTCTAAAGGCCAAGTCTTTTCACCTGCAAAATACCCGAAACATGGGAGCGTGTCAGTGTGTCTGTCCTGTTTGTTGAGTGTGTGTGTGTGTGTAGCCTGTGTAGGGAGTCATTTGATGTCTGAGTGACATAATTGGTTGACAAAACTCTAATTAGGATATCAAACGCAGTTTCACAATTAGCGAGAGTTTCAAGAGTTAAAAAATTTAACACTGGTGAAAATGACAGATATAAGTGAGAAATGACTTGTCCAATGAATCCAAAGAAAGGTTTGAATATTGCCAAAGCATTAGTATCAGCTACAATAAGTTCAGAGAAAAAACCCATTTTGAGCACGTTGGTAAAAAAATATACAACAAACTTAACGTTAGGACTCAGAAGTATATAAACATGGCAAAATGGTATGAGGACTGTCAACATTATGGTTAAGCCCTTTTCATTTCGTCTTTTTCTCTATTTTCATTTCATTTCCCAGGTATTGCTTAAGAGTGAAAAGAAAAAACCAGTAAATTGCTAGTTGATCTTGCACTAGAAACTTAATTACATACCCATTCCACCAGAACCAAGAGATCCTCACCAAATGCTGCTTTACTACTACTTCTACCACTTATAATTTCCAGTGTAAGCACTCCAAAACTATACACATCCGCTTTCTTTGTAAGTCGTCCCAGTAACGCATACTCTGGAGCTAAGTATCCCCTGCAGACCCACAAAAGATTAGTAGCAAGATAAATAAAAAATAAACCTGTCAATTTGGGTTAAATGAGTTGAAATTGATTGAGTTACAATAAATAACAGGTTCTAATGGGTTCAACCTTTTATAAATCACTTAATTAATTGATCAACTCAATTGTGTAATAAATGGGTTAAGTTGAACTCGAATTAGCATATTTGATACTCTTTCGCACAAAAAATTATTTTTTACACATTTTAATACATAAATTTGTAATTAAATGAGTTTAATTGGATTGAGTTGTTTAGTAGGTTAAAGTGGGTTAGAGCGGGTTAATGGTTAGCATTTTGATGGGCATTCTAAAGAAACATGCATTCGAAGCCTCAGTAAAATAATCCAGTTAAAAGGGGGAAAAAGTGATGGAACAAAAAAAGAGGGTAACGCAATCTTACACTGTTCCTGCAACCCGAGTACTGACATGAGTGACATTGTCAGGAAAAAGTTTTGCCAGCCCAAAATCTCCAATTTTAGGATTAAAAGTTCCATCAAGAAGTACATTACTGGCCTTTACATCTCGGTGCACAATATGGGGCTTAGCTTCGTTATGAAGAAATTCAAGACCCTTAGCTGTGCCCATACAGATAGTTGCCCTCGTTGGCCAATCCATGTCTACACGTTTACCTTTTGAACCTGAAGTCCAAATATTTTCTCGTTAGCTCGTCTGATAGATCTCCACAATAAAGTTATTGTTGAACTAGTAAGTTCAGCAATTCAATATGGAGGGATTACCAAGTAAAGCATTAGCAAGGCTGTTATTCTCAAGATATTCATATATTAAGATACGATTGGTTTCCTCAACACAACAACCAATTAGTCGAACGAGGTTTGGATGTTGGGTACTTGAAATTATATTAATCTCTGTCAAAAATTCACTTGTCCCTTGTTTGGATTCAGCAGAAAGAGATTTAATGGCAACAGGGGTACCATCTCTCAAAACACCCTGCAGTATATTTGCGCAAGCTTGGTAAGTATCAAACAATTATCAAATAAACAATGGGTTCAGCATATGTGAAGTAACATGCAATTTATATCTCCTTCTCTCTCCTTCAAGTTAAATGCCATTAATCATACCTTATAAACAACGCCAAAACCACCACCTCCAATTCTATTTGATGGATGGAAATTCCTTGTAGCTGATCTCAGGGAATTGTAAGAAAACAGACTTACATTGTTGGTAGCAATCTCTGACAAAACACAAGCAAATAAGGATTACGAGGAAAAACAAGGGTGGGCAAATAAAATAACAGATAATTAACAATCATCTTCACTGAGAAAGAAGAAACAGGATAATGCACCTCACTCGATTTCCATAGTGTAATAATGGGAGAGGTGTTCTATTGGTACTGACACCATTATGTCACCTAACTCGACCAGACCAAAACTCAGTAAATTCAACAGCCTGTGAAATCTAATTTTGCACTAGACGGACATGCTCAGGCATAGAGAAGATGTCTGGTCGATAATAGGTGATGGCTTATCATCTAGTAGGAAACAAGAACGCCCTGAAACTTTCTCATCTCAAATTTATCGGAGAGCAAACGGTGCAAAGAACTAGCCATTTAAAATTATCAAGCAAACATACTTGACAACAGAAACAGCTTAACACCTGGATATTGAACAAGTGTTTGATTTTTTTTTCCATAATCAAGAACAACCATCAAATTTTGTTACTTGAAAAGTAGTCAAGCCAAAACTGTACACAAACAAATCTTAAAACCTAAGCGCCCAAAAAGAAAGCCATTAATGATAATCATAGTATTATGTACATTTCAATTTCCAGCTAGTAAGGCATTTTAGAGTGCTGAATGTGCTGAAAAGGCAACTTTTATCACCTCAACCAGAAAGGCAAGAACTTGCACATCTAAAATCTCTTATTCCAACCATCCGCAATAAATTGTCACCTCCTTCTTTTCAGTTTTCAGATTGTTCCATAAAATACGGACTTCTAAAATTAAGCCATTTTTTTTTCTTAATTTGTTTCTTTCCTTTTTTAAATATGTAGATCTCTTTTGCGACATGTCAATAAATAAATAAACAAATCTCTCTATCCTGACAAAGCAGTCCCATTTGATAAGTTAAACTGTTAAATACTGTGCTTCCACTTATGTAATTTTCTTTAAATTGCACTAAAGTTAAATCTTTTTTAAGATGGGAGTAGTGTTTGAGAGAACAAGAAAAGTGAGACCATCTTTTATGAACGGAGGAAGTACATAACAATCAGGTTTAGCTCAGGTACTTCATTTGGGCACAACACGCCAATACCTTCATAAATTGAGTACCTCTATCAGACACAGGAACACACACAAAAGAAAGATACCCACATATATAACCAGCCATAATGTCACCTATAAACACTCGTATTTTGAAAATCATAAAACTGAATACCTAATTAAGTTTGCTGCAGCCTAAGGGGAAAGTATCCCTGAGGTACTCGTTGTTGGAATGACATAGCTCACCATCTTACTCACATCGTTGCCTGAGGTCATCCTTTACGGAGGGCCATGGCTCGCTGGTTGGCTGACTAACTAAGGCTAAGTCTAGTGCCAGGGAGCAGCCCAGGAATCTAATTGTCACTACCTTTACCCAGGTCCAGCTCACGGAGATGACACGGCGAGTACATGGCCTGTATCCATACGCTGCTGACACTACTTTTGGCCCGTCTAAGAAACTTGTGCATGTTATAATCCATTAAACTAGACAGCTTGTGGAACTTAACTGTTGCACTACATAGACATGCTGAACCATAGATCATATGATGAGATGACTTCAAGGGACTGATAATAAAGTTTTCATCTAGGATGAAGATGAACCCATCTCTACAAAAGATGATGAAGCAGAGAATGCCGAGCAAATGTGCAAATACACAATGATTCTAAAACATTGTGCAAACATGCCAGACAAAGAGCCAAAGACCTATATTGAGAGTTTGATTGATTACTAAAAGAAAGTTTCATTCATAACCAATTCAATCAGCAGCAATCATTTCTAAATTTGATCATCTTCACTTGAGAATCCGTTTTAAATGCTGAATACACTGAACAAGTCTCAGCTTTATCAAATCAATCAAAAAGAGCTAAAATCTTGTACTCCAGATACTCTTATTATTCATGAACTCCAGAATTTTTCTTGAGCAATAAACACACACACACACACACAGACGAAAAAAGAATAAATAAACATATATAAGCATCCAAAGTACTACCAAGAAGAACATATATTTCAAATTCATTTACATTAAAAACCCATATCAATGTAAATACCTTTAACCTGATTTCCACCCTTGTCTTTACAAGAATCAAATACACCACCAAAACAACCAAGCCTCATGCCTTCATTTACCATCACTTGAGCAAAATCCCACACCTCATCAAAGTACCAATCTTTACAAAGTCTCCTTCATTCAAATCCAACACCTACTTTTAACAAAGAAAACAAAAGCCCAATGCAGTAAACACCAATTAATAATCATAAAACGAAAAACCATAACAATTGCACAGTGACTTCAATAATCTAAAACTGAAAAGTTCAAAAGAAAAGAAAAGAAAACCCAATTCATGATAGAAGAATTAGTGATCATAGACAAGAAAGCCCAATTCATCATTTAAAAAGAAAAAATTACACAATGAAATTAGTGACTCTAACCTTAAAAGATGGCAACTTTTGTCGGTGCAAAGCCCAGAAACCGCCCAGGAATTGGCCTTGTGCGATGAACAATAACCAGAGAGAAGAAATAAAAGTGGGAGCTGCAGCTACAACTGCCCATTTAATATAAACAAAGAAATAAACATATACAGCAAGAAGAAACAATTTTATATATTTTTTTGGTGAGGAACAATTTATATATGAAGAAGTAATAATAATGCTAATCTTAAAACGGGTGTGGTTTCCTTTGGCAAGGGGAGCTTGAAAATGACGGGGAGAGAGGTGACCAAAAATGAGCACAGGGGGGAAGACAGTTAGTTTACTCTTTGTGTGTGTACTTTTTTCTTTCTTTTTTTGTGAGTGATGAATCTGATGATAGTCCGCACGGTAGAGTTGTCCTAGTTATATACTTGTGTTTGGTGGGAGAGGGCCAATGAAACCTAAACCCCAAACTTTCTTGTTCACATGTATCTATCTGTCTTTCATTAAATAGTTTTTTTGCTAGCATCCCCAACTTGGAAATTTTCTAATTTTTCTTTCTTGGTATTTAGTTTTTGTCTCCTTGTAAATTTAACATCTCTTTTTCTTCGACTGACCAGAACTTTTTTTTAGCAGGAATCAACTATTGAAGTTTTATAATCTAAAATATATTAAATAATAGAATTAGCTAATATATCTGCTAGGCGTAGGAGGTTAGCAATATTTTTATATTTATTTTTTCTAAAATATCCTCATTTTTAATTTTTAATATTTATTTAAAAGTATAAAAATGACAAAATTGTGTATAGAAAAATGTGCTTGTATTTAATGTATGTGAAAAGTACACATGCAATGATTGGAACATTGATTAGGGTAATGATTGAGATGATAATTAATTATTAAGCACATTTTTTTATACACGATTTTGACATTTTTACCCCTCCAAATAAATATAAAAAATTAAAAAGTAAGAACATTTTGAAAAAGTAAAAATAAGGACATTGCTAACCTACTATAACTAGTGGGGATATTAGCTAATCCATTATTTAAAAAGGTAAAAGTGTCAAATCATATACTCCCTCCGTTACACAATAGTGGTCCTTTTAGGATGTAGCACAAAAACCAAGATTTGCTTAATTATTTTCTATTATTCCATTAATACTTTAAGAGTAAAGGGTAATTTAGAAAAAATTGAGTATTAATTTGTAAAAGGACAACTATTTTGGAATATTTTACAACTTCTAAAAGGATCACTATTGTGGAACGGAGAAGTATTTATGCATTTAATGCATATGAAGAATAAATATGCAATGATTAAAGTATTGATGAGGGCAATGAATGAGATGATGATTAATTATCAAGCACATTTTCTATAAAGTAAAAACTAAAGATATTTTGGAAAAATAAATATGGAGATATTGCTAACTTCCTACAACTAATAAAAATATTAGTTAATTTGTTTATAATTGAGTTTTATAATCTACATTTTTTTTACGAAATGAGGCAATTTTTTTGAAACGGACAAATGGTTTTTTTTTTTTTTTTTGGGGGGGGGGGGGGGGTGGGGTTGTTGTGAATGGAGTATTTCGCTCACAAATTCTCTACTATCGCGAGATCAAGGATTGGCCGGTGATAAAAATCCAGAACCGCCTAGTGGCGGGTTCGAATCTCATGAAATTTTAATATTAGCTATTATAGAAAAAAGAGAAATGATTGTAATTAATAAAAAAAAAAAAAAAAAGGCTCTACTATTGCAATACTTGGTAAAGATTTATAATACTTTACCTCCATTATTTGACTCTTGCAAAAACGTGCAATTTGCCTGGTCATTAGAGTTGATATGGTTTTATGATTAAATTTTTTTTTTTTTTTTTTAACATATTAGTGTGTGTGATTGGTTGCGTGTTGACTTTTAAATGACTGAAGGAGTCAACAACGTGGGATTACTTGTCTTCGTACATACTAATTTATAGTCGTGTTCATGTCGAAGAGAACGAAAAAATTTACTTAAAAAATTACTAACATTTTAATTAATATATTATAAATAAAAATAATAAATTTTTACACTATATATATAATTTAAAAAAAGAAAATGAGGATTAAAAAATAAGAAAAATAATGTCTAAAATCATTTGTTGGAATTAAAATAATTAAAAAAATTGAAGAGTGTAACTAAATGATTGATTTTGCTATTCATAGGGTCAAATCAATAAATAGTGAAATCAACTAAATTCTGCCACACTGATTTATATTTTCATTTAACATTTACTACCAAACTTTTTTACTTTGTCTTTTCTTTTTTTTTAATTGGTGATTGTTTTTTCCAGGTCTTATGACTTGTAGGCTGTGGCAAAACAAATTACGAACATTTTCACCATGATTTTTCTTTAGTGTAGTTTTTCCAGAATCATTGGATGCTACTAGTAATTTTTTTTTCTTTTTTGTATTTACTTTTGGCAACATAAAAAAATGCAATAGAATCATCTAAAAGAAGAAGACTTGGTGAATTTCTAAATAAATTAGGTGTTTTGTGTGTGAAAAATGGAAATCTAGAACTTATGTGGTTAAGACTTATTCAGTCTCTATAATTAAGAAAAATAGACTTGTTCAGTTAAGCTTCTTGGAGGACCAAATAGTTTGTTATTGAGTATTATTACTAGCTACTAGGATACAAGGGAGGAGGAGGAGGAGGGGCTAGGCTGCCAGCTCCCCAACTTGCCAACAAGAGTTTGATTTGGTAAAAATTTGGAGTTTAATCAAATGGCACATAAAATGTCTGAAATCATTATTAGAGTTGACTTAGCAAAATCCCTACTCCAATAGACAAACAAATTTAAGGAAATGGAGATATCAACTGACCAAATCAACAGAAAATTAATCAAGCATATTCCACCGAGAATTCTATTAATGTTGTTGGTTGTGATAACATCACTCTTTAAATAAGCAAGAAATGATTTATAGCTTGTTTTGGGTGATATAAGAAACTAAATAACCTTCAAGGGTGTTAAGTGTTTGGCAGGGAGTTTTAGATTTCTCTCTCTCATTGCTCCCACAGTTTTCTAAACGGGTCAAAGTATTTTTTTTATGTTTTATTTTTTTAGGGGGAGGGGGGAGGGAGAAAGGGATATATTATATCTATGGTAGTACTAGTATTGAAGAGAATATAGTTGCAATGGACATTGGACAATCTCCTAAAAATTGGTTATAGAAACATATGGTTCAATGAAGTTGGCGTGTACCAATTCTGGGTCTGAGAGGGTTCTATGTAAGACAGTTTTACCCAAGAAATTGATCAAAATGTTTCCCAATTGGAACACGTGATTTGTGCGTGAGGAACAACCCATGCTCTCAAGTCTGCATGCATGGTTATTCTCCAGAAGTACAATTCTGCCCACATTTGATCAGTCCAAGAAAATGTTCCTTAGGCTTTCAGTGAATTGGGAAGTTTGAAGAAAATGTGAAGATGCAAAATCTGCACTTAAAAAGATCACTTCTTTAGACTCAAAAGCAAAAGAACAATACAAGTCCAACTCCCAGATACTCATTAACATTTGAATTACAAATAATTCTCATTCCTACATAAATATGTAGTGCAGATGATACTCTAGAAAGGTTTCCCGGAAAGTATTGCAAAGGATTCTTTAAAAAAATACATCCAATTGCAAATCTCTAGTAAATTACAGAAAATACCTTTTCTCCTTCTCTCAGGTTAATGGTATCAACATCTGTAAAACTAGTTCCGGTGGGCATTGGTTGTTCCTGGACTGCCTACAGAATCATTCTTTGGCATCATCTTCTTTCTTCCTCGTTGAAGCCGGTCCTCATGTTTAGTAAAACAGGTACGACTAAAATTTGAAGGAGTTACCATCCTAGAGGTTTGGGAAAGTATCACTTGTCAGTGATGATGTCCATTTTCGCTGCCAAGTTCACCATCTCCCACTTCACTCCCGTCTACACCATGGCCGTTATTGCTTACACTGCATTCAGAACTGGTATAACTGCTTGCGGCAAGAGGGGAATCTGAAGAACTAACCGTCTTGCTTTTTGTCGAATCGGGTCTCATGCTGTACATAGAAGAAGCAGGAACTTTTGTTATCATGGCTCGGAGATTACCTGGCATACTTCGCCTTATATCCTGCTCAAAAAAGTAAAAAATGAGCAAAAAAAAAATCATTGTTAGTTTAGCAAACTAGGACAATGGTGGTATATATAGCAGTAGATCAGTGCTACTAGTTGTTGAGGTCTCACTTTCATCCCCTTCCCATGCCCCCTTGAAAATAAAGTAGGGAATATATAAATAACTGTAAAGTAACAGGGACATGCCATGTGCCTCAATGCCATGTCCAATGACTTCTTTGATAGGGATCTTCCAAATCCTGAGTTGTCTTGGGAGGAAGGGTTGGAGTGAGGGTTGTCTTGCTTCGGTGGAGCGAGTTTCCTCATGTTTACGACTCTTTCCACCATTTTAGTACCCATCAAGACAGGGTTCACATCGTCACTACCATCGCAGTGTACACGGGTCCTACCACTTCCAGACCTCCCAGTGTTATTAGAAGTACCATTTGAAAGCTTCCCTCTCAATGGAGAACGCGAGTTCATTCTCTGTTTTCCATTAGAATTGTTTTCGGCTGAAGACAATTTCAGATTGGGCCCACCTGCTCTTCCCTTAGGTGCTGAAGCAGGCCTTTCAGGCAGATCAAATTGATTCTTTGAAGGCCTCGACTTCACTGACGGAGAACTACCACGTGAGGGCATTGGAACTTTTGAGGCTGTTGCACGTGAGTCACGTGACTTTGTCACGGAAGAAGACCTTGTGGTTGGACCAGATAAGGTGGGGGCACCAGATGTAGAAGATGGTCTATGAGTTGGTGTTGAAGATCGTGATGTTGTCTTTGAAGGATTATTTGCGGAAGGCCAAGCAGTTGGGGTAGAAGAGCGGGCAGCGGGTACTGTTGGAGTTGAGGACCGCTTTGGAGGAGCCATGGGTTTAGTAGCTGCCAATGTTGCCCGTGAAGTTGGAGTAGAAGATCTCGAGGGCTTTGTTGTTGAAGGTACAGTAGGTCGTGCTGCTTGTGTTGTGGATCTAGAAGTAGTTGATGCAGAGGCCCTCATTGGCGAAGGCTTTCTAGTAGCAGCTGTTGAAGATTTGACAGCATTGGATGAAGCTGTCCGCTTAGATGATTTGTTGGTTCCTGTACCAGGCTTCTCACAGGGATTTGTTAGCTACAAACAAAGATTGATTCATTAACATGGTTGCAAAAGCCTGCAAGCTGTGCAAAAATGAGCCAGCCTAGTAGTTTCAGAATTGTTTTAAGTTGGTAGCGAACACAAAAATATACTATGGGGTACTAGACTTCCACTACGGGCTTAAGAATAACATGAAAACCTCTGATGCATAGCAAATGGAGATATTTCTGTTTAATAAAGTAGACTTCCACTACGAGCTCAAACATGCTTTGAGGCTCAACATGTAAACAAGCCAAGCTCTGTAAATACAAAATATATAGTAAGTCATGAAGTACTTGAGTTGAGCTCAAACATGAGTTCCAGTTTTCTAGCTCACCTCAAGCTCGTCAAATGAAAGACACACACTCTAAAACATAAAGCTCGGATCAGCTCCGCACATTTAAGACAATTATCTGGCGAAACGCAGGCGCACAAGCTGGAAAAGCTAAGAGGACACTTTCATGCATGCACACCCGCATATACATGCCGAAAAGGAAGAAAAGTGACTTGAATGAATATAGAGTTCATACTCGAGATTGCTGAGAAGCGGCCCGATCAGTAGAATCCACCATCAGAGTTGTCACAGTTTTGTCTGTTTTAATCTCCAATGAAGGAAAGGTATCAGGTGGTGTTAGAAGCCTGAGCAAAAGCAAATATACCATAAGCACCTCAACTAGGCCTTTCACAATTATTTGTCGTTAGCTGCTTGAATCATTTTTGTCTTAACGTTAATTGGTCTTCCTCAGCCATATTATCATTGTTGAAATCCATCAAAAATATATTTAAAATGAACATCAAACGAACAATAACCATAGTTATACAAGATGAATCGGAAAGTGTTACTTTCCATCTACAAGCAAACTGAGCAAATAATGTAAACAAAAAAACTTTACAGAAATCAGTAATTAACCATATCAATCTTTCCATCAACATCTAAATATGGAATCAGATATGGTAACAACGTTTCTCCTTGTAAAGAATACTAACATGGTAGACTTTAATGAATCCTTATCTCCATTTTCTGTGTAGAATTATGCTTGAACTATTTTAGGTCCATCCAAAATTAACTGGTTCCTTAAATTTCTTCAACACGTAATCACAAGATACTGTATCATCTATCAAATATAGTGGTGGGAACCACCCTAGAGTTTGTTCAATTTGATAGACAAAACAAAATATCAATTACTTATAGGGAGCTACTGAGTCAATGTAGAATGGTGAAAGCTCATACTGAATGTAATTGCAACTTTGCTTATGACAAACAACCACCGGTGGAAGTACCTAGGATAAATCTGTAAGATAGGTGTAAGGAAATGTAAAGCTGGATTTGAAGCTATCCTTCAATAAGCACAATTAATATCAAAACAAATCTTAGCTGCTATTTGCATATAGAAATTCTAAGAACATAACTTCAATTTGTAACAAACATTTTTTTCTGTTTTTTCCTACAAATACTAGGACCTTGTTTGTTGGTACTAGTACTTTAACAGGATCAGGGACTTAATTTGTATAAAATGACATCCGACATATATTTGTATTTACACGGGACAGCAAAACGAGGCAAAGGAAAAAAAGAAAGAAATCAGTCCATAGAACCAGACAATCGTTTTTCTTGAATCTCACCACTCATGATCATTTTTGCTGTTCTCAGAATTCAGAAAATCATTAGCAGTGGTCTCGGGACCAGGTATCATATTAGTCTTCTTCAATATTGAGAAGCTCTCAGGTTCTAATCCTGCATCAAATTGTAAAATCAGCATCTTAGCAATGCAAACTCAATTGCATAGACTAAAGAAGTGAAAAATCCACAAAAAAGGAACCATAAGTAATTACCCTCTTACTTAGCATTTCCAAAATAAACATATGTTGTTATTTTACTTTTGTTAGCAAGATTTTTTTTCAGAGAAAGTTATTCGATTTTATGCTCCCTTCAACTCAACGAGCTAGCCCCATACTTCCAAAATTTTATGTTATAGAAAGAAAAGAAATCCAGGAGGAACTGGAGAAAACAAAAGCAAGCCAAAATGTAAAGCAATAACTCTATCAAGCCATGGTTACATCCTAAATTAATTGAAACATTCAATTTCCTATTAATTCCGATACAAATTACAAGAATGTAGATTCCAAACATAAAGATAGATACCTATTAAATCATCAAACTCTTCTGAGTTATGAATAAGACTAGGATTAGTTTTTTCTTGGTCCGAACTCTGCATTTCGAGGAACAATGGGAGATCATCATCCTTATCCTTCTCCTTCACCATCATCCCTCCTCCTAAGCTCCTTTCTTGCTGTCTATACTGTACTGATGCCTGCATTTTTCAAATCAATCAGTAACATTAAAAAAAAAAAAAAATTAAAGCAACCAATCTCTAGAAATAAATGAAAACCAATCTTCCTTTAGATCTAAAATCAAACATCAGCACAAACAAAATATTAATCAGACATAAATGAGTACAGAAAATGAAATCACAACCATTCCTTATAATTTCTTTAAGCAAGCGAGAAATTGAGCTGAAATTGTCACAAGTTCTCAGATAAATTCCCAATCATTTTAAACTCCCTAAAAGCAGAAGAAAGCTAATTGAGCTTGAAATGACACAGTAAATTAGATAACAACCCCACTGTCATAAAAAAAAAAAATAATGAATTTTATTGAAAAAGGTTAAATCTGTACTCAGAAAGATTGATAGATTTCCAACCTTTTTAAATTCTCTATCGCAAGAAACAAAAAAAAAAAGGGGGGGGGGGGGAAGCTGCAAATGAGACTATAAATTAGATAGCCCTTTATTTTCATTCTTTCTTGATGGAAGAGTAAATTCGAGTAAAGGTTTAATCTTTACTGAGAAAGATTGACAAACAAAGAAGAGATGGAGATGGGTTAATTGGGTTTGTGGATATGCTTACCGCCATTGATGCAGGGTTGTGAGGAGTGGCAGTGACTGAGTTTTAGGTGTTTGCTGTTTTTAAGGGAAAATCTTTCTTCTTGTCTGCTATGCTGATATATACCAACTGTGTGTGTGAGAGAGAGAGCAAGAAGTGCGTGAAAGATGTTTCAAGAGAAGAAGAGAGTGTTGGATTCCTTTGAGATCATTTTTTCTTCTCTCTGTCTGTCTGGGAAAATGGGAAGTGGGGTTTTTAAATGCGAGGGGGAACAAACAAAACACCATTGTTTGAATTCGTTGTGTGTTTGTGTGTGTGTTTTTATTTTTTTTTTGAGTTTTAGCTGCTTTGAAAAGAACTACAAGGAGCCTTTTTTTTTTTGTTGATCTATATAAGGAAACTCTTTCATTAATACGATTCATACAGAGTTCTGTGAAGCCACTTTTATTAAAAACGAAATATGTTAGGTTATTTTGAGAACGTTATTAATTAAAAATTATACATATATAGATAAATTACAAAAAAAATCATTCAACTATACCCGTTTTTTACATTCAGTCTTCGAAGTATTTTTTTTATTATTTATCATCATCGAACTTTCATTTTTTTTGTTGAAAGGTCATTCCGTTACATTTTACCGTTTATTACCCGTTAAGTCACTTATTTTGAAGGGCAAAATGGTCCATCACATCAAAATTGTAATTTTAAAATATGAGGGTGCATTGTGAAACTTGTAAAATATAAAAATTATATTTATAATAATTAAAAATAATAAAAAAATAATTTTAATTTATTTAACATAAATGTATATAAATATATAAACTTACTATAATTTATATTTATAAAAAACTATAAAATAAATCCATATATATATTAAAATAAATTAAATTTTCTTTTAAATCATGAATTATAAGTTCAATTCTATTCTAATTTTAATTTTAATTAATACTTTAATAAAATTTTATCTTAATTAAATTTATCTTAATTTAATTTTATCTTAATTAAATATAACTTAATTACATAATTAATATCTTAATTAAAACTTTTCTTAATTATAATTAATATCTTAATTAATTATTACTTTAATTAAATATATCTAAATTAATTCTACCCTAATTAAATCACCACCCACCACCAACTACAACCACAACTACCAGCACCACCACCAAACCAAACCACACCACCACCATCACCAAACCACACCACCACCAACCAAACACCACCACGACCACCACCATCACCAAACCACATCACCAACTAAACCAGCACCATCACCAACAACCACCGCCACCACCACCATCATCTTCATCACGCACCACCACCTAAAATCGTCAAAAGCCATCATCCCCACCACCAGTTGCCACCCATAACCAAACAACCAGTAAGAGCATAAATCAAAAGCTCACACCTATAAAACAACTGAGGCATGAACTGAAAGACAACAATAATCAATGGTAGCATTGTGCATCTTCCTCAAATTCACACCAGCCATACTAAGCAGAGGAAGAAACCTACTGTTAGCGCTCTTCAGGGGGCAACACCAGAAACATGACCTACATCAAAGATGCACAAAAGGCAACCTCAAAAACCATTCTGGAAAAGCTTCCATCACCAAGCATCATCACTATCACCACCAAACACCCACATCCAAATCAAAAAACCCAATCAAACCACTCATCACCCCATCACCATCGCCCTATACCCAAGCTGCTTCAGCTACTCATAGCTCTGCCTCCCCATCACCATCACCACCAAACACCCACATCCAAATCAAAAAAACCCAATCCAACCACTCAGGTCGAAATCAAAACAGCCGATAAAATCAAAATCAAATCGAAGAGAGAGAGAGAGAGAGAAGAAAGAGACACAGGACACAATGGGGACGAGTAGGGAAGCATCCCTCTTCATCAACGAAGGTACGAACCGGAAGCTTTCTAATCCTATTTACTTCACAGAGGTGCTAATCTAGATCCAATTTTAGATCGATGCCATGGAGTAATGGCATCACTGTGAGGGTACGGGAGTCGGAGGGGTTGGGGGAGAGGGAAGGTTGGCTGCGGGAGGAGAAGGGGGGAGATGGGTTTGGGGAAGGGAGAGACTGGTTAGGGAATCGCCGGCGTTTATGGCAGATTGGGGGGGGGGGAGGCGAGAGGGTGAGACGGGGAATGGGGGTGGGGGTGTGAGGGGTAGGTTTTATATTTTTGTTTTATTTATTTTGTAAAAGATTACATTAAACTCCCTAAAGTTTAGTTAGAGTTATCCTAAATATAACCTTTAAATTTTATAAATTTAATAAAGCACCCTCATGTTTTAAAATTATAATTTTGATGTGATGGACCATTTTACCCTTCAAAATAAGTGACTTAACGACCTATTAACGGAAAAATGTAACGGAATGACCTTTTCAACAGAAAAATGAAAGTTCGATGATGATAAATAATTAAAAAAAATACTTTGATAACTGAATGTAAAAAATGGGTATAGTTGAGTGATTTTACTTACAGTTTACCCTTATTATTACTATAATACACAGTACAAATTCTAACATAACCCACTAGGTAGTGGAATATGAATTATTTAACACTCCCAATCGTTATATATCTTCATACCTTTTCTAATTGCTTATTTTGTGCTTAATCTTCTTATAACTTGCTGACGAGATTAATTGATTCAGCAGCTCGTACTTGCTCAAAATATCTGCTTAAGTCTCTTCATATCTTCAGTTAATTATGTTTGGAACAATCTTTTGTAACTGCTTGCTTAGTTCTTTTTGCTGAATGAGTATCGTGCTTAATTTATAAGCCTTATAAGCAAGTGTATTATTCTGTAGTTAAATGTAGCCGAGTTCTTTTTGCTGAAGCCCGGCTTTAAGCTTTAGCTTGCATATTTTGCATATAATTTTGAAAAAGGTACTAACGTTTTCTATAGGCTAATCACCTTCACTCTAGCCTATTGATAATACCTCCAAAATAATTCAGCCAGGGGTAAAATATAGGCAACAACTCATAACAACAAATGTACCATTAAAAACTAATCAAATAGAAAAATTAGATAATAATATTAAAGATAAAGTTATAATTTGTAATATCTAAATTAAACAATATTCTGTCATCGCAAAAATAAGTATTCTATTCACTTTTGAGTTTTGTTTTGTTTTTTGTTTTTTTTGGGAAAACTATAAATCAAGGCACCCAATTCAAGCTAGTTGAAGACAACAGCCATCTACTCCTCCCGCTCGGGAATCCCAGAGAATAGCCATCGCAAACATAGCCTCTTCCTCTTGGGTATGTCTTTTGGTTGGAAGTTGTGCAGTTAACGTTTTCATTCAACATAATTATTTTCATTTCAATTTGCTTTGGTATGTTATGTTATACTTGGAATTTAGTAATGCTCATCAACTGTTTGAAGAAATGCCTAAACCATTTATATCCTAATGGACTGGGCTATATCTGTAGCAATGTATGTTTTGCTTGGGAACATTGATGTATTTGAATTCGTATTCCCCTTCATTTTTCATTGTTTCACATTATGTACATCCAACAGCAGAACTCCCATGCTGAGAGTTCTAAGTTCCTTGCCACTGAAAAATAGTTGCTTTCATGTACCCCCTCAACTCAATTTTGCCTTAGCTAGCTCTAATTTATTTGGGATCGGCTACATGGATCCTTTTCCACCACAGCCATTCAAGGTTAAGTCCACATACCTGGCCTCCTATCTTTAATTATGGATGTTCACATTTAGCTTAATTAGGTCTTCTACTTCCTCTGGCTTGGTTTAGATTGATACTTCACAGTTCACACTTCCTAACAGATGCACTAAGGGACCTACATTAATTGTATATATGCGTCTGAACATCTCAAGCGGTTATTATCATTGGTGCTGGAACATGGAACTTTGTTCAGGCCTGTATTTGTCATTTCTTACGATGGGGAAGAGGTGCATGAAAATTATAGATGGTAGAAGTCATGGTGCAAGTGCATGTTAGGGGAACCAAGGGGTGGCTCAGTGGTAGAGCTGGACTTTACGATGTGTAAGGTCTCAGGTTCGATCCCTTCCCATGCCCCCTTAGGGCCAAAAAATAAAAAAATAAAGTGCATGTTAGGATCTTTTGTTTTCCACACACAAGTATATATATTTTGTTTTGCTCCGGTTTACACTCGCTACTAATGGAAAATGGTTGACTGCTTTCAAAAAACAAAAGGTCACATTTTGACTAGGAATAATAGTCGAATTTAATTGATGTCAAGTTTTTGCCGCCAACCAACCTGCCAAATGATGAAAATTATATGGAGCACCTAGGTGCTCCTAACAAAGAGCACCCGAGACATAATATTCATTTTAATACATTATTTGTTCATTTTTTATAACTAAATATTCATTTTACTGTTCTTACTGTTATTATTGATTTTCAGTAACAACGATAAAAATGAACATTTAATTTTAAAAAATGAATAAACAACATCATAAAATGAATATTTTATCTTAGATGCTTCTAGCTAGGAGCACCTAGGTGCTCCATATACCATCTGGCCAAATGATGATTCAACATCAACTGAATTATTCATTAGGCCAAAGAACTAACCAACCATTATCTTCACTACTCCTTCGGTCCCGCAATAGATAACCTTTTAGTTTTATGCATATTTATTAAGGAGTAATATGTATTGACAAATTCACCCTTATTAAATAATATCTCTTTATTAATAGTAAAAGAAGTAAATGTAATTAATGATCATGGGCAGTTGAAAAAATAAGAGGGTAAATTAAGAAAATATGAGTAAAAAAAGTCTAGAAATCCTAAAAAGACAATTATTATGTGACAAATTTTAATTTCTAAAAGGTAATCTATTACGGGACGAAGGGAGTAGTTTAACATTTTAATATCTTATTTTACTACTCTAATATTTATAATAAACTAAAAAAAAATTCTACACGCCATTAATATTCTTTGGGCTTAGATTTTCGGGAAAATTACATCAGAAATGAGTCACGGTGCAAGTCCATCTTAGGATCTTTAATTTGTTTTCCACGCCAAATTATATATCTTTTATTTTGCTCCGGTCTACACGTTATTTGAATCCTATGTAAGTTGATAGATCATTTGTTTTATATTAATTTTTAATATCTTTATTAGCAATTATATTAATCACTCAAATATATGAATATTTAAGAAAAAGAAATAAATATTTGCAGTGATTTGACTTTCTTTATTTTTTATTTTATAGCGATAGTTGTAACTATTAATAGCAATTAATATAATTAAATCATAATAAATTATAAATTATAAAAAAAAAAACAATGAAAGACTTTATATTTGATGAATTTTAATCCAAAATGATCATGTTATTCTTATAATGAGAATGAATTTTGATAGAAGGGGTAGACACAGTAGAAGAGACAAACCACGTCCGAGGAACACATTGACAATTGGCCAAACTACATGGGATGGCGGTGCAAATTAATTACCCAAAGTAGCACCGGCATCTAGGGGTGGAAATCGGACGGAACGGATCGGAAATAGCATTTTCGGAAAATTTCCGAAAGTTTTCGAAAATTAAAATTAGTTTCCGATTTCCGTTCCGAAAATTTCAGAATGCAAAAATTGATTCTGATTTTCGAAAATTTTGGAACTATCGAAATTTCGGAATTTTCAAATTCCGAAATTTTGGAATTTTTGGAAAGTTCATAAATCCAAAATTTTGGAACTTTCGAAAAATTTCGAATTCCGAAATGTTTTTTCTTAAAACAAGTGATCCTTGTTCACTATGACATGCTACTACGCAGTCAATACTACTCCTTTACAATGATTTACCTTTACATTATTCAACAAATTAAATACTTTCAAATCAAAATGATCTTTCAAAATAAATTCTTTAAGAAAAAAGTAGAAAGAATTCATTTCAAAATGAATTTTGAAATGAGTTGACAATTTTTTGGAAATAAACTAGAAAGTTTTCGAAAATAAATCGTAATTTTTTCGAAAATAAATTAAATTTTTTTGGAAATAAATTGGAATATGTTCGGAAATTATTCGGAAATAAATTGAAATTTTTTTGGATCGAAAATCGAAAATTTTGATAATTTTAAATCTAATTCCGATTCCGATCCGAAAAAAATCGGAAAAATCGGAAATCGAAAAGAAAATAATCGTTCCAAAATCGAAAATTTTCGGATCGAAATCGGCGGAAATCGAAAATTCCGTTCCGATTTCCACCCCTAGGCATGTCCATTCAAGAAAATTAAGCCAAATAATTATAAATTATTACACCTTTCTTTCAAATAGACAAATTAATCACTCGCAAACTGGCCGGCCACCAGAAGGAAACCAGAAATTGAAGATTACAGAGACAGAAAAAAATAGTAGTTTATATGGATGGGTTGACGAGGATTTTTACCATCAAATACCCAAAGTCGTCTTGCGTCCTTTTTTTTCATTTTTTATTATATTTAAAACCATATCGCCTTTCTGAGAGAAATATAGACAGTTGAAGAGAGAAAGAAATTGTGTAATTGTATTATATGAAAAGAGGGATTCCTACATTGCAGTATATATACAAAGATAGAGGATGACTAACATACTAACAACTATCTTCCTCATTTTACACTCGACACC
>JAOWAN010000047.1:1437112-1447202 GCA_028566635.1 Lobelia cardinalis | reverse complement strand
CTGAATCCATTACTATTTTGTGCTAATTCACTTAATTCAAGTTCCCTGTGGATCGACATCCTTCTTATCGCTATCTACATTAATTCATCATAGTATAGAAGTAAGTAGATTAATCTTATTTTTATTCTTTTTTGAGCACTCACGACAGTGCTATCAATTACTAACTTAATTAAAGCGATCGTCGAAAAAACCTTTAGCTTAAAAGCATAATCAACTTGATGGCAAGTTAAAATTTTAAGAGCACGCTACTCGCTCGTCAAAAAAGGCCGATGGCCAAAGGCGAGGTAAGTTGGGTGATCCAATGGAGTTCGAAAGATACATTGATCACCGTAAATAATCCTCGACAAATCGAGTTAAAAAAAGGTCCCGTATGAAATGCACGGTCATCCCGACACTCATCTCCGTTCGAAAAATTATTGAGCGAGATGCGACTGTTGGTGAAAAGGTTCTTAGGTGAAATTTCAGGTCAACTGACACTCTATGTAGCTCGATAAATTAATGAGCATGGAGCGACTGTCAAAAAATGCCCCTCCTGAAATGCGAGGTCAACTCGGCGGTCCAATGGAGTTCGAAAGATACACTGGTCACCGTAAATAATCCTCAACAAATCGTGCTGGAAAAGGTCCCGTATGAAATGTACGGTCATCCCGACACTCATCTCCGTTCGAAAAATTACTGAGCGAGATGCGACTGTTGGTGAAAAGTCCCTAGGTGAAATGCCAGGTCAATTGACACTCTCTGTAGCTCAATAAATTACTGAGCATAGAGCAACGGTCAAAAAATGCCCCTTGTGAAAAGCGAGAACAAGTCGACGGCACGGTGGAGTTTGAAAGATACATTGCTCGCCCAAGACAATTCGCACCTCGATAAATCACTGAGCGCGAAGCAATTGTTATGAAACCAAATCTCCTCTTGAATACGAGGACAACATCGAGACAAACTCATTGTACAGACTCGTTGTACCAAGGTCGACTTGGAACACAATTCATACAAGCAAAGTCCACGAGTATTGCACTCCCTATTTTCGATATAAATCTCAAGCAACAGCGAGTAGGGGGTTACTGATAAGTTCAAATTTGATCAAATTATTTACAATACGACACGTGTCTCCCTAAGATAAACTCCTTATCTCCAACTAACAGCCCACTCACCTAAGTTATCGGGAATGGGAGCTATCTCTAAACAAACGGGAGAAGATAAGGGGTTGCCCCTCATATAAAAAACAGGTTTTTGATCTCTCTCGGGCGATCTATGGAATCTCAACTTCTACAATGGAAAACTGATTCTTGCATCGAAGAGTTCGAGCGGGGAACACCACCCTGCTCAAGCTCACATGTGTTTTCATGTTTTTATTTCAGATTTGGAGCACGGCGAAGATGATCCACTGATCAACTCGATGGCAAACAAGTCGGGCGCGATCAATTAGTTATACTATAATTAATTTATCTTTATATATGTTCGTTTGGAGTTGGATGGTTTCTTTTCAAACCTTGTAATTAAAACTTTCAACTTATACCTATGGAGATTTTTATAAGCCAAAATTATAAAATAAATGTTGACTTAAGTTCAACGTGCATTGATTTCATAAAAAGTAAAGGGCAAATCGCAAAAATAATTTTTGAACTAAAAAAATATTTGAAAAAAAATTATTAAATGCAACACTACTTAATTTTATTTTTGTACTGAAAAAATCAAACGTAATCAATGCTAAACTTTAATTTTGATCAAATTAAATTTGAAATACAAAGTATGCATGATACTTGCTAATAGCGGGAATAAAAATGATAAATTTACTCACTTCCTCCGTCAGATCGAAAGAAGAATAGGAAAAAAAGAAGGAAAAAATAAGTGAATCTGATATTTTTTGTCCCACCATTTTGTAAAAGTTATGCATGGTTATTTATATTCTAAATTTAATGGGATGAAAATTAGAGTTTATGTCTGCTTAATTTTTTCAATATATGAATCAAAATTGAGCAATATTAAGTTTTAAAAATTTTCTTCAATTATTTTTTCAATTTAGAGATTTTTTATGTAATTTACTCAAAAGTAAATCAAAGAATTAAAAATTGATAAAAAAAAATTGTCCTTTATTGTTTGATTTTATAATCAAATTAACTACAAAAAAAAAATTGATCTCGCGAATTATACGTATTGGGGCATTTCTTTTCCACAGGAAAAAAATTTACAAAATTGACAATCATATATTATATAATTATATTATACATTTAATTTTATAATTAATAATTAAGAGAGAATATTGACAACAAAAGGCAATATAGCATTTTGCTTAACCTGTCAAATGTTACAACCCTTTTTACAAGATGAGATCATATAGAGAAAGGAGAAGAGAACTAATACATCCAAGGCAAATGCCAAATAAAAGTAGCTAGCTTAAGAGAACCAGCCAAAGGTGTCAAAAATGGTGGTGTGGAGAGGGTCACTCAAATGGGTAGCCCAGTTGTTGAGTGGGCCTTTGCCGGTGGCTGCGGCCTGGACGGCAAAGCCGAGGAAACCGACCATGGCGAGGCGGGCGTGCTTGATCTCAGCTAGTTGAAGGGTGGCCTTCTTCTCGGGGTCAGCGGCTAAGTTCAGCGGATCGAACGGGCCACCGGGGTAAATCCTCTTTTCTGGCTCGAGTTCAGCATTCCTTTGGAACTCAATGTACCCAACCACCAATACCTCAATCCAGATCAATGTGGTGATTGAGAAGGGTAGTGGTTGGCCCAAATAAGATGATCCATCAATTAGCTCAACCTGTAATTAAAAGCCCCATATATATTTCAACTATATAATATTTAATTTGAATTAACAACACCCTTAATAACTCCATTATATGTACTGGGATTCTATCTATTGTCACAATGCATGCACATTATCATAAAATTGGAATAAGAAAAATTTTAAAATAGTAAAAGATCGATTGAAAGCAAAATGTATAAATAGATAATTTATCAGACAAATATGCTGTTTTTTATAATATAAATATCGTTAATCGCTATCAATAATGAAAAATTCATCGGTCTGCTCCAAAATAAGGTTAACGCATCAAACATCATCCGTTTAATTTTAATTATCCACAATAACGACATTTTTTAAGAAAATATATTGCTTGCTTTCGGCACAATTAAAACTAAGCGAAGAAGATATGATTTTTATTCTTATTAATTATAAACACAGTTGATAACGGATCCGGCCAGAATATATAATTTCAAGGTAATGTTGATTGCAAATTTATTCTTAAACTTTAGAAGAAGGGGTTATATAGTCAAATACTAAACTCAAATAAACAAATAATTAATTAAAAGAAACAAAATTAAAGGATGACTTGTATTAGAAGGCATCAATGCATGGGACGTATGTACGTACCTTGCCGGCGTCTTGCCAAGTAACACCGGTGACCGACTCAACAACCAGCGCGCCGAGTGTAGCCAACATGGCCCACCTCCCATGGATCAGCTCACACTCCCTAAACCTCTGCAGCCCAAACACCTCGCTGTACGGCTGGAACGGCGTCGACTTCACGTCGGCGCTCTCGAACCTCGTCCCGATCACATCTCCGGCCAAATTCTTAGCCAAATTCTGGTCAAGCGAGTCCAAGTCAAACTGCAAGTACTCAGCGGGCTTCCCGAGACCAAATGGGTCGAACCCGTAATCGCCTACGAGGCTCCCGTCGAGATACTCCGGCGCCTTGGCGCCGGGGTACCATAGCGGCCGGTCGGATGTGAATGATGGGGCTTTCTTTTTGGGTGCGGCTTTCTTGCCGAAGCCGAATCGGGCTTGGATCTTGGTTGGGTTCGATTTTTCCGGGAGTCGGGTTATTGATCCCATAAATGAGGCGGCTGCCGCTGCCATTTCTGTGGGTGATTGTGTCTAATGTGCGCTGGGGGTGTAGAGTACGGGGGTGAGGGTGGAGGGTGTGGGAAATGGAAAGGAAGAGCGTTGTTATATGAAACTTTTGAGAGGGGGTTTTGGGGATTATCTGAGGTGAGGGGTTTGTGGCGGTTGGATGAGGGAAGTGAATCCATCTGACGGGTGTGGGAGCCTCGGCCTTATCTTAGCCTTATCTGGTCGTGGGTTGTTTGATTTCTACCGGTGATGGGGGAGATGTTTTTTGTGGTTGACATTGATTGATGAAGAATGTATGCATCTACGTGGAATTTTATGATTGGTCGAGAGTTGGCCAATCGGAGCTCAAATTTTTTAAAGCACACTCCATTAAGAAGACAAAAGTTAAATTGGTAAAAGATAAAATTGGGTCGACACAAGTTAAATTTTTATTCACTGCAGGTCAAAATTCAAAAAAAAAAAAAATAATAACACTTTTTGACTAATTATGTCAAATTATAAATTACTAACAAAATATTTATTAAAAAAATACATACCGTAACGAATAATGAAAAATAATTTTGATAACTTAGTTCTTATGCTTATGAATTTATGATAAATAAAATATTAGAATTTAAAATATGATGTATATATATTTCATTCTAAAAGTTAATTTAATTAATTTTATGTTAACTTTCTAATAAAATTTTATATTCATTCTGAAACGTAGAAAATATTGTTTTTATGGTGATGTGGCTATATATTAGGAGACTAGTAAATGCCCGTGTCCTCGGACACGGTGCTCGGACATGGTGCAATAATGTTTGATGATTTATTTTTTTAATAGTTCATATTAAATATAAAAATTATGAATATTAATCGAGAAAAAACTATAAATAAAAATATAAAAATTGGTCTCAAAATAAAATAACAAAAATATAATTTAATAAAACATAAAAAATATGTATATAATTATATTACACATAAAATATAATCTATGTATAAAAAATATATATATAATTACATTACACATAAAATATAATATTTTTTAAAATCTCTCTCTTCCCAACACACACTTACTTTTCTCATTCCCAATACACACACACCCTCACAAATAAAACACTCTTTTCCCAATACACACTATCATTATTTGGAGTTACTATTCATTTGTTGTGGGTCCTACTGATCTAAGATAGATAGTCTCTGATTCATCAACAGACTGTTTCAGACTGGTATGTACCTAGCATGGAACAAAATTGTTAGCATGCGAACGTTCGCATATGCAAATACTTACGAGTATTTACTAAAAAATTATAGTTTATTAATAAATTATTATAACATTTTAGTAACTTATTGATAAAAATGACCAATACCGTTTAGTGATATTGGTCCAAAATCACTAGCAATTTTGATAACCTGTACGGACGGTTACTTCCTACAGTAATCGATTTACTATTTTTATATTGATTTCGTTGAATGTAATACAGTGTACTTATTTTTGGTCTATAATTTTAATTTTTTTCGTTCAAGTAAAAATTAAAATAAAATACTTACATATTTTTTTCTGAATAATGCGTACCACTAAATGTAAGTATTTTAATTAAGCAGGGTTATAAAAAAATTAGCAAGAATGAGTTAAATTATAAATAAAATCACTATCATAACTATATCCCGCCGTCACATAACTAAACTTCCGCCGTCACATAACTTTTTACAAATCTCTTATAACTTTTTTATTACGTTTGTTTTACAAATAATTATTACAGTTTGGTAATAAGTTATATAGTTTTTGGTAAAATGTTACGTGGCGGCGGTAAATTGCAATATTACGATTTTTTAGTAAATAGTTATTTCGTTTGAGTAATATGTTATACCTTTTTGGTCTAAAAGTATTATAAATCACTGCCAATTATTTCAAAATAATTATTTTAATGGTAAAGATCAAGAAAAATGTAATTTATCATTTTTATTATTATTTTAATGTATTGTGTTAATATTTGGTTAAAAATTATATCAAATTGCATTGTATTTATTTTTTTTGAATATTTAATGTCTATAAATAATGCAAGAAGAGAGACATGACATTTAGTATTTAAAAATAGAAATCATCTTGTACATTGGGTACAAGACAATGTGAAGTAATGTACAAGGTAAAATCACTTGGCAAATGTAATTTCTATTTGAAAATTCTTATGAAAAACATGTCGAAGTCATGAGAATGGTCATAATCACAAGATAATGCATGATCTCATGTGTCCACCTCAACAATCTCCTTAAGAATATGGACTTTCTAATTTTTAGGCACCCTTAAGAATACAAATCCACCTTATGATTTAAAAATAACCCAAAGAAAGGAGATAAGAGAAATATTGAATTATCAACATAAAAAATAAAAAAGGCAAATAAGATAAATGTTGGGAGTAAAATCCTACTCTCAATACTTTAGAGATTATATATCATATAGATATAAAGGTTTATGCATGCTAGTTCATTCAAACACACAATAGATCTAATTCATTAATAATTTATGTCCCCTTGGTTCATGTTGATAAGTGTTCAAGTTCAAGTTTCATCATTTTACCTAAAAAAAAGATGTTATACTTGCCAATTAATGTATTTTTCAAGTGTTACATGGTCATGATCATGCCATGGAGACAAAGGAGGCAAGGTGAAGTAATGTACAAGGTAAAGTCACTTGGCAAATGTAATTTTTATTTGAGAATTCTTATGAAGAACATGTCAACGTCATGAGAGTGGTCATAATCACAAGATAATGCATGATCTCATGTGTCCACCTCAACAACCTTCTCAAGAAGATGGACTTCCTAATTTTTATTTAGTCACCCTTAATAATACAAATCTACCTTATGATTTAAAAATTACCCAAAGAAATGAGATAAGAGAAGTAATAAATTATCAACATAAAAAAATAAAAAAAGCCAAATAAGATAAATGTTGGGAGTAAAATCCTACTCTCAACACTTTAGAGATTATATCTCATATAGATCTAAAGGTTCATGCATGCTAGTTCATTCAAACACACAATAGATCTAATCCATGGATAATTCCTCTCCCAATAAGAAGAGGCAAAGAAGACAAGATTTGAGGATATAATTTCTGTCCCAATACTTTAGTTACATATCATGTAGATCTTAAGACAATTTTACCTTAGAAATAAAATTAAATATGAGACATGCCCATGTCCACGATAGACACGCCTTTGTTCCCAACAGACATGCCCGTGTTCCCAACAGACACGCCCATGTTCCCACAAACACGTCCGTGTTCCCAACAGACATGCCCGTGTTCCCAGCAGACATGCCCATGTTCCCAACAGACATGCCCGTATCGAGCAATCTGTCAAAATTTATTTAACATTTTAACAGTACTTCGTAATATTTTACCAGTTTGTCATAAGATTTTACCAATAGGTCGTAAGATTTGTCTTTGTTGTAAGTTGCTCAGAAGACTAACACGCTTGTGTCTTGCTAACGAACACGCCCGTTTCACCGCTAGACTTAGAAATAAAATTGAAATATCAAACACGCCCATGTTCCCAAAAGACATGCGCGTGTCGAGCAATTTGTCAAAATTTATCTATATTTATCAACACGTTGTAACATTTTATCAGTATGAGGTAATATTTTTTCAGTAGGCCGTAACGAGATCTAGAATATCCGAAGAAAAATCTGGAGATGGGTTTGATAGAATAGTCGATATCGCATCTGGGGTTAGCTGATTTCAACATCTTCCTTTTTTTCAAAACCCTAAGTCAATAACCAAACGAATCCACAATAAATTTATTTTCTACACAAATCTATATGTCCTCTCTCTCTCTCTCTCTCTCTCTCTCTACAAAAGTAGGAGAATTTTTGTGTTGGATGGGGTGGGGGTAGGAGGTGGTGGGAGAACACGTTCGATTATACGAATTTAGGGATTAGAATTTTAATTTGAGAATAGAGAGAGATCGAGAGATTTAGAAATTAGGGTTTTTATTTGATAATTTTTTGGAGAGGGAATAAGAGATTACAGAAAGACAACGAGAGTGAGAGAATGAGAGAAATTGTTGTTGCTGCTACCTGATGTCGTCGCCATCGATGAGAACGAAGAACGGAAATTGGAAGATGGAGGGAGTTGAAAGAGAGAGTTAGAGAGAGGTTAGAGAGAGAGAGAACGAGAGAATGAGAGGGAGGAGAGTCAACAGGAATGGGAAAAAGGGGGTTATATCACTTACCGTTTTATCCGTTAGCCAGTCACATAGGCTGATTAGTAAAAAAATGGTGATTTCGACATGTTACAATGATATGGTAATTAAACTATAAAAAATTACTAAAAGGTTAAAACATTTTACCAAATACTCGTAATCCGTCCCCATATGCGGACGTCCGCACCTTAGAGGGGTCGAGCATGGAATCCAGGTTCATAGCTACCAGTACTATTGTTGCACTCAAGGAATATGTCTCGCATGGATCCCATGTTCCCAACTAGCTGATTGTTTCACTTGTCCTCATGGATCTCAGGTTAAGCTGATTGCTTCGTCAAAATTCGAATCCCACACTGCACCTTGATATAAAGCAATAATTTTCACCCATTGAGATGTGCACCAGAGGCCTTGCCCTACCGGTGAGGCATTGCCTTAGTGGTAAGAAGATGATCCTTATGGTAATGCGTTCATTTTTTTTTATATTTTATAAACTAGTTTAAGTAGTATTGACATTGCTAAAAATAAATTTAAATGATACGTATTCAGTTTAACTTAATATTAGAGAGTAATCCTTTCTAGCTACTTAGATAGTCTAAAGAGGTGCAATATATATTTTCGTCTTTCTGATATAAGTATCAGTTTTAATATACCGCGCTCATATGGAGGGAAGATTGATATATAGGACATCATCTATTTTCTTTTCTAGTTTTGTGGTTTAATTGACAGACTCACCGTCAATGCTAGTTGCGCGACTCAGATAAAACTGAATTAGTAAGGACATAGTGCTTGATACAAGTAAGCAATAAAAAAAATTGTTAATATAAGCAACATTAGAGAAATACCATTGTAGCACACGGTCATTGTGTTTGCCATGGAGCAACCTTCCTTAGCCAGCATAAATTTTAGGCCTAAAACTAGTTCGACTATAATAGAGATGGAGGTATGTATTTGTTCCTAGATTGTGAGCAAATTAAGCCAATGATCCAAGAACCATTACGACCTCAATTGGAGCCACTCAAATAGGGAAACCAAGTGACTGGATAAATCTCTTAACTTTTAGTTTTGTTTTTTTTTTTAATTTTCATTTCAATAGAAATAATTAAGGGTTAATCTTATTTTAGGTCCTGATATTTTTGTGGAATTTCGAAACAGGCCCCCAGGTCTAGAAAGTTTTAAAATGGGCCCTAATATTGCATTTTTATTTCGAAATGGGGTTTTTTTGACGAATTCGTTAGAAACTTAATGAATTTTAACTCAAATGCAAAATTCGTGAGTTTTCTAAGGGCTTTTCAGTAATTTTACCCCTATATAAAGTTCAGGACCTAAATTGAAATTTATTAAAATAAATCATACTATTTTTTCAAATTAAATTAAAAGTTAATTATAATTAATATTAAATTCAAAATTAATTAATTAATTTTATTCCTTAATTAATGATTTACTTAATTAAATTATTATTAATTAACCTTAATTCAACAAATAACAACCCCATTACACTACCAACAAACCACCAATCTCCACCCCAACACCTCCACCAATCTCCACCCCACCACCAACAGCAACACCCATCATTCCAAGACTGGGGTAAACTACTCAACCTCTGACGACTCACATCATCAAAACCCGACTCACTATCCTTGGCCAATTGCAAATTTAACAAACGATCAACATCATTACAAGACTGGGGAAAACTACTCATTAAAACCAAAGCTTGAATCTCATCGGGCACCTTCATTCCGGCCATCTCAATTCACTGCGAATGCGATTCCAAGACAGCCCCTCCTTGCCAAGCATTAACAAACCTCCATTAAAAAACCCACCAAAACCAGATGCCCTCGCCCTCCATTAACAAACCTTCATTAACAAACCTAAATCTGGTAACCTTACACTTTTCTCACCACCCAATAAACTCAGCAGCCACCGAACACCGTCCAACAAACCCTGTAATTCAGCACCCGCCACCCACAGATTTAAGGTGACAAACAAAATGCTCAATTAGACCAAGCTAGTTTTCATGCAGCATGCCTTAGTAGAGTATTTTAATGTAACCAACTCCGG
>JAOWAN010000047.1:1408993-1422112 GCA_028566635.1 Lobelia cardinalis | reverse complement strand
ATTTCATAGTTAATCAGTATTATCATGTAACTCAAATATTATCATGCTCATCAATGCTCATCAATTATAACATCCATGTTCATCCATTTGAATTAAAAATTACACTTGTTGATGGAATAAGAATAATAAGCATAACAATGATATTCAATGAACATTAACATTTTCGAAAAATTCAGTTAATACTCAGCAATGTCATTACATATTTGTACAGTGTTTAAACCTCGAAATCAAATTATATTTAAATATTTAATACAGGGACTTTGACAAAACTATTCAAAATATAAAATTTTCAGTAATAAACATAAGAATGCTTATCAATGAATATAAATTGAAACACGCTGTTCAAATATTAATCAAAGTTCAAATCATGTATTTTATTGATAATAAGCATGATAATTTCATCAAAAGAACATATAACGAGTACAAAAAGCTCAAACATATGAACCAAATTAATTTTAAAAATTTTAAATCATCAAATAATCCATAATAATGCAATGAACACAAAATCATTATGTAATGAACAATATTAAGCAGAAAATGAGAAAAACTACTTACCTTCATTCTCGCCATTGTTAAAAAAGCTTCTTTTGATGGAAGAAATCGACGAATTTCTTGACAGCATAATTTTTCCTCCGATTGCTTTTTGAATTTTACAGAGAGAATTTTGATTGAAATTTTAGGTGATTTGAGGTTTGAGAGAGGATAGTGATTATAGTTGCATGTGATAATTATCTGACCTAAATTAACGGAATGGGTAATTAATTCCCTAAAATTACGACAAATGATAAATGAGATTTATTGTGCAATTGTGACCCACCGCGCGTGAAGCCCAATCGTTGAAGGGAGAGGCGTATATACCAGGCATATAATATACTAATTGATCCTTATTAACATGGCTGTGAAATGAGAGTTGGTATACATTACCAGTGTACCTAGGCATACCTAGAAAGGTATGTCCAATTTTTTTTTATAAATATACATAATATTTATAAATTATGAATAACATGAATATGAAATGCACATGAATTATTTGATTATCATGTTCATAATTATTATGTACATTTCATATTCATATTATATACATAATTCATAAATCTTATGTATATTTTGTGAAGAAAATGGACATACCTTACTAGGTATGCCTAAACACATGATATAATTTGCGGTGAAATCAGTTGGTATACCTAAATTAAGTTTATTTTATTTTATTTTATTTTATAAAAAAGAGGGGCAAAAATCCTCACAAAATTAATTAATTAATAATGCATTACAAAATAAAAGTGCTGGGCTTAATCCGTGATCTTTACACCAATTTTCTTCCCCCCTTTTTTTTTTTTTCTCAAAAATATATTTCTTATCAATCAGGTATACCTAAATGTCTAGAGTTTAATTATTGAGATCGGAGGGTTCCTATTTTGCAATATCCATTCGAACTTCAAAATATTATTTTATCCGTTTCATTTTAAGTATTTACAAATTACAATTGTGAGGATCGTTTCATTTAAATGATAGTGACATATTGTTTGAGAAAATGGTACATTTAAAATGAGAAAAAAAAAATATCGTATAACAGAGAAAGTAACATATATATCGTATAGTACGACTCATCACTCATGAATACATTAGTAATTGTAGTTCTAATCTTCAATTTTTTTAATTATAAAGAAACTTAATAACTGTGGCGTCATACATATTTTTAAAGAAAATGAATCTTGATTTTTTGTTGGGTAGTGTTATTTGTACACTTCATTTTTCATAAGTTCACACTCTTTTTTTATTTTTTGAAAATATTATAAATACAAGTACTATAATACCCTTATTATAATAAAAATTATATGTGCACACAACTTAAAAAAATATTAATACACATTCGTATGTTTAAAATGATATTTCCAACATATCCTTCTAACATCACATGACTGTGTATCTTGTATGCACAGAAGTGAAATCACATTAAAAGAAGTTCATATAATTTAAAATACCCCCAGAATCACAGTGTGGATTGTCTGCTAAGAACTCACTCGCTTTTGTTACATTTGTGTTCATGTAATCCAACACAAACTATTGGGTTTCGAACAAGAATCTAATCATTCTGAGTTGAATTATCAGCACTAACCTCGCTAGTTTCTCTACGAATAACCCAAAATTCGTTGTTGTGATTCGAGAAAGAGCTCCATTTATTTGGGATGAAAAAAAAAAGAAAATCATAGCTCATACACCATTAAATGCGCCACGGAATTTGGGGTTGTAAAACCTATTTCCATCAATCTCCTCCCTCCCTCCCTCTCTTTATACTTTTATCTTTTAAGCAAAACTCAATTTGAAAATGCAAGAAAAATCAAAGATTGTGTAGTCTCAAAGGTAGGATTTGAAATATCAAAGAGTCAAGAAATCAAGAAAATAAGGGTGTAACAAACATTATTGAGTAAACCAAATAATAATGAATATTTTCTTGAGGGTAAACGAGGAGATTTATGAAGAAAAAAGATGAATCAGGGAGAGAAATGAGATGGAGAATTGGGTATTAGATTTGGCATTGGTATTGTATGGCCATGGCAGCTGAGAAGGGAAAAAGGTCTTCTATATGTATCGGATTGGTGGCGAAGATTTGGGACTGAGACATCGATCTCAATGCGGATAAATCATTTACCAACTCATTCACAACTTTGTAAAGGTTTTGGAGGTTCAATTTTCTTTCCCCAATCATCTTTTCTCTCTATAAATCTCCGGAGTGTGATTTTAGGGGTATTATAGTATTTTTATTTAGACTATTTTTGAAAAATAAAAAAGAAGTGTAAACTTATCAAAATTGAAGTGTGCAAATAACAGCACCCTTTTTATTTACTAGAACTAGAAGGAATCTGGATGCTGAATATTTCAAGTCAAAGATACCAAAGTCATTTTTTTCCGTCCCAATGGGACATAGAAAGAAATCGAACCTAAGACCTTACATACTGTAAAGCTACCACTGAACCACCCCTTGATTCCCTCTGTCATCTCATTTCTTCATGGGTGCCCTAATATTTGGTCTTCAAACCATGAAACTTGGGTGTTGCTTATTTACATTTACAAGAAAATATTTTAAATTTTCTCTGATTTGATGTTTCTTGTGACTTTTATTTGATTTTCAGTCAGTTTTTTATTGAAATTATTAAAACATTACAAAGATGAAATAAAAGCCAATACATCATCTTCACATTTTTTTACAACAACAATATTTGTCTCTAACAAGATTAGGATACCGATAGACCATGTGGTCTTTGATCACGACCGGTGAAATAAAATAAGAAAAACCCACCAAAATAAATATAAAAAAGAAAATCAATCAAACAAACATCAAAACACCCAAAAATCAGTTGACAAAACACTTCCGAAAAATGGAGCATTCTATTGAAACAATATTTTTATTTTTTCTAAAAGGGGAATTTGAATTGAACCCATGACCTATTGGAACTGCAACATTGTAGAACATTAAATACGAGTGAAAAATGGAGAGAAAAAGAAAGGAAAAGAAGGATGGGCTGAGCTGTGTGTGTTCAAGTCCCAGATGAAGCTCAGTTGTACGGCATAAGAGTTGAACGACTGACATGAAAAATTGAGCAGTGATGAAGCTCATGATTTCCCCCATTCAACAGAACAAGAATGTCTTTATCATGTTCATTGAAGAACAAATATTCAAGATGCTTCAAGTTAGTCGCTGCCTCTGAAACCCCTTTTTTCAGAAAGACAAACCGAATTTATAATTATAGCGAACTCCATTGCCAGTCCCAATCTTTCGGTCCAATATTAGAGCCCGTCCCTCAGGCTAGAACCCCGTTTAGCAGCCACTCCTATTTTGTGTCGGACTTCTTTGTTGAATAGAGGGTTTAAGAATCTCGTCCACCATACCGTCTCTGTCTCTGTTGAAAAGAAAGCAATGCCTCTAAGAACTCGGGCTCTCCAAAATCAGGCCAATGCGACTCTACAAAGTATAGTTCAGTGTATGCCAACTGCCACAAGAAGAAGTTGCTAAGTCTAAGCTCACCACTTGTCCGAATAAGAAGGTCGGGGTTTGGAAATCGGGCACAATTTGTCTCCAGTTCATTTTCAATTAAGAGCTCATTAATATCTTCGGGTTCAATAATGCCATCCTTAACTTTTTGAGCAATGTTTTGACATGCTTGCACAAGATCATTCTTTCCACTATAGTTCATTGCTACAACAAGATTAAGCCGTGAATTCTCCTCTGTAATTTCTTCAACATCACGTATGAGTTTTTGTAAGGAGCTTGGGAGCTTAGAGGATTCTCCAATCACAGACACTCGAATATCTTCCCTGTTAGAAGCCATCTTAGAATCATTCGATATCGACAGCAATGCAAAAAATTACGAGTTCTAAGCTGTTAGTTGAGAATATACGACAAATAACGTACAGTAACACTGCGAAACATAGTGTTGGGTAAAAAAGATATGCTCATTGCTTCAAGCAGAAACGATTTCATACTAGGTGACCTACGTGTATCAAGTATCAACAAAGGAAAAGAAACTTTCATTTAGATGGTTGTGGATCTAGGACTTCATTACATGAGCTTCTATGTCGTAGGTTTACTCCTGTAATTGGAACGAAGGACAAAAACACTCACTTTTTCAGATAATGGTTCAAAGTTCGTGGAACTGAAGATAAATGGTCAAAGACACCAAGTGTTCCCTTATATTTCATGTCAATGTGTGCTCTTAAGCAAACCAATTATGCATATTAAATTTTGCCAAAATTAGCAGGGTCCGTATAAGTTTTCGAAGAGAGCATTGGCAAAACCAAACTAATGTTTACCACTGTTCAAACACAATTATCCAAAGAATTTCATTGGTTCAATATCTATCAACATAAAGCCTGGAAAAAACAACTCATAATTCACAACGTCTATTTTAATCTCATCAAGTAGATGCTATTTGTGCAACAAAAAGGCAATTCTTCTCAGCAGAAGGTATGGAAAAGCAATAACATTAGCTGATGATAGCTCTTGGATATGCTAGCAAATTGGTCAGTATAGAGACCTTGCTGCTTCAAATGTAAAGTATATTATAGGTAAGGACACTCACACTTGGTTGTGGCTAGACTGGCATGAAGATGGACCCTGATGGATGAGTATGGTATGTGTATAATGTATTCCATATGATGCAGCTAGTTCCCTTGAAGCTTAAGTAGACTCCTTTAGAAGTAACTCTTTCAATGATTAGTTGCACGCACTCAAACCTATGGAAGAATCACCTAGTCATACCATTGATCATTCGTCAAGTCTAATTTGAAATGAATGGAATTATCAGAACGAAGCAAATCCCGCTCTCTTCACTCCATAACCAACTTTCTTATTACCAAAAGGTCAATCCAATCTTTCTACCAAGTTCCGTGTAATGTACTAAACCACATAAATGTGCTTGAAATGAATTCCACATATCCGGGCTGCAACTCACCATCTACACCCGAGTGAAACCGCTCTCGCCCCCAACTGACGATTGGCAGACCAACTCATCAACTATTACGACTCCACCACACTCATATCATTCACCAAGGAGTCCGTTTAGTGTATTTTAGAGAAAAAAATATATCACATTTTCATCATCGTAATAGTTACTGAAAATTGAAATCTATAAAAGTGTCTCATACGCGCATAATTTCACATCATCAAGCTCAATTAGCAATATTTAGGTAATTTTTCATATTACTCTCTAATGCCAGAACAGTATCATAGACAGAAAACTAAAAGGACATTTAAGAGTACCTCAACATATCTGCCAGTTGATCCTTCATTCCTTTTTCAAACAAACTCATCAAGAAATCCACTTCCACCTAATTCAATATCCAAAAACAAAAAGCAAAATCAACATGAAGCTGTTTAATGATCGTTTGGAACAAGACGAAGGAAATTGACACTAACGTACTTGGGGACGGCACCAATTATCGGAGGAGAAAGCGAAGACAGTGAGAACTCTGATCCCCCAATCGAGACATAGCTGCACCAGCAGCTTCAGTGCTCGAAACCCCGCAATGTAACCCGACCCAGATGGCAATCCTCTCGATTTAGCCCACCTTCTGTTACCATCCATGATAACTGCCACGTGGTTCGGCATCGACTCCTTCCGGAGGCCCGCCGGGAGTAAGTTTCCGGCTTCTGCTTCGGCAGCAATTACTGTATTTCTTGGATAAATTCGAAGAGGAGAAAGAGATTGTGAGGTGAATAGAGAGGTTTGAAATTGAAGTGAGGGGGGATTTGGGCTTGGGGAGAGAGAAAGTGAGATCATTACTGTTCAGGGTTTTAGGGTTTTACTTCTGGAAGAAAAAGAAATTTGGAGGGAATGGGTTTTTGTTGGAACTATGGAGATAAAAAACGGTCGGTCGGGAAGGCCTTCCAACAGTCTCAACTACTCACAAAGCGACGTCGTTAGAATTGTCACCCATTTTCTTTTATTTTTTGTCTTTTTATTGTAGTACGCTTTTTATTTTTTATTTTAGCTTCTCTCTCTCTCTCTCTCTCTCTCTCTCTCTCTCTCTCTCTCTCTCTCTCTCTCTCTCTCTCTCTCTCTCTCTCTTTTCCTTCTTCTTTTTGGCTTTCTTTCATTTGTTTTTCGTTGCAAACAATTTACTCCATCATTCCATAATGAATATCCTTAATTTTCTTACTATTTTTACCATTATTATTATTATTTATTTGCAAAACTTAATGACTAATTCTTAAATAAAATACAAATAAAAATTCTCAAAATTTAATCCAAAAATCAAATCCGTATACAAAAAGCATGCTCATATACCATTCTCTGGTAATTGCATAAAAAGTTAAAAGAGATTAAACACAATAATGGGCCTTCACCGGCATTCTGAGTATTCCACGATGCTTCCTCGTCAGATCAGCTTGTAATTTCAAATGGTCAGAAAGAGCTCTGCTTGGGACAGCAAAGGTCGTCTTCATTCATTACAAACACTCACTTGGGAATGCATCCGACTCCTGGAGGGCGAACACATTTGTCTCATAGAGAAATCAGTTGGAACCAAATTCTTCAATCGAAACACCTTTGTAAACCTTCAACGTAATTTCATTTGTATCCCATCCAGCTTCTGTCAATTGTTGCAAGAAGTTCTCGAACCTATCCTCTAACTGGTTCAAGCTTTGTGCAATTTGATCGAAGGCATTATTCAGATTGGCCCCGTGCTTGTAAAGCCAGTATGTCTGCCAGACACTTCGTAATACCGAGACACTTGTTGCTCCTTCCTGTCGTGTCCATTTCATATATTCAGTTGGAACTATTAATTATCTATCAAACCTGACAAGAATCTCTCACCCCACCCCTCTTGAAATTCTATTCAATGAGTCAAATAGTGCCAGTCTGAAAGTGGAATAAGGATAAAAGCAATTTTCCACAAATAGGCTTAATGTTAAGGACCAACTCCCCCCCCCCCCCTAATTTTAGGTATTCATAGCATTAGATTTGGAATGCCAAATGTAATTTATTAGCTTCACTTTCAAACATAAGTCTTTGAGTGGAACATCCCAGAACAGGAAGTATCGTTTTGATAAAGAAGGCTAGAAAATACAAGAAAGACGAGATATCCTAGGAGTGATTTCCAGGTGCTGACCTTTAAAGACACAAAAACTTCAAAATCCTTTTGCTGTTGTTGGTTCACTGCAAGAATGTATTTCTCCTTAGAATACAACTCTAGAAGTTTCTTTACCTGTTTGAGGAAGATAATATCAATGATCCACACTTAATCTCATGATACACATACACTCAAACAACAAATTCAACAGTGTTCACAAAATCTACAGATGATGCCATTTAAGAATCTGAAACAATACCGTATGGCCAGATCTCTCCCCACTAACCACCTCGTTCAAAGGCATACCAAGAATAATTCTTGGATTCGAAAATCTCTCCCATGACAAAATGTTCTCCATTCTATTGCACTCCTGACATCCTAATCCAACCAAATTAAAATTTGAGATAATTTCATTAAATGAACTGCTGAATTGATTGGCTAGCCAAGATAAACTTTACCTGGAACCGTGGAGCCAGAAACATGCAAGTTTACCAGAATGCGAGCACGCTTCAAATTGATCTAAGCATTTAAAAGAACAACAGCAGGAGTAATATAAATTTAGCTGAAAAACAAAGACCCAAAATAACCGTGTTCTTTTCCTATACATCTTTCAGGTTGAAAGAATAATCATTATGTATGTCTTACTGTGTTAAATTGGAGAACTGAAAGAGACTGATATCGCAACCAAAGGTGCAGAAACCGCAAGCTCATCCATGTCAAAACTAGAACATGATAAGATGTTAAAAGGCCAGGCGTAGCCTGCATTATGAATGGAATTTACTTCCATGACCGACAAGATAAAGTGATGACTGGTGAATTGCATTATGCTAAATCTGTACCAGGATCAGTACACCTAGAGAAAGGCCAACAAGCTGCGCAGATACTTCCCAAACTTCCTCCTGAAACAATAGTCATTGTAAGTTGACATTTTTCAAACATGGACTCCTCCAATACCGTAAAATGAGTGTTTTTCTCTTACTTTCAGATTACATGAAGTTTCAGCATAACACCACAACGTAATTATTATCTAATGCATTCAACCTTTATGTGGAACAGAGGGAGTAGATTTATAGCGAAGGAGCTAAATCTACTTGAAATGGTGCTAATCAATTGTGTCATGTAATGGTGCTAGACAGTTAATACATAGATGGAAAATCATTGAACCAATGATATACTTGTATAATGTCCATGATTGAGATATGCAGTCAATCTACCTTTGCTGCTACATCTCCCAGATTTGCTGAGACTGCAAAGTGATTTTGAATCACTCTAAATGAAGGATCTTTTAGTCCCCTTGCCACGGCCTGTTCATATAGTCATCAGTAAAGTTAGATTTACCATTCAGCAGGCAAAAGCAAAATTAGGAAACTGAAGTATAATATAACCCCAATTTGCTGAGAAATGAATGTGAATGATCATATAGAACATAAGTCTCCCCATTAAAGATAAAGGTGAGCTGTGTCAGTATCAAATCCCTCTTATATAGGATGTAAGTTCAGTAAATATTACTTAAATAAATGAAAATACATTGCAACCGGGTATCCTCACATTACCTTGGCAAGATTTCCTAGAGATGCCAGTGGTAGGAAATATGCAGGGTATAGCGGGGTGCAGAGGTCAAAGATGCTGGATTGCACATTTGAGAAACTTTGATGAACATAACAGATGAATGCTGATATAGTTTAACTCACTGCAAACAGAAACATAAATTAATGAATACCTTCCTGCACTGCCAATGAAGTCTGCATACATGCGCCACTGTTTTGGATCATCATCAAAAAGGCTACCAAACCTCCCACCTGGAAATAATTATTGATGATAAAGTTATTAACACTCAGCACTGTCTTCTCTATTTGTTAGCTTGGCTGATTTTCATACCAATGATTAAACGCCCAACAGCACCAATCCCATCCTTAGATACCCATCTACAATTTAATAAGCATATTGTCATCTAACACCATCTTTGAGATTCAAAGTAATGACTGCTCCGGGTGTATCAACAGCAAACATATGAAGGACTGACCAAGAATATATTTGACATTGACTCACAGCCACACAGACATTCATCTGTCTAGTTCTATACTAGAACCTCAACACACTGAATGAAAATATAGAAAAGAACAGATGCATATAAGACTTCAAGAAACTCCACCTAATGGCAGCAGCCGAAGCCGCAGCAGTAGTTCCAGAGAAAGAGTCTAAGCCAACTGCCTGCAGGGCATGAAAGTTTGTTAAATTCTATTATGACAAATGACAATAAATGTATTTGGTGCACTAAAAAGGTGCAGGATGGAAAATATGTCAAATAAAACTGTCAAACAAGTTGTGCATTGCTGTGGGCATGAAGTATATTGCTAAAGAATAGATAAGGGTAAAAACGATAAAGGGAGAAAGTTTGTATCATGGATGAAATGTTGTATACAATAATACGAGTTTATTTTAATCAGAGACATATTCATATAATACAGAAAATTTAAAGAATGAGGAAATAAGAAATTGGGAAAGAACTTTAGTTTTTAAGTACCAAGTATTATTTCCCCCAAAAGTTAGGGTGATAGATAGTTTTCCAAAACTAAAGGAGGCATCACCCCCCTTCTTTGGTGTAGGTTTGTTGCCGAGTATAAACACTTAAACCAATACAATGTATGATTCCGCATTGAAGTTTACATACATTTATTTATGTTAAAAAGCAACATAACAACTACTCCCTCCATTCCACTTCAAGAGTTACACTTCCCTCTTTAGGATATCCCATTTGAAGAGTTACATTTCCCTTTTAAGTCATGATATTTGACAAGATTACCCTCCATTTTTACAAAATAAATAAATGTGAACCTCATATGGAGCGGCAATAAGGATATTTTACATATTTTCAGCCCCTTTCTAAATTTGGGTGCCGAGCCAAAGTGTAACTCTTCAAGTGGGGTAGAGGGAGTATAAGTTTATAACAAATGAGAAAACATACGAACTTAACAACACTTGCCTGATTGAAACACAACTTGAACAAGATTCAATGGGTAGAAAATCAAAAGGAGGTTAAAAATATTTAGTTTCTGACGACTGACATGTTGTGATCAGTTTCACGAAACAACTAGCCATAACGGGCAACTACGTGAAAAGTTGTTGGTTATTTTACATACCCAATCACAATTAACTGCTTGAGTTAGATTGACATGCCTTTAATAGACTCGAAGTGACCAATGTATGACAAATCCATGCAGTAACATTTGTGGGGAACTGCAACAGCATATACTCCAAGTAATCATCCGAAACTGAACCTGCTTCACAGTTGGAGAAAGGGGCTTGAAAAGCGCGTATGCTAAAACATTGACAAGAATATAAAAAATGAGTGACTTCAGATAAGAGGCCTATAATGATTGATCTTTTTCCCTTTTTTTGGTTGAGTGACATAATTTGCTAGCTGGATAAAGCAATTAAAATCTTAAGGGTCAACGTTAAGTATTAGAAATTTGGTTTCCAATAAGAAGAATTGATGAAGTTCGATGGTTGAATGAATATTGCTCACCTGGAAAGCCCGAGGGTAAAACGAAATCTTTGACAATATCAGGAAGCCAGGACAGTTCCTTCAAGGAAAACCCAACATCAGCTTTGGGCTCAAGTTCTTCGAGAAAGGTTCTCAATCTTGACTCTTCATCTAGTATATACCTGGCTCATAGCAACATATTAGTGGCATGTTCTGTTGGTTGAACAAAATGAACATGCTAGGAACTGCATTATTTCTAATGGACACCAATAACACTTATTCAGCACGTTACTAACTCTTTTCTAACAAGATCATCCTAAGTGAACGCAAAACAATTATTCCTGCAAGAGATATGATCCCCCAAGGAAAAACTCCTTTCATTAACTATTTTCTAAGTTCACGTTTATTTATTGGTGTCCCCAAGGCACTTAATAACCAGCAATAATGAACATAAGCAATCCTTGATCTGCAAATAGTACTCCTGATGTTCCCCTCTAAGCGTAATACTATTCAATTTCGGGATGTTTCTAATCACTCATTTCATAAATTAAGCTTGCAGTTGGCAGTTCTCATGATATTCTAACTTTTCCCCTCTTATATCAGAAAAGAAAGTTAGATTCATAAAGCAAACAATTTGTTCAAATGGTTTCTAATTTCCACAAGATACTTATTCTAACGCTTAAATTTGGAGCTTGCAAACATGGATTCTTTAGTGTGAAACAAAATAACTAAGTGAATTTTGATTTAGTTTTTTTCCCTAAGTAAGTGAGTGTTGATTGATGCCTAACTATTCCCTTTTATACATGCATGCACGTTGAGATTAAAAACAAAGCAGACCCAAATACTCCACAAGTACATTTAATATCTCAAAATAACATTCCGTCAAAATATAGTCAAAGGGCAGAAAATTGTAGGAAATGTGAAACAAACCAGTTAATTATAAGCTACAGCTCAACTATCACTTCAAGATCAAGCAGTAAAGCTGAACCAATTATAGTACTAGTATGAAACAATTAAGAAAAAGAATTGCAAAAACGAAAGCACCAAAAGCAATAAAAATTACCTCTTGGAAGTTCCATTCCCGTACCTTTCAACTAAAATCAATCTATGTCCAGGCTCATCATCACTGTAAGACCAAAAACATATTTCTTTCATATTTTCAGCACAAAACAGCATAACACAATATGTGCTCTGAAAAGAAAAGAAATTAATTAATTGAAAATCAACCCATATGTCCCCTAAACGAAACAAAATTTTGGGGGAAAAGGAAAAGAGGGGAGGAGTGAAGCAGTACCTCCCGTGCTTGGAATCCTGCAACGAAGAAGAACATACTATATGAAGACGGTGGCGGAGCCAGGTGGGGGTGACATTTGATGAGGAATCAAAGCAAAAATTAGGGCGGGAAATTCGGAGGGTAAATGACATTTTTTCTTCGGTGGAAATTTGGGGTTTTAGGGATTAAGCTAAGCTGACTGAAATCTCCTTCTTCCGAACATTAGAATGTTGGGTTGAGAATTCATTTCATAGTCTATCACGTTCGTTAGAAACCGTTATAACCCGACAACGGCATTTACGGGTTACTTTACCTACGTTTTTCAATCAATTAGGGTCGGATCAGAAATATTATATATGATGATATAGATGATATTAAATTGTTCACTATTTGAATATGAGATGATATGAGTGATATGAGTTTATGAAATAAAATACTAAATTACCGTCATGATGTAAAAGATTTGAATGTGATTGATCGCGCCCGATGATGTCTGCGATCCACGTGTCGGCAGGATAATGGCTCCGATGAAAGTAAGATGCGATTACCTGTAGAACAAAGACAACACCTAGAGTGATGAGCAAGGCGTGTGCCTCGCTCGTGCGCTCCGACGTGAGAATAAGTATTCCGTAGGAATGAAAGCTGCGGAATCCCGTCGAGTTCTTGAGAAGAACGTCGGAGGATTGCTCACAGATTGTGTATGTATGTATGCAGTGAGTGCAGAATAAGAGTGACTGAATGTGTATTTGAATGAGTGATTCGTTACCTCTGTAAGGTGGTGGATGAGGGTATA
>JAOWAN010000047.1:1381671-1398984 GCA_028566635.1 Lobelia cardinalis | reverse complement strand
TCAATCTGAGGGCGATGACCATCCTCGCGAGGTCTCTTAGAGCTCGCTAGGTCGCCAATACTTTTTGGTACCTTCAGGAGGACATTCTTGTTATTTAAAGGCAAGACATTTGGCTCACATGCAAGCTGGTTCTTTGTTTTGAATTTTTATTACATTAAAAACTTTTGATTTGATTAGAACATTCTGTTACAAAGTTAACAATGGATACCGAAAGAGTGGGAAAGAAGTGTTTTGTATTGATTGTTCTTCACATTTTTTGATTTGCTTTACAAGGATTATATACCGATTATAAAGGATAATACATTGAACCCAGAAGGGATCAAGTTCGAATATCTGCCTCGTCACTGTCTTGGTAAGGATATCTGCAAGCTGGTCTTCTGCCATTAGTTTATTAATCCACATCACTTCTGTAATTCCTTTGGTGTTACCTCGAAATTCTGCTTCGGCACTTGATAAAGCCACCACGTACCTTTTGCTTCTTGCTTCTCCAAGTCACCAAGTTACCACCTACTAGGGTGAAATAACCCGAGGTAGATCGCATGTCATTTGGATTCCCAGCCCAATCTGCATCGGTGTAGGCTTCTACATTCAGATGTCCATTTTTCTTGAATATGATGTCTCTGTCTGGTGTTCCTTTCAGATATCTGACTATCCTTATGACGGTCCTCATATGCTCCACCTGCGACTTATGCATGAGTTGACTTACCACCCCTATAGCATAGGCTATGTCAGGTTTCGTATGGGCGAGATAGATTAGCTTTCCCACCAATCTCTTGTATTGTTCTCGATCAGCCAACTTTGCTCCCTCCTCTATAAGAAGTTGGTGGTTGAGAATTATTGGGGTGTCATTTGGCTTACAATCCATCATCCCAGTGTCAACTAGAAGATCCAAGATGTACTTTCTTTGGGATATGAAAATTCCCATAGGAGATCTAAGCACTTCAATCCCAAGAAAGTACTTTAGTCCTCCCAAGTCCTTCATCTCGAACTCGGCGAATAGACTCCTTTGAAGTTGGGCAATTTCCTCTCTATCATCTCCGGTTATAAATTTCTAACACTAATTTCAATTTTTTATTGAAGCTATATTCATATTTTTCTACGTTTATATTCATTTGTATATGTGATCATATTTTATGTGTTTATATTATAAGTATGCTGTGTTCATTACATTATATTTATTACGTTATTATAGTGTTTATTCAATTTAACGATATGTTCATTTAACATTTCAACATTGTTTATTTATATAGTCATATAAAAATTACGTATTATAGTGTTCATTTAATTTAACAGTATGTTCATTCTACATGTCAACTTTGTTCATTTTTATAGTCGTATATTCATTACGTTATTATAGTGTTTATTTAATTCAACGGTATGTTTATTTGTCAACATTGTTCATATTTATATGTAAGCATGTTCATTCATTTTATTGTTCTATTCATTGTATATATAAATGTGATGTATTTATATTAGAAGTAAACTGTGTTCATATTATCAAAATGATCTATTTATTTTATAAAATGTTATGTTTATTGATTATAATTTAATATTCATTAGCTGTATTTCTTTTATTAATATTTATTAGTTTACATTCTTCATATTCATTATATTCATTATTCATGTTCATTAAATTCATTATTTATGTTCATTAGTTTGAGTAATCGCAGAAGTATGAATTTTTTCGAATTAAATTTATGAAATTTTGGAAAAATAATATTTTTGTGCAATTATTATGGAATAGAGAGAAAATAAATTACAATTCCATAAAATTAGGAATCAGTTTGATTGATTTACATTTTATTTTAGGAATATAGAAAAAAAATCAATTCCTAAATTTTAGGGATTAGTTAAATTAATTAAAAAAGGTGGGAGAGAGTGGGAGATTTACACGATTATTTTAGGAATATAGAAAAAAAAAAGTAATTTTATTTTCATTTAGTAATTTTAAAGTCAAAAAGTAAAAGAAGCAGAAACAGATGGAAAAAACAAATTGAATTAATACTAAAGATCAAACCCAAAAATACGATCAGTGTGGAATATAATAATTGAATCATATATGTTGAATGCAATCATAACCGTGACAATATATATATTACATGAAAAAGATGGAATATATGAAAAACAACTTCCAATTATTAATTGCCAAACCAACCAACTAAATTAAAGCCTAATTAAAAACAACATTGGCCCTATACATCATGACCATCAATCTATATATATATATATATATATATATATATATATATATATAGCCCTAGCTCTCTCTAGTGCAAAAACTTCCAATTGTAATTCTGAATTACATATATATTGATCAGATTCCAACTTTGAAGGAAGGCTAGCTAGCTGCAGTGCCCAAAAACAAGGGTTTTGCCAAAATGGTAGAGAAAAATATCCAATGACAAATGCGCCGCTTGCATCCGAAAATTTAATCTCACTAATTTCATTACGATTTCTTCTTGTGATTCGATCGATCCGTACGTGCACCAAATTCCAGGCTGCATGCATTAAATTGAAAGAAAGAAAAAGAAAACGAAATTTAGGCATGCGTTTGTTAATCTACAGAGAAAATGAAATAATTTAATACGTTGAGGACGATGATGATGATGATGGAATCATGGAATGATACAATACAATGTATAATTACTTGCCTTAATTTCAAACTCTGAAAATGCCTTCATTCTGCTGATCTAAGTCCCACAAAGTTGCTTTGATCTAACAACAAAAAAAGAAAAAATTCGAAGATTATTTCATAATTTTTGGAAACGAAGGAAATAAAAGTACCTACCCAGGTAGTGCGCGCAGAAAATGTGATGAAAAACTTACCAGTTGGTGATTTGGAAACGAAAAAACATGCCCCGATAACAATGTAGCAGAGCAGGAGCACTATTCCTTTCAGGTAATGAGAAGTTCCGTCCTACGAAATTATGAGCAGGAAATATTTAGAAAATTAAAAAAAAATAAAAATTTTAATTTGAAATAATTAAGAAAGAAAGGAGATGAATTTTACCTGTAATGTGAAGGCTGTGGTTAAAATTGTCAGTGCTAAAGAACCAGTCTCAAGAAGATTGAAATCAAGATTCATGTTGATACCCAAAATCCAAGCAACAATTACAGATAACGGAACCTGCAGAAATCAATTATATATATATATATTTTTTTTTTAAAAAAAAATTGTGAATATACGACAACAAGGATTAATTTCCGTAACATTCGTTCTCAAATTATTCACACAAATTATATCCTCACCACAAACACGGCAATTTGAGTTGCGGATCCTAAAGCAACACCCAAGGTTATATCCTGCAAATTTCATCGACGTACGTAAAATATAGTATGAAAAATGTTTATATCACCGCATATATATATATATATATATATATATATATATATATTAGTTAAAATAAAAATTCAATCATTATAAAATGAAAAAAAAAAAAAAAAAAAAGGTGTATGAATATTTTGCGTACTCACCAACTTGTTCTTGAAGGCGAAAACAATAGCTCCAGCATGTTCAGCTGCATTTCCAACAATTGGTAGCAAGATGATGCTTATGAAGCTCACAGAAATTCCCCAAGTTTCCGAGGCATCCTGCAGTGGAATTTAAAAAATCAGCAAGTGTGTTCTGATCTACGTAGAAATTTGTGTACAAGCGAATGAAAACTTAACTTAGTCTGTCGAGTATATATACCTGGATCGTGGCAACTAAATATTCGGAGAGTAATGCAATAACAGCGGTCATCCCTACTAGCCAGGCAAATCCGCTCCAAAATCCTATCACTGCTTCTTCTTCCTCAGCAACATCGTCTCCATCAACTTCTTCCTGATGAAATAATTTATATATAAGTACCCAACGTATAAGTTTGCTTCTAGCTAGTGATAACGAAAATGCCATGATCGATGATCCTGACAAAATTCTAGCTAGCTAGGGTTATAATTAAGTTGGTTAGTACCTCTTGTGCTTCAAACAGTTGTCGATGAGTCTTCAATTGGAAGAAAAGGTAAGCAAAATACGCGATCAACATCACAATGCAACTAGATCGTGACAAGTCGAGTGTTGCCTTTGCAACCAGAGCAGTGGAAGCCCCCGATGAAGCATACCGGAACATCAAAGGCAGTATGTGGCATAGCAATGCCAACAACAAAAGCACCGTATTCACGTCGGCTTGTTTCTGCAAATTAAAATCAATCAACAAATTAATTAGGTCAAAAAAAGAAAGAAAAAAAAATTCGACTCAATTGAATATAGGTCAAAGTTGTAGATGTACCCGGTCAAACTTTTGTTCCTCGTTAAGATTGGCAAGACCACCACAGAAGAGAGAGGTTCCAAGAACCAGAAGAAGGTTTGAGAGAATGGATCCCAAGAGAGAGTACTTGACAACATCTACTTTGTGTTGCATCAATGCAAATATTGCTATGATCAGCTCCGTTGCATTTCCACATGTTGCATTTAGCAGCCCACCCACTGCAATTAATTAATTTACAAGGGCAAAAAAAAAAGACAGACAAAAATAATTAACTACTCATTTATTTTCTAATTAATTATTAATGTTAACGAAATAGGCAGAAATTAAGTCGGTTAATTACTTGGTTACAAATTATTAATTACGACTGTCTTATTAAAAAGGAAAATGTTTTGGTACACAGAAAATGTATAGTGCATACAGTAAAATCGTGCATACAGTAAAATCAACCGCGTGCTTTACGAATTTGTACGTAAATACTAATAGTATGTTCATTTTGATGTATACATTTTCTGTATATATATATATATATATTCATATAAACTTAAAATAATCAAAGTTTTAAACAGGATATGTAAATAATTAAATCTGCTATATTTCATGCACGAATGATTTATTTAATTCTTGTACAACATGACCAGAAGAATCACCTGTCGGGCCCGTATAGAAAGCAATTTGCCTGCAATTTTTTATCAAGAGCAGAAAAAAAAAACAAATTAATTAAACTATAGTATGGAATAATAATTCATTTATATGTTTGTATTGTAATATTCCTTACTCTGTCAAGAAACTGACACGTTCGGCAAGTGGAGTGAGTCCAAGCAAGCTTAGAGCAAAAACCCATGGCTATATATTTCAATAAGAAAACAAAATTGTAAGTTTTTATAACAAATGTAAAACACAGCTTAAAATTCGGTTTCCATCTAAACATAGTAACGGACATTGAGAGGAGCCGAAAATCTTTATTAAGTGTTTGTGAGGCTTGTTTTTACTATCGCCGGTCCATTAAAGAGTGAACTTAGTGTGCGTGTGTGTGTGTGTGTGAAGGTGAGGGTGAGGGGGAGGGGGAGAACTTACTCTTCCGAACCCATAACACTGAGCAACAATGGCGAGGGGGATGGCGGGGAAAAGAACGGATAACTTGGTGCCCAGAATGACCTCCTGTAGGTTAGCTAGAAACTTTCGGAGACACGCACAGGGCACCCTGGATATAAGGGAAAGATTGGACTTCTTGCGAAGCGATGTGGCGGACATGTTGTGCGCGGTCCGGCTATGACCGTGGCCGTGTCTCATGTCCTTGCTCAATCTCTTTAGGGAACCATTTTCAAGCAGCCATGGTTGATCAGCAGCTGGTGATGACGATGCCATTTCTTTTTTCTTTCTTTCTTCCCCTTTTCAGGAAGAGAGAATTAGTGTCTGTGTGAGTGTGTGTGTCACAGTACTGCTAAATTGAGTTCTTTTGTATGCGGTGACTTGTGGAAGAGCAAGGTTTCTGAACTGTGTTTATAAATAGGTTATATCTGCACCTTCCAGGAAATTTCATCATTTTTGGCCGTAGGTAGTGAATGAAAAACTCCAAAATAATATAATTGTTTTAAGATTTAAGAGAAATATATTACGCCAAAAAAAAAAAATTCCGTGTTGTGTCCCATTAATTAGTTTGTTTTTTGCTTGTTTGTTATTAATTATTTTGGTATTTGATTATCTCATGATTTAATGCTGGTTAATCCAAATGCGCTTCATCATTTGAATGCATAAAATTATTATTATACCTTAGATATTGTAAAGTTCAGCTCTACACCCCTTAGTTCCCCGAATGCATAAAATTATGTTACTCCCTCTGTCTCATCTTTCCTGACCAACTTTCTATTTGTGATTGTATCAATTATTTTTGTTATTTCAGACTTTTAGGAACAATGAATTTTTTTTTTCCATCTTTTACTCTTATATTAAAGAGTTGTTAATTTTTTAATTTTTTAATAGTATTATTACCAAAAAAAAAAGACAATTATAAAAATATAAATACTATATATTAAATTTTAATGCGTTTATTTTAAATTACTTATTTTTATCCTCTTATTAAAATAAAAGAAAGGAAGGGTGTATTATTAAAAAAATATAAAGAAGGAGGTTATGAAAGTAGAGACGACCTTAGTGCAATTAATCTAAATTAAGAGTAATGCCCTAAAATGACTTGAAAATAGAACAAAAATTTTAATACATCTATCTGTTTAGTAGTTCAGTCAGTTTTAAAATGTTGTGGGACAGAAACATCAAATAGAAAAGAATTTTCAACTCGTAAGATAAGATATAAAGTTTGGTGAATGGGTGTGTGAAGAAAATAAAGTAAGAAAAAACTGTATTTTTAAAACTCATCAAGTGAAAACGTTTTTTCAACTTAATGTCAACAACGAGCTGGAGGAACACAACTATATTTTTGAAACTTACCTAATTAGAAGTTTTTGACAATTACTCCGTAGTCCGTACTAGTGGTGGTAATTGAAACGAAAAATTCTGATTTTTGTCGATTGGATTTGCAATTTTTTTAAGTTTGAAACGATGTTTTTTAGTTCGATTTTCAAAATTTTTGATTTTTCAGACATTTTTGGGGCAGAAATTGAAATTAATTTTTAAAACTTTAGAAATTTTGAAATTCGATTCCAAAATATTTTCGAAAATCAAATATCAGAATTTTGATCCAATTTTCGATTCTTAGAATATAAAAGGTAGAATATTCATTTTACTAGATATTTGCCACTAGACTAATAATTTATATTACAAATAATTTAAATATATTATTAATATACTATAGATAATATGCAGCATTTATTAATTTTAAAGCAACAAAATATTATAAGTTGTAGAATTAACGAAATAATAAGATTAATTAATGACAAAAATAGTGATAGTCACTGTTTTATTTCAACAAACTAGATTTCACAAAAATAGTGTTGTATACAAACACTTTGAATAATTTTTATTGGTTAATGATCACTAAATACGCATAATTTTTTTTTTGTTTCCAATGATTTGCTGATAATTGTGAAAAACTTGAAAACAATTGTAGTTGTGGTAATAGCAAGTGATAGTAGTGAATAGGTTTCTTTCGAACCATTTTAATCATGGAGATACGATTATGATCTTTCATGGATATGAAGCGTACCTGTTGAAAATTTGCAACATCAATCCTTTCGATTATCTTTTTTTTTTAATTAGTTGCAGTAATTTGACCGTTGTTTTTAAGTGAAATGTCTGTATTGATTGTATTCTATAAATGATTTTCTGAATTTTTGAAATTTTTTATGAATTAAAAAAAATCGAAAATTTTTCTAATTTTTGAAAATTTGAAAAAATATATACTTCCGGAATTGAAATATATTATAGATTTTCATAAATTTTGGATAAAAATTAGAATAGACTTTTTCATCCCAAATTTTTAAATTTTTTTTTCTTAAATACCCTATTTTCGATATGATCCGTCCGATTTCTGATCCTACTCCCTATAGAGTAGTATAATTGAAAGAGATCACAAAATTTTTGATCTGTTCATAAGTGTACACAAAATTATTTTCCGATATGAAAAAATTGAGAATACAAGTCCTTTATGTACGGCCCTTGTACTCGTTGTCGAAACTTCCTCGAAGCTTCTTATCCGTACTTGTACTTGCGCAATATTTAATTTTCCAAACTTCTTTACTTCCGAACTTCTTTTATTCTGGCTTACAATGTAGTTACGCAACTCATCCTGTTCTCAATCAATTTGGCCACCTCTTTAGGTTTATTTGAATATCGTATTCGTGGTGAATGCTACACCTTTCATTTTCAAAAAGATTAGCATGATTTTGCTCCTTAACTAGGCTTGATTTATGCATGAACAAAGTTCGTTAATGGTTGGTTTTTCAGCTCAGTACAACAAGACACTAAACTCGATGGAACGTGTGAGTCAGCTCGGCTCGACCACGCTTGGATGGTTCACGAGTTAGTTCAAACTCGACTCAGCTTATCAACCGGAACATCATCACTATGATACATGGATTTGCGAATGTGTTGCTAGAGTGAGTGGTACTCAGACTCGAGCTCGACTGGAACTTGGAATAACAAAGCTCATGTCAACTCCTCGTCCCGGGTACTAGGTCTACGACTAAGCGATTTCATATGGAGTTACTAATAAACCTTCGTCATGTGTTCGAGTTTGGAACAAACCGTGTCACGGTTAAGGCTCTAAGCACGATTCAGACTAACTACTACTCCAATGGTCCGAACTAGTTTACAACCTTATCATTAACTGAAACATGCCGTATAGAAAGTCGATACGTAGTGATTTTTAGCGATATGATATGATATCTTGTAATGATTAAAGTGAAAAAGTAAAAAAGAGACATAAAGAAAATTATAGAACCCATAAAAAATCAAATATCATATCACCTTAGTGACCATGTATGTACATTGTACAGTAGATGCCAATATTTGATGACCTTTACCTGCCGCATCACTCCAAAGACGCCCACACTCTGTGGTTGGTTCTGTTCTGTGATCCCTATCTTTAGCAACAGAACCTAACTTATGTCCAAATGGGTGTTTTTGTGTTTCTGATAAGTCCTGGTGAGCTTCTAGGAAGCTTCATCCTTCAATATCACATAACAAAGACAGTTACAAAATTCTGTGATTGAATTTTCCTGTTCGAAAAAAAAAAAGTATTGCTTGTAAAACGCAATAGATGATGTTAAAACAAATACATATGTAGAGTTCTTGATTCTTCCTATCAATGATTGTGCATATACTCCTTTTTGAATCAATCCAAAAACAAATGCACTGATCAGGCATGATGGGTGTTTTACGAGGGTAGGGACTACACGAAATTTCGATGAAGTTTCTTCAAGCAAATATGTGCAAAACAAAAGTAGATCATCAACACCATCGCTTGGTTTGGTTATAGTTACTTCTGGGACTGAAACTGTTACATACTTTGTCGCAATCAGCAGAAATACACAGAGAGGAGTACTGATTGAGTCGACCCTATTTACCCAACGGAGCAGGGAGTGCAAAATGTGCAATGCACGTGTGGCACGGAAACACGATTCATTCATAAAAATTCAAATATTTACTTCAATTCATAATTGTTACGACAGTGTGATACACTCGTGAACGAAATAAACAGATTTCTAATTCATAACCTACAAGAAAAAACAAACCAAAAGGTGCTATAGCCTTTCGGGGTATTAAGAATGAACCAACACACTTTTGGGTCCCCAAACGTGCCATGCACAGAGTTGGGAGCTCAAATTTACTAATTTAGATTCTTGGGAAGCTTTGGCTGAAGGAGCTGAGGTCATGCGCCAAATTAGAACTTTCATTCAAGTAAACCATCAAATGCATTGACAAAAGCTAACCTGTTAAGCCAAATTTCTGCATGAGGGGAAACTTACAGTAAGTTGTTGACTCAATTAAAAACTTTGGTTGTAGCTTCTTTAGGATTAATACAATAGACACGGGAACCAAGATGCTGTACTTCGAGATCAGCTGTTTCACAACCATTGAAGAACAAAGACTCGTCCTCTTTTCCAATCCGTCTCCTCCAACTCATTAAAAATGCCGGCTGGGGCAGTCTAACAAGCGTTTCTAGGCAAAATTAAAGCAAAGTTGTTGAAATTAATTAAATAAATTGAAACTTGCCATTTCTACCTACATGGGGCCAGAGAGAGAGAGAGAGAGAGTTACCATCTTGTTTGTGATTTCCATGAGGAACTTCATTTTTTTGTAGCTTGTATGAGTTGAAGAGGAAAGATAGTGTCTTTATTAAGTTCCCATACTGTTTCACATCTATAGCAGCAATAAAAACACATTAACCTCACTTGTCCGAAGTTAATTACTCTATAAGACAACTGATTCTGAGGAGACGAAAGGAAGAAGTTTAGAGAGTAAACAGTTCCTTAATTTCTCAATATAGTGTGAAACTTAGGGGTGGCAATTTGTGACTCGATTAAACCCGTGGGTCTATAAAAATTTTAAAATTAACCTATCTAAGTGAGTTCTAATCATTAAATTTTAATCTATTTGACATTCATTTACTAAATAGGTTTAAATTTATTGATTATCATTCACTTAAATATGCTAATTTTACAAATTTTATAAACCCACGGGTTTAATCAGCTCACAAATTTTACAAATTTACTAAAACCATGATCTAATTCGGAGCAGAATATGAAAGCCAACAAACACAATTAGTGGTGATTCCAATTCTCATGCATGGTTTATCATTTTGAACAATTTTAGTTTGTAATCCTCTATTGCGACAGCTATATCTGCAATATTATAAATCTTCAGAGTCATATAACTTGATCACAATAAGATCAGAAGACAAACAAACTTCGAGAAGGAAAAAAAAAAGTCGGCTGTCACAAGGTCACAAACGGGGGAAATTTACAGGTAAATCTTGAAAGTTTCAGTGTCATACTATAATAAGCCATCCCTTAAGGATTCCAATCATAAGTATCTGGAAAAAATCTACTTCATCGGTCCAAAAATGTGAGTCAATTTTGAGTATTTTGTGGGAATTTAGGAAGTGATGCATTAGCAGTAATACTGGAACATGTAGATAGGAATCGGGATTTCCTGTCCCAAACAGTGTTCTCACATAGCTTTTAAAAGCGACACGTATCCTGAAATTTGGAGTTTAAAATTTTAGTCATTTTTTAAACGTTTGGGATGGGTTTTAGAAAAATGAGACAGGAAGTGGATACTAGTTGGGACAGAAGATCGGGACTCTCTAGTCACCCTTAATCGTACCATCATAGCATTGCAAGTGGGCAATGAAACACAGTTAGTGTCGAACGTGAATTTATTAGTTCCATTATCTTCAAATGCAGGAAGATCTGAAGACCACAAATACTACATTCACTGTTTTCAAGAAGTTTCTGCTTCTTTGTGATACAGCCATTATCTTTTTTTTTCTCTGGTTTCCTTAGAAGTTAGAGACACCTTAAGAAGGAATTTTGTGACGGCAATATGGTGATTGCACAATATAAGGACTCCACATTAGCTAATTATTCTGTTCGGAGTTAGGTCAAGTGTCATACTTTTCTACTTGCTTCTTGCTTTGTTTTATTTCCAGATTTCTGACTGCTAAAATAAATTCTTTATCAAAATTTTGTTCATCAGCCAAAAAGCAAACTAAGGTCCAGTAAGAATAATCCTTAGGACACTGCTTTATCTAGAAATATTTTTATTCTTTTGGAGTCATACATTCTTAATTTGGAGTTGAGATGATATTTACGCACTTACACAGTAGGATATCACTAGCAATAATCAGATCCCAATCTGGGTCAGCAATAGGAAAGGCATCCCCCCAGGAATCTGTAATTGAAACCAAATATACTGGTGATTAGACCTAAAACATTAAAAGAAACATAAAAAAAAAGATCCACATACTCTATCAGCATAAGATTATTATCATATCATCAGATATTCAGACCTCAATGACTTTCATTTTGATCAGAGAACAAAATAAGCGAAAGAGTGAAATGGTGGAGAGGAGGGGGTATGATTACCCAAAAGTTTGGAATTCATATAGATGCCTCACATTTACTACTAAAAGTGAAGATTAAAAAATAACAATTTGGTCCCCATAAAGCAAAATACTTTTTCTAACTTGATTTCCAGACCATGGTCTCACTTGGTCATGTACCAATTTTCCTAGTTAGACTTTGGGAGATTGAAGTGTTCACATAGGGCTTGCGAAGAAGAAGGTTGGGTAGCCTATCATCACTTCTTATAAATTGAATCTCATCATCCTCCATATATCAAACATCTCTTGATAAGTCATCTAAGAAAAGATAACTTTACCTTCCAAGAAAATTGGATATTTTCACATCATTTGCAGATAGTGTAATAATTAAAAAATTAAATAATAATGGTTTACTATTTTCTTACTCTAATTATATTATAGAAGTCCTATATAACCCACTAAACTAGTAAACTCTACTCTCCGAGACTTGAACATGAAGCAAACAGAAAGACAATAGAGTGCATTGCCTAGTTAAGGTACCCCTCCAAATGAAATTAGAAATTCCAATTGATCGTATATATTAAAACAGAGCTTCGTAATATCTTCTTGCAGATGTACATATTTCCCCACCGCGAACACAGACGCACAAAAGAACTGCCCATTCCTGGATCCACAACTATAAGTCAAGCACATGGAAAGCCAACTCATTCAAAATTTCCAATTTCTGGATCCAGAACTATAATTCGAGCATAGCAAAGTAGCTGCAAGATCAACCCCAATACGACGTAATTCTATTTCAAGAATCAAAAATTATAAGAGGATATATTCCAAAATATTCGTGGATCTCTTCTTTACAGCAACAAATGGTAAAAAGGAAAAAAATACTTCAAGGAAAAAGGACTAACGCTTTATGTGAGGAAGGACGGGAGTGACTCCATTAACACTGCAATTATGAGCTATGTTCTCTTTAATTTCCTGGTCATCATAGTCTGAAGTCGTAATGTCTAGTTGAAACAACTTCCTCAAAAAGATAGCCAATGCACCTGTTCCACTGATATCACCTAAAAAAGATGTATAAGTGACATAGTTTCGTACAACAAAGACTATGAGTAAAGATAAGAATCAACCTCTCCACTTCGTTAAATATTTTAAACCGACTCAGGTGTTCAACTCGAAGCAACATAGAACATGAAGTTAGCAACAAGAAGTTGCTTGATTAAAAAGTATCCATGCCCCAAAGTTTGATATACTATCAACATGATCCCTTGATTTCCTTTTAACTTAAATATTAACCGATTCATTTATGAAATACTCCCTCCGTTTTGTTTTAATTGTCCTGAAAGCGCCATTTTCTCTTCATTGTCACTATCATGGACAATTAAAATGAATCTGAGGGAGTAAAAATTTGCAAAGGTATATGCCAGAGACTAACAGGTTGATCACAAGTTCGATATCGTGATAGACGGTACTGTTCAAAATATGAGATGGAGTAGATGAGTGTTTTCTTAAATGTCTATTTTACCCTTGGATGTAAAAGGTTGAATGTAATTTATAATATTTTAATGTGATGTGAAAAGTTTAAATGTGAGGAGAGAATTAATAAAAGAGGTGAGAGAATGTGATGTGAAAGGTTTGAATTGATTTATGTGAGTGCATAGATATAGGGTAGTAGATGAAAAATAATTTTGATAGATAGTGATATATATGATATTTGGGTGTGATATTTGATATGTGATCGAATATTCTCCGTATTCTCATATTGCCTCAAATGAGACTTGTGATCCACCCCTAAATCTACTAAAAATACTTTTACACTTCTCTCAATTAAAAAGGACAGAAACAAGAAAAATAATATGCCAAAATTCAAGGCACAATTACATGTTAATAGGAAAACTTTGAGCTCTAAACTTCTACTCCCTCCGTCTCACTTCAAAAGTTACATTTTGACTCACTACAAAAATTAAGAGTGGGTTTGAAAACATGTAAATATCCTTAACTCCCCTTCATATGAGGCCCACACTTGTTCTTTGTAAAATAGGAGGGTAATCTTATCAAATGTCATGGCTCAAAATATAACTCTTCAGACGGGACAACCCAATACAGAAACTGTAACTCTTGAATTGGTAACGGAGGGAGTAATACTTTAGTGCCTCAAGAATGCAAGAGTCCAAAATCAACGCACTCAAAACAGCACACTTCCTTTCGTACTCAAGTTTATACTGGACAACACTTATTAGTTGATACACCATTTATAAAGTTCTAACTCTCATCAGCGTAGTAAAAAGTTTTGGTTCATTCTCACACCTAGTCCACTTGTTCGGACGTTGATTTTCTGATTATCAGTTCGCAAAACAAATGTTAATTCATCAATCTTCAACGATCAAGTTATGCCATATGGCCTGATCATGCTATGTACTAGTTGAATTTCATTTGCAACTAGGTTTAAAATCTTTAAATCCACTAACTTGCCTGCCTAATTCAATCGTACGCCTTCCTTCTATCAGAGACTTATGTTGAACTAACCACTCAGCAAATGAAAAAGTCCCAGGCCAAAGTAGATTAGCATTCAGCTGATGGAAAGAAAACTCTCGAATGAGCAATTCCTGCATGCAAGCAAAAACATGCACGGGATAAATGTTCATAATTTAATAACCCACGGAATATGTGTCTTAATCATAGCATATAATCTCAATCAGTTTCACTTTATTTCCAAGTAAACTAATTGCCTTCGATTGGACCAAAATCAGAACTGACCCTGTTTACTACAGAAATTTTTTTAACAGCGCGAAAAGGATGTCCTTATACTATAATTTGTTTAACATGAGTATACATCAATTCGAACAATCTACAAGATTAAGCTCTAACCATGAGCTATTGTTACAGGTTATAAGCTGTTCGTTATCAAACTACCTGCAAAAACAGCACTTTAAGGCTGACTTGTCCAGGTCAGACACAATCATATTTGTCCCTGCAACAATCCCGTACTGCACAAATTTGGTGTTGTGAATTGAAAACCCATGATTCTTTTCGTTTTCTTTATATAAAAAAACACGGATTATTCGGGCCTTGTAGTTAAACAAAATTACCTTAAGTGTTTCAGTTTCAGAGGAAAGAGTAGCTCTATTTAACTGTCATTGCTAGCATGAAAAGTATATCGATAAACTCAAAAAGATTCTCAATCATTAGTTTACACCACACATTCTATGATATTGGCTAAGAAAATAAACCCGTCAAAAAATGTTTCCCAAACTTGCTCAATGATGAGCCTTGTTATTTCCTATTAGTGACCAAAGTAGTGAAAATGCTGCTAGTTGGAGACACGGTCATACATTGAGGGTAGAATAAATGTTAAAAGCTGATATCAAGTCGTGTATCATTGTGTATCAGGATCATCACCTTAACGATTTCAAACCACCAGTAAACCAAATGTCACGTGGCACAACCTTCATTGATCAAGGCAGCAGCACCACCACAACAACTAATGGCAGGGTCTGCACAACGCCCGTTTGCAATATGAGCAGCTTGCTGTTTCATAAAGCTTATGCATTGCTCGGCCATTGGCAAGTCTAGTTGGATATTCAATGACCTTAAGGACTTCTCTCAATCTCACTTAAATCTAGTTCCCTCCATACTTCAATTTTTGAGAAACTCAAATCTTTTATTTCGTATTTTTCAGACCCATAAAACACCAAAAAAGAATGAACCTAAGCATCTATGTTCGGGAATTTTTGTCATTTGAAACATGCACCACAAATACTCCCAAAGAACATTCCCCTCTCCCACCCAACCACCCGAATGCAAAGAACCCTTTACCTATTAAAAAGAAAAAAAAAAAAAAAAAAACTCAGAAATCAGTCACATAGTAGGATTTAACAGTATCAAGTAGACAGGAAAATTCACTGAACATTTTGAACTACAAGTTTAAGCAGAATTAGTTGAATACTCAGTTCAAGACAAATACGCTTCATTGAAAGTCAATTACTTAACTGATTTGACTAACAATGCATAAGATACATCTACATAGCACTACCTCAATGCTGCATCAGATACATCTACGGAACTAAAGAAGAATATATCACGAAAACTGAGAGCAGTTCTTTTCAGTAGCCGAGGGGAAGCACCACCACACAACCGCCTTCGACCCATAATGCAATTGAAACCAGCATGGGACCTGCCACCCCCCAAGGACACTTGGATTGCATTTCACCGCAATCCAATTTCCATAACAAGACTATCCAATTAAACAACCTTAAAAGTAAAGTACAAATCTTTGCTCATAACTAAAGGTGTATAAAAGCAAATTTATCGTAAAAACTGAGAGATTCAAAGACAACACCGTCAATCAGAAGGACGGCAAAGCAACTGCACAGTCTGTACCCCTCGCACAATATATATATATATATATAATATACTGATGGGTCCTTTCCGGGAAATTGAAGGTTGTTGTAAAAAATGAAACTCACCATTCCAGGAAATTGGTGGGTCCTTTCCTCGAAGCTCTGATGGGTCTCAGTTGCTTCCCCATCTGCAAACATCAATGATTTGTCATCACCATTTCAAGAAACACAAAATAAAATTGAAAAACACAAACACAAAAATTACCAGAGGAGCAAGAATCTTGGTCGGCAAAAAGGGAAGAAGGAGAGAACAGCGCAATGTCCATTAGAGAAGCTGAAGACTACACCTTTGACCTCTCTCAGGAAAGAAAGACGCAATTTTTCTTGAGAAACTGTATGCGACCGGGAACGGAGGAGAAAGGGTAGAATAAAGTAAACCCCCAGCTGGTTACGGGAATGTGCATATGACCGCATCGTAGTACAACATTTAGGCATTTAAGCGCATAATGATTATGTGAGCTAACGAGTTTGGATCTTGTGTCCTATTATTTGTTCTATTTTTTTTTTAATTTCATCTTAATATTTTAAAATATGATCCTAAATAGTTAATTTTTAAACGACGTACTTTTTTTAAAATGGAGGGAGTAGGAACTTTTATGTTACCCAATATTCGGGACTCATACTCCAATTAATAAGTACTCAAATGAGAGAAAATAAAAAAGATAGAGAGAGAACGATGAGATGCAGTTCGTGTTATTCGATTTGAGTGATTTCTATTTTGATTTTTGAGTTCCTTATGCCTTATTAATTTCATATTTTTTCTATTAGATTTTTTTTTTTTTTAATTTAATCGTTATCAAAATTATAAAAACTAAACTCGAAAATCTCTCTGATGAGCCCAGGCCCAACGTCCTAGGTCCAATTCCAGCCCAAAGGTAAAGGCCTAAGAGATTGGCTCACCATCAGCCCAACTATGGTCAAGAAGCACACAGGGCGGTCAGAAGCTTAGCCCAACAGGCGGCTTCCTGGCCGAACCCAACACCCAGACAAGCTATTCCATGAAGCATACCACGCGAGTAACATAAGCCCGCCATGGAGCGCACTCTAGGCGATCACCCAGCATGCCCGCCACTACTCCGCCTCTTTTATTATGAAAGAGTATGAAAATACTCTTATTTTAATCTTTGTGATTCTGAAAATATTTAATGTATAAATATTGTAGGAATAT
>JAOWAN010000047.1:1316535-1356357 GCA_028566635.1 Lobelia cardinalis | reverse complement strand
AGATCTCCCCCCCCCCTGGGGGGCTTCTAGCTGTGTGTAGTCAGCATATAACTATGACACTGAAACGGAAGAGTAATTAGGACCGTAGTTGAAAGGCTGATAATGGTAGCTTTTGGAATTCAGGTGGGGTGTTTATGTCGAGTAATCCAGACTGCAGGAATCACGATACACTACATAAGGGAATGCACTGTTTTAATGAAACACGGAAGAATTTACCGTGAAGATAAGAGGATTGTTTTTTTTTTTCTTTTTAAATGAGGATTGTTAGTGGTTCCCTACCTACCCCCAACGTGACTCAAATTCATAATCATTTGGAAACAGGTGAGGCGTTTTACCTCTAAACCGCCCCTCGTTGTCAGGAAAGCTATTGTACCCCTATGTTGAAGGTTTCAAATGATGCCTTACTTGATTTATGGAGGATGTGGACTTGAGTAGTACTAAATGGAAAAATGGAATTCTGTATGGAATGCCCTCTAGATGGACTTGCTTCTTATTAGGTTGTCTTTCACAGCTATACACCCCTTCTTTGTCTGAAAATAGCAGCTACTTCACTTTTTGCGGAATTGTAACAATTGTTTAAGTTGTACTGTTATTTATGGAGGTTCTGTAATTCACTTGATTGTAATACCATGTTTTGCAGGGACTTGCAGTCTTACCTCTCAGATCTTAGCCTTTACGTGGCTCCAGAAAGCAAGAAATTCTTTATCTTGGTGGACAATCGGCCATGGTTGCAAGACCTCGTTTCCCGGCCTGCACACTTGTGGCAGTTGATGGTTACTAAGGTTGCCATGTGGATCCAAATCTCTTTCATATCTTCTTATTAGGATGATGGTTGATACATTATACAAGTAAGGCTAACTTCTTAACATATTTTTCAGTCCAGGCTGTCTCCCTTCGCAAACACTAGAGGGCGGAAGGGCAGGAAGGAGACAGGAGACTCAAGCGAGTTGAACGCTACCTCAAAATTGACTATTAGTAGGTCCCAAAAGTTTAGAAGATGGTTCTCTTTGGTTGAGGCTGCTACATTATCTAAAAAGAGGGCCTTGTTACCTGTAAAGAAACTCAGAAATTCTTTGATTTTAAATAGCAAATTGCATAGGACCTTGTATGGTTTTATTGTCTTTGAAGTGGCGTGGGCTGATGTTCGTGGCATTAACTACCTAAATGAACTTCAGGTATATATTTATATGTCCAAATGAACCAATGGTATATATGTCTTATTTCTGTACTCTCTACAAAATAAAGTAGTTCTGATCTCTCTTACTCGACCATGGACAGACTGATACATCTCTGGCCATAGAGACAAAACTAATGAGAAGATGGGAATTTGATAGCATAGCACAAGCTGTTAGAGGCATATCTTCATGGTTTCCTGGAACATCCATTGAGCGTGTTCTCTTGGAAGAGCATCTCCTATCTGCAATAGGTATTTTTCTTCTCATACGATGGATGTACTTTCTATGAAATTTGAGCAAAGGAGGTTGGTAGCTTGTGTTACTTTTCAAGGTTTAACATGGGCAGTGAATATGAAATGAATGCAAATATACGTGGACACGATACTGCGATTATATAATTCATATAAAATTACATAAGACAGGCAAAATATGTCAGTAGTAAAATGACTGTCCATACACATATTCCATTCCTGTAATACGATTCTCGCTTTTCTTTGCTTTATACGGTGTAATTGAAAATGATAGTTAGGAGAATAAGAGTTGACCTAGATAAGGATAAATAGGAAGTGCCTTTGCATTATACCGCAATATCTAATGTAGATTTGACCTTGTTTTATGAGACCATCGAGGCAGTCTTACAGGAGAAAATCTAGCATATGATTCAATATCTTTTCCACTTCGCTACGTGTATCTATACTTGGTCTATCATTCGATTTTGTTTTTATTTTGCTCTATATGGAAAGACAGTCTTAAGTCCTGTTGTAACCAGAATGCCCAAGGTCTTAAACTTGCATCCTGCCACATAATATCTGAACCAGAGCTACTCAATTTCAAAGAATACTAATGGTCTAAAGTTAAACCTACAGGAGACGTGTTCTACGATGCTCCAGAGAGTTTCTTGAAGGGTAGTGTTGCAGATGATGATGAAAGAGTGTTTGATGTTAATTTGTGTGGCGAGAGTGGATCTCCATGCCACCTTAGCAACAGTCTTAATGTATATCCACACACACCGCCTCCAGAGGGGCCTTACAAGAGAAGAAAACTGACATCAATGTGTATTGATACTGAGGTTGATATGTACAATGAAGGAGATTACAGTGGAAACTTCGACTCACCAGTGCATTCTCAGACTTATGCAAGCGATTGTGAGGAATCAACTGAAGCTACCCAGTACAGAGATGTGCTACTCCTATTTCGTTTTAACGATCGTGACCTTCCATCTAAACTGAGGGAGATAATTATGTCTGATTTGCGATTGCTTACTTTATTGGAGTCTGGTCTTCCATCTTGGGTACTTTTCCTCCAGTCTTATCCTGGGTTTTGTCATCTTTATAGACCCTGGATGTGCCCTCTTGCAAGAGCCCTCTATGTTATGATTTCGCTTGTTACTGTTCTCATTGGCTTTTATGACTTGTACAAAAATGTACCTGTTCTCAAGGCAACAGCATCACGCTTGTGTGGCCCTCTTTTTGATTGGATAGAAACATGGGAGATGGTGTCAAGGATTAAGTACTTAGGAACGATGTTATTTTTGCACAACTTTGAGAAAGCTGTTAAGTGGTTTCTAATGGTAACACGTACCAGTCGATCGTTTTTCTCAGTTATCACACAGCCATTATCCGGGCCATTTGTGGAAATGTTGGATATCCTCCTTCCTGTTTGGACCATATCTATACAGGTAGTAGAAGGTGTGTTCTCATTCATTTGGATTCTGATCGAGGGTTCTTGGAATCTTGTGGATAATATTGTTGAAATTGTAATTCAGCCTGTATGGTTCATCGCAAAGCTTATGTGGAGCTTCGGTAAGTAGACTAGCCTTATGGGATATACATTTTTTAAAATTATCATAGGCTGCAAAGTTACGAAGTCTGTTAATAGCGTGATAACCATTTCTCTTAACTTGCACCCTTTGCAGCAACATCTATAATTTACCCTTTATTTTGGTTACTGTCGGAGATACTCTATGCTCCTATTCGGCTTGTTCTTGGACTGTCTTCTATCGTGGCATTTGTCTGCAATTGCGCATATGATTTAGTTGGAGGTCTATGGCTGTCTATGAGTAGCTTAGTTCAGTTCGCTTCAAATGCCGAGGCAACGGTGAACAGTTATGAGATTTCAATATGGCGATCTCTCTGGAATGACCTTTTTTCCCAGGTAGGTTAAGGTTGATGTATTTCAATATTGTAAAACGACTATACAAATCATCTAGTGCTTATAGAATTCTCATTTGTCTTTTAGATCTTTCGTGCTGTCCGGAGCATTTTACATGGTTTTGTTGCTTTCTTTACAGCCTGCAATAGGCATCGACTAAGGTTTGAATCGAAAACTTATGCTTCATATACTTTATTTTGCTGTAGTTAATTTTAATTCAAGTAGAAGTTAAAATATGTGAATATTTGATGCTTGTCAAGCAAGTGCATAAGATTCAAAACAGAAAACTAAAGAAGAGAGGGTGCTCCAGGGGAACAGAAGAAAAAGAAAGTTTAGAGGGGGATGAAAGATGTTATATGGCTCTAGTGTCTTTCTTGTTAAGTTTTTACTTGTTTTAAAGTTGATTTATGTGTAGTTCATAGTTGTGATGACTTTTCTAGAGTATGAAAGCGTCAACTTTCTGCTTGCCTTAAAAACATTGTTTTCAAAATGTCTGGTGGTTACATATTTTACTGTACATTTCTGTGCTTGTGCAAAAACAATGTTACATTCTCATTGTGGATATCTTAGACTTTGGGGCTGCCATAATGGCTACAACATTAGCCATACATCATTGTCAATTGATGGCTATGCAGTGCAATGCTATGAAATTTAACCATGCTTTTAAGCTGGGGTAATTTCATGCTGTTACATGGTCTTACGAAAAATAAAGGCCCGTTTGCAAAACAAAATCTGTAAGATATCGGGGAAAAACATATTGGGATATAAATTTTTCTTGGTGACATTTACTGGCAAAGCGATGTCACAATTATGTTCAGGGAGGAAATATCACCTATGCTTTGGCATGGTGTGGAGTTAAATTATTAGTACAAATAAGAACATTTTCTCTGTTTCCATCAAACAGTTATTTCTCAAATATTAAGGGAAAAAATTGTAAATATAAATTTTTATCATCTAATGTACTGTTTTAGAGAATGTGGTTTTATCACCAAAAGCTACTCAGGAGATGTTATGTTGGAGAAAAATTTACCCCTATAACTGAATAAACATCCATGTTTGTAAATGTCTGTTGTTTTTTTAAGAAGAGGATACCTCGCGGAAGACATTGAGATTGAGACTCAAAATTTAAAAATGATTTACCTTCTATAACGAATTTATAGATTTGTTATTGATAGTTAATGTAATACACTTACAAAGATTTAAATTTTAGATTTTGGAAGACAATAAGTATATGTTAGATAGCGTTTTAATAATGTTTTAGGTTGACTTTCAAATAGGGAAAGTGGACATTTATATTGGGAAAGAGGTAGTATCATATTTTGTTCATGACAAATGTTTGAGAGACTAGTAAAAGATGCATATAATTTTTTGATTTCACATTTGCTAAGCTTCAAATGTGAAACGAGTGAGGCCTGCAGTCAACCGTAAACTTGAAATCACATTCGCTGACTTTTGGATGTAAAATGAGTTTTCAAGAAGCTTCTTTTGTCAAAACACATATACTGGTCATATTTGAGAGTAAAATAGCCTGCATGCTTGATATCCTACTATAGTTCCTCCATCACCCCTCTTTCAAAAACTTGCTTTTTGTTCCTGAAAGGGAGGATTCTCCTGTTCTCTCTGATCTTACGATTCAATAGATTGAGCATGCCGTTGTATTTTGCAATGGAATCCAATAAATTCTGTAGTAGGATGGCGATATCTTCTTTGAAGGTGTTTTCTCTATGTTCTCTTGTTAGAGCGAACCGTGTCGTAGTTTTTCATGCCGCATAGACCGTTCTTCAAGACAAATATGCCTGTCAAACTTTGATATTTCAAATGTCTTGTTTTTGCAGCATATATAACCACGTGTTAGAGTTTATTAGGAGGCTCTATCGCCCGGCTTATACAGTGAAGGACAGGAACTCTGGGCAGAGAGGGCAGACATCTGGAACTAAAAGCTCGGTGAGTTGCTAATTGCTATCTTCGACGCTATTAGGAGTTCTATTGTGTTTAGTTTTTGCAGTTTGGGTGGATTTAATGAACTGAATGAGAGATTAATTTTCTTTCAATTTTCAGTAGATTGTGCTGAATTTGTTCTTTCTTTATATGTCCTACTTTTAACTTGGTTAAATAACTTAAATCAAATTATATGTATTTCTGTTACCAATATTCTGTTTTAGGTCAACAATAACTGTCGATACTGGCGTATAGGATGAGACAGACTTTATTCTTTGACGTGTTCAATACTAGACAACTGCATGTGGTTAAGCTGATATGTTTGCTATGTGTATGGAATACCAATTTACACTTCACCCTGTGGTGGCTATGTTGTTGAATTATGAGAAAATTTTCCATGGTTTTAGGCCACCACATGACATGTATATGTGGTGTTCTTCCACGAATAGCATTCACTCAAAGTGCATATGTGGAAATTATGTGGAGACTGGAGCCCATTTGGTAATAAATCATGTCACTTTCGAGTATCGTCATTGCTCAAGGATCACCATATTTGCATGCCATGGACCTCCAAAAATTCACGTTGATTATTATGATGATGAAGTATGAGTTCAAAGATGTCTTATTGGAGACTTGTGTTTTCTTGTGTGAAATACATCTTCTACGTGCTCTCTGGATCTTGGAATAAACAAGGAAAATGAAAGGAAATGGAATAAGAGCCTTTGTTGAAGAAACTCTAACTCATTATGTTGTTTAGTATTGGTCACCAAGTTAAGCTGGCATGCATTATTTAAGTTCAAATTTTCTCTTAATTTTCATATTGTGTGCCGTATTTTTTGGATTATGTACTTTATGATGAGTATGTGGGAAGCACTATATTACAAGCTTAATTTAAACCTAGGATTCCATGATTTTTTAACCATCTCCTTTATGTTCTATATGCATTCCTTAAGTGATGCATCCTAGAATCCGCCCTCTGTTACTCTGACTAGTCCCCCTACCCTGTTACCCGGTTGCATGTACCGTGTTCCTTTTGTGTGTTTTACAAACTGTTATCTTTCAAATGGTGGTGAACCTATATCAGCTGGTCATCGGTTGAGAATGGGAATTGAACTTTATGAGGTTGAATGTACTGTTGTTCTGTATAATTTTTCTCTTATGTCTTGTACTCCTGCTGGGTAGTGTTCTCAAATATTTGACTTCAAGGGTGATCTACTGATTATAAATGTTTTTTTGTTATTTTTTTCTTTCAATTCTGCAGTCGGAAGGTAGGGGAGAAATGCTATTCCAGGTAGAAGATACAAAGCAGAAATATAATTAGCCATCATGTCGAATATAGACTAACAGAATCAGAGCTCTTCCATTTCAGTATATATATAGGATATAATACTGACTTGAAACGTAGGAAGCACCAACTTTCTTTCTAGGGCAAACATTTTCTCTTTTCCATCTGTTCTAGCTAGCTGATGTATATTCATTATTCTTTTTTGTTCATAATCTTCCCATTTTTGGTGCGTTGTAATTAAGCCAAAATTTTGCTTACAGGAGGATGTAATTATGTAAATATATTCTCGATAGTCCTTATCGTTTAGAGCTTGTAATATTTATTCTCTTTCCGATTGCTGGAAGATTTCCAGCTCATTACATAAGTGCACAAAGTTGTTCTTCTTCAGACCGGCCAAGGCAACAAACACCCACCCTGAAGACCATTTTTCATGGAATTCCTGCAAGGTTTTTCCCATTTCCTTACTACTGAAAAACAGATATTGCTGTTTATGAGCTTTTCTTGAACTTTGATAAATTCGTGTTCTACCCTAAAGCCTTATCCTATTTTTAGTGCCCTCTCCTTCAATTTGGTCCCCCATTTTTTAAGTGCCCTCCCTAGTCCCTTCTATTGGAGAGATTATTCATAATGACATTAAACTGAATATTATGCTCTTATAACCAAAAATGATGTTATAAACCTCCTTTAATCTTCAATTAAAAAAATATCATTACCATTTTATTCTTTTCCTTGGGTGTGATACCAATACTGCTTTTACGGAATAAATGTTCAAGTGCTGATATGTCAGCATTAAAGTAACTTTATTTAAATGTAAAACTTGAGAAATCGTGGGGCAAAATTGTTGTTTGAATTTTTTTTAATTTTAAATGGTGTTTTATTTTTTGTTTCATTTTTTTAAAATTTTATTTTAATTATTTTCAAAATAAATAAATAATTTTAAATTTTAAAATTTTATTTCAATCGTTTCATTTAGAATAAAAAAAATTTGATTCTCATTTCGGATAGCCCGAAGGATAGGGAACCAACTTTCGTGAGGGCGTTCATACAATGCAGATGTTTATGATCATATTTTAGTTTTCTAAAATTAAACTGTACACTTTTATGACATATAATAAAAATTATATTATTTTATTAGAAAATTCAAAATTATGGATAATGATTTGAAAAAATTGAAGACGATTTTAAAATATTAATAACATATTATACAGGGTAGTAACTGTGAATAGTCGGCTCCGGAGGGTAGAAAAGAGAAAACTGTGAATAGTAGTAGTAGTACAAGGGGTAGTAACTGCTCAAAGTTTACGTGCTGTGGGGCCCACTTTTTGTTTTTCAAACAGCAATGACGCAAATGATAGAAATTATATGGAGGTGAGCGTCTGGGTGCCTAATATTCATTTTTATTACGTTGTTTGTTTATTTTTTAAAATTAATATTTATTTTTATCATTGTTATTTATATTATTGATTTTTAGTAACAACGATAAAAATGAACATTTAATTTTTGAAAATGAACAAATAATATTATAAAATGAATATTGTCACCTAGGCACTCCTTGTTAGGAGCGTCAAAGTGCTCCGTATACGGACTGCGCAAATGATAAGATCATCACTAATAATTATATTATGTGTATTATAATTATGTTATCTGGCGCTCCATGTAACAATAGGTCTCGCTGGTCGCCAACGTTCCGAAAACCGCGCTAATGAAACATTCACCTAATTAACCCGGGAACAATTTATTGCTCAATGAATCTATCATCGTCAGCTAACTCAGGTTCATACGGTAAAATGCCGACAAATTACCACCTTTCTTTCAAGGGTTAATTTCATTTTAGGCCCCAAAGTTTCCGTGGGGTTTCTAAACAAGTCCCCCGGTTCTGGAAATTCCGGAATAGGCCCTAACGTTACATTTTTGTTTCGAAATGGGGTTTTTTTGACGGATTCGTTAGAAACTTAACGAATTTCAACTCACGTGCAAAACACGTGAGTTTTCTAAGGGCTTTTCTGTCATTTTATCCCTATATAAACTTTAGGGCTTAAATTGAAATTTATCAAAATAAACTTTAATAATGTTTCAAATCAAGTTAAATTTAAACTAGGATTAACTATAATTAAATGTAATACCTTAGTTAAAAATTAATTATTATTAAAAGTTATTTAAATATTTTTAAAAGTTAATTATAAATTATAAATTGTAAAAGTTAATTATAATTAATATTAAATTAAATTAATTAATTAATTTCTTAATAATATTTACCTTAATTAATACCTTAATTAAGTAGTTTTTTAATTAATTCATTCCTTAATTAAGTAATTTATTAATTAATTCATTCCTTAATCCATTCCTTAATTAAACATTTCCTTAACTAATTAATTCTTCAATTAAGTAATTACTTCAATTAACCCTATTTAATTTGTTAATTAATTAATTTCTTAATTAATTTATTCTTTAATCAAATAATTCCTAAAATTAACCTTAATTAAATAATCATTAATTCCTTAATGATACACCATCATTACACCACCACCGTCCCTGCGCCACCACTTCCACTACACCACAACCGCCACTGCACCACCCACTGCCACCAACAAATCGCCACCAACAAACCGCCACCCATCCCACTGCACCCCCACCAACAAACCGCCACCCATCCCACTACACCACCAATACCCCGCCAGCTCCATCTCTAACCCCCACCCGCACCAACAAACCACCACTGCACCACAAACAAACTGCCACCCCACCCCCACTACACCACCATCTCCGGCCCTCTCTCACAACCACAACACCAAAATCGAAACCTACCAACCACCACCACCTACCAATCGATTCCATCTCCATCCATCCATCTCCATCACCCAAGCCGACCCAATCCCTAATCCCCCTTTTCTCTTTCATCAACCCCAACCCGCCATTCCCGACCTCACCTGCCATTGAATCCACATGGGTACCCCACAACGATTCGGATCCGATTCGATTCAGTGCCGAGGGACAAGGTCGCCGGTAACATTACCTCGACCAAACTCGCCGTGGACATACCTTCGAAGCTCCAGAACTTGCGCCAGCGCAAGTCGGATTTCTCTCGCGCCGACTCTCTCACCGTCTCCAACCTCCTCCCCTCACTCCTCGAGCTCCACTCCGACAGTTCCAGTCCCGTTCGCAAGTTCATTGCAGAGTGAGCTCCGTGGACTCTATGTATATAGGAATTGAAGTTACGATTGTGTATAAAGATTGAGTTTTGCAATATAGTTGACTGGTTGTTTATATAACTATATAATGATTTGGGATCAATTTACATTTGTTTGAATTAGTATGTGCATTTATACACACATTAGTGTCAGCTATAATAGCTTTGTTTTGGCAGAAAAAAATAGAAAAAGAATTACATAGATAGAAAAAAAAAAATTGAAAAAGAATGACATATATAGAAAAAAAATTCTTTCATTTTTCAATTAGCCAACCAGACCCTTTTACCAAGTGCAATGTGAAAGGGCTTACTCCCGGCCCAGGCATCGAGGCATCCACCCGGGGATGAATTCAAGCTGAAGCCTGGATTTGGTTTTTGTTTGGGACACTTGCTTGTGTTTGGTATTGTATGCAAATTGAGTATGCTATAAATTTTTTAGGTCCTTATCATTTTTTTTTTTTTTTGTGTTAACACAATGTGTTTAAATGCTATTCTACCTGTTTGGATTGTTACATGTGTTACACAATATGTATAGACATGAGTGTTCTTGTAATTATAATTTTTGGTTATAGATATTATATGTACCATGTATATGCGTATAGACACAAGAGTGGTGCACATTGTAACTCACTCACTGAAGTTTGTTAGTGCCCAGATAAGTGCATTTTGAGTTGATGGCATACTTGGAAGAGTGATCATTATAATGAATTTTAAGCATGGATGCTATTCTTAAAATGAAGACGTGTCCTGTGATTTTGGGTTGGAGAACTACCTTTTTCCTTTATTTTTTGTTTTTTCAATTAACAGTAGCTATAGTAGATCCAAATGGCCCTCATGTGAAATGACGTTTTGACACAATTACTGGAGATGATAGAAGCTGCAAACTCAACATTATTTGCATTAATCATCTGTGCAAACTATAAAAACCCTGTAATCCTACTTGACAATCGGGCACTTTACCATGAGTGGATGATTATTTCCCTCCTCAACATTGAAGAAAACAATGAAAAGTGAGGTAAAAGTGGCTTGTTGATTGTTCGGTTCCTGGATGTAGGATTGCTGGTGACGTTGGTTTGAAGTATACAGATCTATTACCCGAAATTATTCCTGTATTGGTAACTCTACTGAAAGATGGTACACCAGCAGTGGCTCGACAAGCGATCACTTGTGGGATCGATTTATTCCGTCGCACACTTGTACAAGTTGCAATCCAGGTTAGTACATATCCAAAAATATTACATGACTGGTATCTCAAGCCTCAAAAGTTTCAGCACCACTTGTAATTGGCTGTTTATGTGCGTGAGTGAAATATACTTTCTGTTGTTAGATGTTCTGGATTGCTTCTTACGAAGATAAATAGGCAAAAATGTGTGTGGTTAAAATTATCAAGGTGTATCGATATGTTTAGCATAAACCTGGAAATCCTTGATGCGCTTTTATCTTTTTAGATTTTAAACTAGAAAAGTGTAACTTGGAATGAGGAAAATCACCAGGTTATGAATTAGCCTTAACAGAGATGCAATTAGCGAAAATCACTTATCAAGGCTTGGGACATCTTACAAAATTAACATTGACCTCAATAATTAAGGATACCTGAATGAACATGAAATCTTACTGTGACATAAGCAGGGGAGGGGGGGAGGTTTCATAAGGATTCATTCTCTCCCAAGGTACAAGGGCAGAAGTAATTGAGTTGAAAGCTTCTTGCTTGGCAATTTGGTTGTTGTCAAGACTTAACTCTGCAGTCTTGTGTTTTCTACATGATAAAAGTTACAGGTGCTTTTCCCCATCCCACCCTGATGGAAAACTGACAAGAAATGAGGACTAGGCTCATTATGGCTCCTGGAAACTGAATAGCCTAAATGATATTTCTGATTAATAATTTTTTTTTCTTTTTCTTGACCATAGTTGAACTATAACAGAACGTTTGCTTGTTATTTCTGATTGCAAAGCCTAATCTTCTGTTTAAACATCCGAAAGAAGTTGGAGCATTTGCAAAAGCAGTACGTTGGGGTGGATATTTTGTTATGACATGGAAAGTTCAATTTTTTCCATCTCAATGTAGCATTTGATGGCAGTTAACTCCTTCCTCCATGTACAAGTATGCCTCTTATTACACACTAACAAATAACTGCAATTTTAGGGTCTGTACTCAAGTGAGTTGGAGGAGTCTCTTGAGTCGTCATGGGTATGGGTGCTGAAGTTGAAGGATGAAATATACTCTATAGCATTTCAGGTAAGTAGTTACGCCAATCACGCACAACTCATTTTACACAGTATATGGAGTCTTAATCCCGGTAAAACATTTTTGCTAGCCGGAAAATGATGGAAGAAGAATGCTCGCACTAAAGTTTGTCGAAGTAATAACTCTTCTGTATACACCTGATCCTAGTGGCCCTTCTGAACCATCTGCTGATCACATTTCCGAAGGTAATCTACTGTGCGCGCGCGCGTATGTGTGGAATTGCGGGTATAAAGAACTTGAAAATTTTTTATTCCAACACATTATTTAGGTTATGCTTTAATGCTTTCTGCATAATCACTTGATTTCAGGAAAGTTTGATGAATTTAACGTTTCATGGCTTCGCGGAGGTCATCCTATACTTAATGTTGGAGATTTATCAGTTGAAGCTAGTCAAAATTTGGGTTTGTTGCTTGATCAGCTGAGGTTCCCAACCGTAAAATCAGTTAGTAACTTGATGATCATTGTAATAATCAGAAGGTATCTGAATTTTTTTTGATGCATGCACCTCATCTCCATCAATTAAGCCTCATGCTTATATAAATGTTTTTACTGTGATGTTGTGCCAGTTTACACACGTTTATGGGTGCCATTTATGCTATATATTGGAGGAGTTTAGTAATCTTTTTCTCCGTGCTCCCTTAGAATTTCTGCGCCGTGAACACTTCTGTTTGAGTTCTATTTATTCCCGGTATGAGTATGTGCATTTATTCTTCTTTTGGTCAAGATGAATATCTTGAGAAAGGTTAGCTAGTGAAAAGTAGGAGGGAATAGAAATACATCAACGGAAAATGGCCCCTGATTCTTATGGAGATTAATAAGGAGAACATTATCCTTAGGACCTTAGCTTACTACAATTCCTGAAGCAATAAAAAAAAGTGCTTATCCTGGCTTTTATCTTGTGTTAAAAATGCACCGTATAGATTTAAACGATGGGCACAATTTAATAAAATCATGTAGTCCTTCCGTCTGGTAGAAACCCTAAGCTGAAAATAGTAGTGATTTGGTTGGGAGGAGGGGGATGGAGTGTGGGGAGATTCATTTGCCTAGGCACATCTATGGCTCCTTGGCTGATTCAAACAAAAAAATGCACAATCCAAACAACAAAGACTCTATATGATATTTGTAGTTTTGTACTAAGCGCTCTACTATCTTGATTTGGTTTGTGGTTGGAATTGGGACACATATGTTTGCAAGTCGAATTGCGAGAAGAGACATTACGATCATGCTATTTTATGCACGGGTCCAAGAATAATCAGTTCTTGTAAATGTCTATAGGGAGAATAAGCTGTCCTCCTGCCACGCCCATTCCTCTTAAGCAATTTGAGAGAGCATATAAAGTAGAAGAGGAATTAAGCGGAAAATAGAAATATTATTACTCCAAAATATACTGTTCTTGTGAGTTTATACACCTAATTGACTTTTGCCTTGCATCAGTAAAAGTTTCCTGTTCTGTGCCAGTTCTTAGTGGTTTTCTTACTTTGCATTATTTCTTAATTTCATCCATGTGTTTTTTTTCAGTCTTTCAGCAATTGCAAGGAAAAGACCCGCTTTTTATGGTCGTATTCTTCCCGTTTTACTTGGCTTGGATCCTCTGAGCTCTGCTAACACAGGTTTACAAGTTTCTGGCGTGCATTATGCACTAAAGAAAGCATTCCTTTCCTGCTTGAAATGTACACACCCGGGTGCTGCACCGGTAATTATTTCTATTTTGTATTTGTATTATCATCTTTTGGCTGTTTAGATTGGAAATTTTTCTTGCATGCTTTCTGTGTCCTTTCAGAGTTCTGGTGTTTCTTATGTTTGAAGGCAATTAGATTCGTGCATGGTGGCCTGTTGTTAATATTTTTGTATTTTTATATTCAAGATATGTCCTTTAAGAAATGCCAATGATTTAACTATTTCAAGTGTGGGGGTTATTTCTAGTATTTCTTATACACAGAAGTCAAATTGATTTATTCTTTTTATTTGTTTGATCATACACTTTATAACTCAAGTCAGCAAGACTTCATCCATAATATACATCGGTTGGTTAGTTAATTTCTCAAATTTGTGGGTTTATCATCTATCTTACCCTACTGTCTTGCATTCTAAAAAAGTGTTGCAAGTGATGTAATTTTTTTTTAAAAGTGAATTACCAATCATTTATTTTCCCGCACCATCAATCTTGTTTTGCACTTTCTTCTATATTTCCTTTAAAATAAGGTACACATTGTTTTCAAAATTTACGCACATTTGCCCTTGACAACCTATATTAGTGTTTTTTTAAAATCTATTTTTACCTTTTTCTTTTTCATTTTAATTTGATGCTTTGGCATATGGTTGAGTTTACTTGAGCATGGCTATTTTAGAGTAAGCTTCTCTGGCATTAAAAACAGAGCTCAGAACATACCAGGGCTCTGGGTCACTTTTCCCTGCCAAGTGTCATTATTGATTGGAAAAGCTTTTTATCATCGTTGGATCAAATAGAATCAGAACCTGTTTGATTTTAGAACTGCTTTTCTACTTTCTTCCTTTGATCTTTGTTTCTGGATAAAACTTGAAATTTTGAAAATAAGGACATTGTTAGTTATCATTATTAAAGCTTTTTTAAAAAGAAAAAGTATTCACTAAAAGGTCGTAAACATTTTATTTTTTACAGTACCGTTCATGGATATATATATATATATATATATATTTCTATTTCAAACAAAAAATTGTTCTGAACGTTCTACTTGTGCGATTATGATGCATGAAGTCTTCCAGAATTTTGGGGCACTTTGTGTGTTTTCACATCACTGTGGGAAGTGGTGAACGGCAGATAACGGGATGAATGTCTGCTGGTGGATTGCGAACATATCTACTTGTGGATTGTTCTCTTTGTAACATATCAATGACTTCGCTGACATCTTAAATTGTCTCCCAGTTGTCCATGAAATATGTGAAATATGGCATTCTTACTACAAATGTTTGTCATCTCTTTTTCTGCAGTGGAGGAATCGTTTAGCTGTTGCACTGAGAGAGATGAAAGTTGGAGGGTCGACTGAAGAAGCCCTTCAGCGAGATTCCCCAGTTAATGGAAATGCTGGGTGGAATAATGATTCATCTACTGCTAAGGTAGTTATCAGTTTTCACATCAGATCATATTTGTATGAAATCCATTTTGTATTAATATTTTTGACACTAAATAGTGCATGCATTAAATATTCTTCTATCTCAAGTTTTCCTGTAACATTGTTACTTAGTCATGAATCTTACAGGAGGAGAAGCCCTCACTTTCAGCATGTGAACCTGATCCTGTCAGCTCCGTGAGGAAAAGATCAGGGACACCAGATAACAGTGATATGATTAAAGATGATGATACTCCTGGAAAGCGTGCCAGAAAAGCTCCTAAAGATGGATTAACGAATGCCTCAAGTAGGGATCACGATGGATCTTCTTCAAGTGGGCAATCAACATCAAAAGAAAATGTTGATAACGGACCTGTGCAACAACTCGTCGCTATGTTTGGTGCGTTGGTTGCTCAGGGGGAAAAAGCCGCCGGGTCTTTAGAGATTCTCATTTCTAGTATCTCTGCTGACTTGCTAGCAGAAGTAGTGATGGCTAATATGCGACGGCTTCCTCCCAAAGGACCCAAAACTGAAGTAGACGAAGAGCTGCTGCTGAATCCTGATATAGCTAGCAGTAATACCCATTTTAAAAACCTCTCTTCGCTTTTGACAGACATATTTACACACTCTAGCAATATCGAAAAGATGGACTCGGTGTTTGGTGCAACACCGGAGGATCATGAGGTGAGCAAATCTTTAAAGTCAACCTTTATACTTCTTCTGGTGGCTACTTAACTGATGAATGACTGAATTTCCTCTCTCTCTCTCTCTCTCTCTCTCTCTCTCTCTCTGTCTCTCTCTCTGTGCGCCTTTTCTTGAGAGATCTTTGTTGGTTTTTATATCTCTTGATAATATTGGGTGAATCTTGTAAATGATGCAGAAGCCCGAGGAGGATGAGTACCCTGCCCCTACAATAACAGAAAGTGATGTAGTATGTTCTGTTGCTAATTCTGCTATGGAGCACACTCATTTGCCTGTTGGACTACCCGTTTCTTCCTCCGAGAATGTTCCATCTGTAATGGATGTGGATCTAACTATTCCATCTGAAGTTTCTGATGTTGGAACCCTTGAAAATGAGATACCTGGTTTGGAGTCATCTGCTCGAAGTGATGGCCAGGAAACACAGGTTGCTTCTTCACTGCTTTCTACTGAATTGGAGGCCACCAGTCAAGAGCAAGTTACGAGTTTGGGTAGATCATCATTGGATGTACTTCCATCGGTGTCCACTGATAGGTCCGAGGAACTTAGTCCTAAGACTACTTTAACAGAGGCAACAAGTATTAACTCCTTAACAGATACTTCTGTTTCTTCTCAAGTGGTCCTTCCAAAAATGTCAGCACCTGTTATTAGTCTTACTGATGAGCAGAAGGATGAATTACAAAAAATGGCTTTTACGCGCATTGTTGAGGCGTATAAGCAAATAGCTGTTTCAGGGGGCTCACAACTCCGTTTTTCCTTGGTAGCCTCTTTAGGAGTTGAGGTATGATACTATACTATTCCTTATATATAAAGCATGTTCGTATTTCATGTCATAAGGTCTTATTCATGCATTGTATGTTACCTGGGAGTGGCTACGAGAATCAGATCGAACATTTTAAGATTTTTGTGTTACATGTAGTGTAAGACAGCCAGTCACAAGCATGTTTTGTCATGCCGACGTGGGTACTTTGGCAAAATTTAGGAGGTAACATAAGTTGCACTCGCATTTGTACTTGATCAAATGCTGTAGTCCCTAAATAGGTTTTATTTTAATAGTTAACCAAGGTTTAAGATATTTCTTTCATGTTTGAAAATCCCGGTTCTGGTAATTTATATTCTTATGCTTGTGTGAGATGGATGTCATTTATCAATTATCGAGTAGATAATAAGGTTTGGTAAGTAGTAATACTTCTTTGAAAAGAACATTATAGAATGTGGATATGTATCTAGATGTAGTTACATGCTATTAATCAGAAACAATCCATATGCTCCCATATTTAATAAAATTCCAGCTAAAAGCATTCAACTACTGTAATGAGCTTCGCCATGGGTTTTTAGATGACCATGTATGTAGAGGTAGATTCGGTTATTTGACAACTACTGTAAATTCCAGTTTTTAGATGAAAGCTGTGTGCTTTGGAAATTGGAAGAAGCTTGTACAGGTTGGGAAGGGGTTTTGTTTTATCCAAGAGAAGAATTTACTTCAAACAATATGCCCTTAGACACGGCAAAAGAACTAGTCAATGTACATTATGTTTTCAAATATCGTGTTAATTCTGTTAATTCTTATTCTTATTTTTTGCATTATTACATTTCCACAATACAACCTACGACTCAACTACATAGTTGAACTTACTCTGATTTCTTGATTTATATTGCAGTTCCCTTTGGAGTTAGACCATTGGAAACTTCTCCAAAGACACATATTGTCAGATTATGTGAATCACCAGGTGAATAAATTACTTTATGCTTATCATTACTGTAGATTTCTGTCTATAGATGGCATAGGGCATCAGCTAGCACGTTCCTGCCTCATTTTTGTTTTATAGTTGCGATGTTAGGGGTAGCCTACTCTTGGTACAGATGTAAGTTAGCCTTCCTTGGAAGAATACTTACATGGCTAACTACTGTAGGACAAGTTCAAACATGTCCTACATATGCAGAAAAAAAAATAGGGGAGCAGAGAAGTGGATATATTGTTCTTATTTGTTTCATTTTATTTTTGGGAGGGCTGCTACTCCACTGGCGCATATAAAAATCCTGGGCAGCCATGTTCACTCAAGATCACACAATTTTCACACTTGTTCAACAGTGTAAAAAAGGATCACATCACATGACACATTCATGAAAATTATTCCTATTTCTTACTCAAGAACTCATTTTCGTTTGGTATCACTTGAAGAGTGTTCGTTTCAGGTTATAAATATGTTAGAGTTTCTTGGTTTATTGGTGTTTATGGTGTTTCAAATTAGGAAAATTATTTGACCCTTACAACTAAGCGTGTTTATGGGAATGTATTCTATTCCTTAAAATGTTAAAGCTTTCAGAATATGGCTCATTGAATGAAACGGATGAAGCAGAACGGATAAGATCATGTATGCCTATTACAAAAACAAAAAACACCATTTCTGAGTAACATAAAATAGTGAACTTTCAATCTAATTATGTAGGATTCCAACGCTATTTATGTGAAGTAGCATTGTTCATCTAGTAATTTGCAACTGTCTTAAATGCAATTGTCTTATAGGTTATACCTACCTCCACTTGCATAATCAAAACAAGCTTCTTCTTTTCTTTCTTCTTCTGGAATTTCAACTTGTTCTTGAGTTGTTTCTCTTCTGGACAGTAATTGCTTTCCTCCCTGGCTGCTGATGCTTCCCCTTTTTGGTGTCTTCCCATATTCTCCTTACGTGATGTGCCTTTGTTTTCTGAGTCTTTTGTTCGTGTTCGTGTTCTTGCTCTTGTTTGTGGTTTTCCCAACCTCTTTATTTCATCATTCACCTATTTTAAGTTCTATCGTCAAACTTATAGATCAAGTGAAAGAGAGGTCTTTTATTGGTTTCATATTAATCATTTGGATTCCATTGACAATGGAGACTTGCTGTATTTCAGGGGCATGAACTGACTTTGCGTGTGCTCTATAGACTGTTTGGTGAGGCAGAAGCTGACCGAGACTTCTTCTCTTCAACAAATGCTACATCTGTCTATGAAACGTTTCTTCTGGCAGTGGTTTGTATACAATCCTTGTTCCCTTCTTTAGTTAGCCAAGTTCTGGCAAATGGTTAACATACTTCCTCTTGCAGGCAGAAACACTGAGAGATTCTTTTCCAGCTACTGACAAATCTTTGAGTAAATTGCTTAGTGAAGTTCCTTACCTGCCAAAGTCAGTTTTGAAGTTGTTAGAATGCTTGTGCTCTCCTGGAAACAGTGATAAAGACGAGCAGTTACACAGCGGCGAGAGAGTACATCAAGGCCTCAGCACCGCGTGGAGCCTAATTTTGCTGAGGCCACCGATTCGAGATGTCTGCCTAAAAATTGTTCTTCGGGTATTTTTTTTTTCTTCTGGTTAAGAGAATCCGCCCAAGTTATCTTTTTGCAGAATTGACATGTGAAGTGAATCTGTGCTTAAAATAATGTTGGCTGCCTAGTGTTAAGCAAAGATGTCCCTTTCCAACAAAGATCCTGCAAGTTGGGACCCAAACTCATTAGGAAATGTTGCAAATGTACTATTTATAAATTATAAGCTGTAGGAAACTCTGGTGCTTGCAGGGCAGGATGTTAATGTCTTTCTTTTATTTTATTTGGGCAGGGTTGGGGGGAGATTATAATCGTCATGGAACACTTAATAAAATTGTAATAGGTTGAAAAAGTAAGATGTATTATGTATATCATAAATAGGACAAATTTTAGTTCAAATGATTGGAGCATAGTTTAATTTTACGATAGAGATATATAAGTTTGCTAAAGTTGGGAGTGCAGTTACTTGAGTATTTGTTTCTAAAAAACAGAAACATGTTCAAACTCCTCTTTGCATTCATCATAATGGAGTGATTTTGAAAATCATCGGTGACATCCTTATGCATTGTCTAGGGCTATATTTTTGTCTCTACCCTTCATCCAAAATCTTCAAAACTATCTGCTGTCATCAGCTTCACACTAGATTAGGCTAACTTAAAGCCCGATGGTCATTTATACCATAAATTTAACTCTAGAAATTAAAAAGTACCTCCTTCCAATTGCAGATGTATACTTTGACTTAATTGCGTAAATTAAAGACATGTTTGAAAATCATTAACTCCCTGAGACACCCATACAATGTGTGGCCACAATTGAATCTTGCTTCATTAGATTGACGTGATCATTGCATCCACAAACTTAGTTAGTAGTAAGTTAACTTGTTAAAGAAAACATCCTCACAAAGGAACTATACCTCTTCAATTTAGATAAAGTGAAAGCTTTTCATTAGGGACATAGGGAGTAGAAGATCAGTCTATATCTTGTGTCTTATACAATTGCATCTAAGATAAATAAGTGAAATAATTCTTTGAGTGATAATTAAAAAGAGATATTTTGGTTAAAACTTTTAGACATTTACTGAATAAATATGGAATCTAATCTCTGCTATAGTTGACCTTCCCAGTGGATCGGGCTACTTAAAAATCTGGTGGACGTCTATGTCTTGTAAATTAATCTTTAGATATTAGAACAGGAAGACTAGTCTACATCTTGCCTTACCCATGTTATGTTTAAATAAAGAAATGCAAGGAAATCCTTAGAAGTAAATAATTAAACGAGAAATGTTAGCTAAAATGTCTATTGCAATAGAGAAACTGGAGTATGCACAATTGTAAATGAGGCAAAACGCATGTTACAAAGCCTTGTATATACATCAAAGGCATGCATGAAGCATGCTGCAGAACTATGAGACTGCACCAGAATACGTGGACTATTTGTTTCAGTGACAAGTGTACTGATTTGATAGCCTGGCATAAGTAAGCGGTCATGGAAGAGTGCACAGACTTCTCATGATTACAAGTGCTTTACGGAACTTTGCTATGAAATAATTTGCTGAATCCTCGCCTGTTTTTATGAAGCTAAGTTAGTTTGTATCATGCATTTCTTCTAATGTATATCTTGAAGAACATTTTTGCTCTTGTATCACAGATGGCCTTGAAACTAATGTGCTGTTGGAATCTAATATTTCTTTTACTGTTTATGGATTACTTGTTTTTTCCTTGAACTTAAAGTCCTGACATGTTTCTTGTTCTGTCCTATGCGAAGAGCGCAGTTCATCACTTGGAGGAAGTGCGCATGAAGGCAATTCGTCTGGTATAACCTGAACAACTCGACTGCAGTTGAATAGGATTGTGATCTACTTGTATCAGGATTAAACAGAATATCTTTTTGCAGGTAGCAAACAAGCTTTATCCTATAAAGTCCATTTCTCCACAGATTGAGGATTTTGCTAAGGAAACGCTATTGTCTGCTATGAATATTGATCATACGATGACAAAACCTGGTGCCGATGGATCCACTGTTGAACTAGAGAAGGTACTCGTTTTTCTTGTTAATAACAAAAACGAAACATTTTGAGTTCAGTGAATCTCTTGCCCATTCGTGCTTGAGCATTTCATATGCTAATTTCGTGATCATTGAGTTTATTGCAATTCTTTCCTATTATTGAATTCTAGTTAATATTGACATTTAGGCGTCATTAGTACTTTATCTTCTCATTGCATTTTGATTGACTAGGATCCTGAGTTGGAAAAACCTTCTAATGATGCAAGTGGAATAACCAAGGATACATCGTCTGAATCTGATCAATTGTGTGCATCAGAAAGCATATCCACCACTTCCATTACTGATGCAAAGCGTTGCATGTCACTGTATTTTGCTCTTTGTACAAAGGTATCTTTCGCATGAATATAATTATTTATCTTTTCTAGAGGTTATTAAGCAGTATAAAATATTTAATTGGAAATGAATATCTAAACTCTCATTTACTTAATTTTATACTGATGTACAGAAGCACTTGCTCTTTCACCAAGTATTTGTTATCTACAAGAACATGTCCAAAGCAGCAAAGCAGGTTTGAGTAGTTTATATATCCTCTCTGTATCTTTGTATGGGATAAGATAAAACCCGCTATGAGTTTGGTAATTGTAAGTGTTATTGAGCACAGGCAATTCATATCGAAATCCCTAAATTGGTTCGCACCATTGGCTCATCATCTCAGCTTCTTGAAATAATTTCAGATCCACCAGCTGGAAGCGAGAACCTTCTGACACAGGTCTTTCACGCTTCCATGTTTTTAATTCAGCATCTGCTAGGTGGGAGAATGACTTTCCCGTGTTTTGTTCCTCCAACAGGTTTTGACAACACTAACAGATGGTACCATCCCTTCTCCTGAATTGATATGTACCATTAAGAAGTTGTATGATACAAAAGTAAAGGTAGGTTAGTTAATTTCATTATCTTTTTTAATGATGCATCTTACTCGTTTGGCTAATCTCTAATTGATGCCCTCTGATACAGGATGCAGACGTACTAATCCCAGTATTGCCGTTTCTACCAAGAGATGAGGTAGCTCTCCCTATTTTATAGACTTTCTGTTTGTTTGCTTCCTGATATTTAAAACACAACTGGTATCCCAAGTTGATAAGTACGAAATTGCCGTTAGGATATGACTGTTTATTTTGTGACCTTTAATGCTTTTTTGGGTTCTGCACTTGACAGGGAGAAGGGTGATTGTCATGTCTAGAACATATGATAATTTGAAATCCATTGCAATGTCTTTAACTGTTTGACTCTCACAAGCAGTTAATTTTCGGTGTAGATTTTTTAATTGTTAAGAAAATGCATCGATTACATTAGATTGTAGTGTCGTAGATAATCATGTGTTGAACTATCAGTCAAACTGCCATTTATTTCCTGTTTCCCTATGTTAATTATTAGTTTCCCATCTCTCTTTGCCTCTCCTTTCTTTCACTGGTAATATCTTATTTTATTTCATCTTATTGGTTTTGCCAGGTTCTGCAGATTTTTCCACATTTTGTCGAGCTTCAGCAGGATAAGTTCCAAGTTGCACTGACTCGTATTTTAACAGTATTGCTCTTCCATCATTATCTTTGACATGATATTACTCATCATTAGCATTTTCTTTAGATATACTGGTATATTGGGAATAGAGGGGAGGGTGAGGATGTATATGATGCAGTATGTGCTGGCATCTCTTGCTCCTGCAACTATATGTTATATCCAAGGATTTCTATGTTTTGGTCTGAGTTTCTTGTAATCTAGACAGCGTAGAAGCGCATCTATTACTATCACAAAGTTGTCTAGTGAATACCACTTTATTGGTTTTGTAATCTCATCATGCTTATACACAAAATTTACAACCATGTTTCTTTCACCATGCTCAGCTTGAGGTTTTTTTCATTCCAATTAGCGTTTTATCCGCCCCCTTCTCTTAAAAACTTACCCTCCATTGGATTCTCACTCTTTCGTAAGAAATGTCATCATTTGGAAATCTTTTGTGCAATAGATTTCTTTAACTTGAATCTGACATCCATTAATATTCTCATTTTCTCCCTAAGTGCTATTTTGACTACTAACTTGACACAATATTATACAGGGATCAGCGCAAAGTGGTCCAGTGCTAACTCCAGCTGAAGTATTAATTGCCATCCATGGGATTGATCCTGACAGAGATGGAATTCCGTTGAAGAAGGCACTTATACTCTTAACTAGATTGAGTTCCCCTCTTTCCATTCATCACTAACTTGTAAAACTATTTCACTCCTTAACAGGTTACAGATGCATGCAATACTTGCTTTGAGCAAAGGCAAATATTCACCCAACAAGTTCTTGCAAAGGTCCTGAATCAGCTGGTATGTTTAACTTTCAACTAGTAGCCTTTATGTGTGCAGGTTAAAAAATCGGTAGTGGCCCTCACAAATTAGACCGATAATGCAGGTTGAGCAGACTCCTCTTCCCTTGCTGTTCATGCGCACAGTATTGCAGGCTATTGGAGCTTTCCCTTCCCTGGTAAGATATCGGCAAAATCTTTCACTACCCACTATATTTTCCGGTACTTGGCTTCGGCACTTGCTCTCAAGAGCCACACGAGTCGTTGAGGTCATGCATATACTTGACCATTTTGCTTCTGATCTGCAACAATTTTTAGCTTTTAATATTACATACAAGTGATGGACCTATTTAGAATCCTTATAGAGTGGCACGATGTAGTTTTTGCATCTAGACCTTTAAATAAAAATAATGCCGTCGAGTGAAAGGTAAACGGAGGGGAAGGATTGGGAAAGGAGGGAGCAAGTTTCCTTCTAAAAAACAGATTTCTTTATCCTTTTTTTCTTTTTCAATATATAGACAAACTATACACTAGAAAGGCTTAAACTATACCCCTATACGTTAGGGAACTACCCAAAAAAGCTACTCTAAGTCAGAGTAGTCAATAGCGGCAAATAGCGGCGCTATCCCGGGATAGCGGGGCGGATTGGGGGTCTGCCGCTATTCATCTTCAATAGCGGGATGGTTGGCCGGAGCGGCGTGAATAGCGGCCAAATCGCGGGTCAAATAGCGGCCAATAGTGGATTTTCGAAAATCCCTATAAGCCCCTTAATATTTGGGGAGAAAGCATGAAGGCTGGGGGTAGGATAGTAAATAGCTCCTAAATTCATACCTCGGCTGATATTAGGCGAGCCAGAAATCGATCGCTGCCCTAAAGGCTCTAATCGATCGACAAATTAGGGCAATCGGCGACTCCTCCTTCCCTGTCTTCAAGCGGCGACTCCTTCCCTGTCTTCAAGCAGCTATCCGAAGGTAAGTCGATCCTTTTCTCCCTTTCTTTTGTCCTTCCTTTCTTTTCTTCTTTCAAGCGGCGCCGGCGACTCCTTCCTTTCTAGTCTTCTTTCTTTCTTGTCGCTCTTTCTTTTTCTTCTTTCTTTATTTTTTTTCTTCTCTGTTATTTATTTATTATGTCGTTTTTTTTTTCCTTTATTCTGGCGACAAATTAAAAATATATTAAAAAAAATATAAAAATATATTTTAAAAAAATCAAATAGCGGTCATCCCGCTATCCCACTTTCGTGGTCGGCCGCTACGCGCCGCTATCCGGGATTAACTACTTTGCTCTAAGTTCCCATCGAAAGATCTCTCAGAAATATCAACAAGATATCCACGGACTCGGGTAACGTCTCGCTCAAAAATAAAGCCAGTTGAACATTGAGTCCTTTGAACACTGAATCAATATCTCCACCCCATCAGCATTTCTCCTGTTTCTCTTCACATGAGGCTAATGTGAGCTGCTAGCCATCTCTTTGCTGCTTACTATATTGTAGCTTTGTCCAATTCCGATGTAAAATTAGTTTGTCCAACTCGTGAAAGGTACCCAGTTTTCTTGCAAGTATTGATCCTCTTCTAATACTTTGTCATCCCTCTCCTTGATTTCCGGAAAGGTAGTTTCTTTCACTGGCCAGTAAAACAAATGTGACGTGGAATTTCAAATGCTATAAAACTTCATGAGTTAGACATTTCATAGGTATGATTCGATGATGGATTTTTGTGAATTCTATCTTCATTGCTCGTTGTTTAGTTCTTCATAATTACAATCAAATTCCACTCCACATATCAGCCAATGTTCATGATGGAGATTTAGGGGAGCCATTGTTTCTTATTAGACGTCCCTAACCTCTAGCATGGTAAAAGTAATTCTTTTTTCTTCCGACTCCAGTACATGTCATTAGCCCAATATATTTCATCTGACTGTTCTGTATGATTTGTGCTTCATAAGTCAGCCCTGATTTTCTTTGTCCAGATATTTGCTAATTTTTTGATTAATTAGATGACTGAATCACTGTTTTGCAGGTGGACTTCATCATGGAGATCCTAGCTCGTCTCGTAAGCAAGCAGGTGACATATACACCCCTACAGTTTTTATACTAGTTTCTGTTCTGGCCTTGGTAGATAATGGATTTCTTATGCAGATATGGAAGTACCCTAAGCTCTGGGTGGGTTTCTTGAAGTGTGCACAGTTGACAAAGCCTCAGTCTTTCAGCGTTCTACTTCAGGTATGAGCTATTTAGTTAATTTCTATGCTTGACTCCAGGTACTTGAGCTGTTTGCGTTTTGTGGTTTTACAATAGGCTGTTACTTTTCAAATACGTCATCTTTACTCCCTCTCTCGCACTCAAAAAGTCCTACATTCTACTGGGTTTTCCACTCAAAGAGTACAATGCCACTTTACTTTTATCCCATTTATTTGGTGTCGGCTACATGAATTATTTTTCTCCATTTACTGTAGTTTGGATGCAAGGATACCAAACCAACTTCTACATTTATGAGTTTCCAAAACTACCCTTATTAAAGGGTAATTTAAAAAAAATTTTTTATCCTAAATGTTAAGAGTTAATGAAAAACCAATTTGATCCTTAGGAGTTGGGATGTTTGACCTCCCATGGACTCTTTGTATGGAATGGAGGATTTATGTTTTCTGCTAACCTTTTTTAGTATTCCTTCTATCTACTAGCCAAATGAAAGAAATCTACAATTTTGTTGGATGATTCTACATGTGGTTCTTAACGTTGTAGCTGTAACACAATGGCTCCACCCCCCTCCCCCCTCCATCTTACCTCTATCCATTATTAACTGTCTTCTCGCCATTCAGCTACCTCCAGCGCAGCTTGAAAATGCGTTGAATAGAATTGCGGCACTTAAGGCTCCCTTGGTTGCACACGCGAACCAGCCTAACATGCGATCTTCACTTCCAAGGTTTACTCTGCAAGATCTGCAATTTGTCCAACATAATAGCTTCCTGTTTATCATTTGTGAAGGCAAATGGATTTAATATTTGCAGGTCTGTGTTGACGGTTCTGGGAATTGCTCTTGATTCTCAAAGTGCGAGTCAGGGACAGACAACTCAGTCACAAACAGGAGATACTGGCAATTCAGATAAAGAGGTGGCAACTGAGAAATCAAAAGAATCATCTAGTGCCAACTGACAAAAAGAGTTTACATGTGTTTGACTTGGTAACTTCACTTGTTCTGTTTTTGGTATGCCATATACTTATAAGCAGCTTTGTAAGATTATATACTACTTTTTAACAAACTTGTTCTTCAAAGTGATACAACACCTGAGACCTATTCCTTCGTTCAGAGTTTGGAACATAGTTAAGAGTGATGTATGAAATACTAAGATAGTCTGGTATTGACGGAAAACTATTCCGTTTGCACACGTAGACTGTTTAAACCGAGCGGATAGAGTTTCATACTCAGTCATAAGTTCTCATGTTCTTGGGCCAAAAAAGAAAAAAAGTTCTTATCTTCTAACATCTGAAAAGCTGAGTTCTTTTTTCACTTGCTTTTTAGCTTCAATTTTGAGTTTGAAAACTTGCACAATAGTGGTGGATACCTGAGCTTGTCAGATGTAATGCTGATTTCCAGAGAACGAGCATTATACCCCAAAGAACGAGAAGAAGCTTGCTGCAGGTGCTTGAATCTGACAACGAGATCGTTTGACATATGAAGCAATTGTTTCTTTTAGACCATCGAGAGAGAGGCATTCAAAATCTGCACAGGAAGAATTGGCTGCCATTTCAGGAGGTTTATCCACATGTAAAATTGTCCCAAACTCTTTTTTTCCCTTTTTTCTTTCTTTCTATTTTCCTTCTCTACAGCTATAAATGTATCCCAAAATAGATGTTACATACTTGTATCCTAAGAGGAAGAAATACATTGTATATTCGTAGTTGTATATTTTATAGTTGTGGCAGTGACCAATTTTGTGTGGAAATTTTCTTTTCTCGTTTCCATGTACTCCCTCACCAACATAGACCAGTTTTAAGCATCCATGTAATTCTACAAACTGCGCTGGAAAGTACTCCCTCGTCCCTTTCATTTTAAGTGTTCATGACAGAGACATATTGTGAGGGGAAAATATCACAGGATACTTAAAATAAAATCGAGACAGTATAAGACAAGCAATAACTGTTAGCCGGACAATTTCTATGATTCCTTTCCAATCAATTTCCCTCTCATTTTGTGGCGGGGATTAACATATTGGACAAGTATAGGATAGGGTCAGGAAGTTAAATTTTGATGGTTTGATAGGATCTTTTGTAATGAATAAAGTAAAAAAAAGTAAGAGAGTGATCTATAGTATAAGATCAAGAGGTATATACTCTGTTCATTTAACTATTCATGAAATGACTACTCTAACAGTAAAAAGGAAAGGGGAACAAAAACTGCGCACATTACTGTGCACAACATTTGCTTTTTCGTAAAGAGATAATGGCGAGACCTATAAAAAATTAAAAACTAAAAATAATGATATATCGATTTGGTGACCCAAACATAAATATTTTGTAATATCTCTTTCTGTCAAATTTTAATATAACTGCATTTTCAGAGTTTGAATTCGAAACACCTCTCTCTCTTGGTTTTGACCAGTTGGTTTTTGATCCATGCCGACTAATTAAAACTCGAGTTGGGTAAGGACTATAAAGAGACTTGCAAATAACAAAACTTCCCTGAAACTTCTGTGTCTCTTCTCAAACCATTTATAGATCGAAGAGTCGGTGAAACTTGGATGAATCACTCAAATGAAGCCTTACGAGTTTACGGGTTAGGGCCTTGGGGGACTAGGGCTGTAATCAAGGGAAACGGGGTCCATTGCTCCGTTATATTTTTGCTTGGGCTTATCCCCATGGGCTAGAAAGAAAGTTGGGCCTGTTCAAATCTCGTGTCTTAATCTTCTCAAAAATGGATATGAATGGAGAAATAATGAGCCAGAACTCAAACCCGACTAGGAATGCGCTTTTGTATTTTGTTAGTAGCGAAGTGGTTGAGACTATTTAATACTCCCATAATTTCATTTTAAATATTAATGATAGTGATATATTGTAAAATAAAAATATCAAAATTTTAAAATATTTAAAATAAAACAAAAAGAGTAATAGAAATAGACTATATTTATATATCAAGTAGGTATATTTGTGTTCGTGTACACGCTGTACTTTTTTAATAATTAGATGTATCATTTAAAAAGTGGGGGAATGAGAAAAAAAAAAAATGGATGAAATGTAATTATTTTTGAAATATTAAAAAAATTGAGGTATATGAAAAACAGATCATTGATTAGACACATAAGTGTCAATATATATTAAATTGACTAATATATTCTAATATATAGATATCTTCTATTCTACAAACCAGCATCATATGAATACCTTGCCTTAGCGATAATTACCATTCTCAATAAGTAAAGAGAAATGTTATGTATTAAAAAAAAAACAAGATTAACATAATGTATTAAAATATTTATATTATAATTTATATATAATAGTTTAATGCATGCTAAACTTTTCTACTGATATTTTTGTTAATGTAGCATTTTTCAAAAGTAAAAGATAGTTTAAATAGGATGGCCTCAACATTAAATCAAAAATTAATAAATGTCTAAGAAGCAAAGGGAGATGTTTGATTAACGATAAATGTCATCACCTTAATAAGTGATGTCATTACCTTAATAAGTCAGTCATTTTTCATCGTTAGTTTTATTTTAGACTAGCTTTAAATTTGGGATACGTATGTGTTATGCAACTTAATTTAAACATCGAGTAATGCTAGGTATACAGAAAAAATTAACAGTAAAATTAACAGAATGCATTAAAATATTGTACATTGATTGTAATGTACAACACTTTAATGCATTTTGTTAATTTTGCTATTGATTTTTTTTTTTGTGTATTTAGCATTTTTTTTTTTAAATTTTAGTTTTGAAAATCATGGTTCATGATAGTCAAATAACGTCTACTCAGGGATATGAGGTTGTTTTCTGATAGAATGGTTTTACCCTCTTTGCGACCTGACGACAGATAAATGAACGGACATCGCCTATTTGTAAGTTTCCTATATTGTATGAGTCAGATAATATAGCAAGATCGAAAGAAGTTTCGCGTCTTCACTCTCTTATGGTGAATTTCTGATTTTTCTTCCATCTCTTCAATCCTCCTCTTCTGCTCACCGTTTAAAAATTTTAATTGGTAATTAAATATAATTAAGAAAGTAAAAAATATCCAAAAAAATTTCGTACAAAATTTTTAAGAAGTAAAAAAATCTCTTCAGAGTCTTTCTTATTCCGTCATCATCCTCCATCATAATTGTAATTCAAGTACATATACTTCAACTACGATGTTTAAAGACCAGCTACCTTGAATTGATTAAACTGTGCATTCTATCTATATTATAAGGAAGAGCAATTCATAATTTATGGACAAGACAATCAAAACAGTAAATTTGTTAAGCGTTGATTTTCTTTTTTGTTGATGGTATGGGATTGATTGAAGGCTAGGCGATTCTCGAATAACGTGAGAATTGCATTCTCGATTGATTAAATAGCAATCATGTCGTCAACGAGCATTTCATTGTCGTTACAGCTTTTCTTTTTTGTTACTACTTCTTTTTTTCTTTCCTACAAACTTAAATACGGGAGTTAATTATTAATTACTTCTAAATATAGTGCTTCATTTTATTATTATGATTAATTACAAAATTTGATCACATAATCAAATTTAGTTTAATTAATTTTGCAATAGTTAAAATAATATAAATGTTAAAAAAATTAATCTAATTATATTTTAAAAAATAAAAAAAATTAATAGAAAAAAACATATAAATTAAAAGATTTTTTAAAATATCATTACGTGCACTTGGGCATGAACTTACACTAATAATATATACTAAACCGTCGCAAATAGGTCGATTCATATTTAACTGTAAGTAGTTTGCTAGGGAATTTATAATTTTTTTACTTCAAATTCTTGACATTTCAAAAAATAGGTGATTAATTTTTGAACTTCCACTCCTACTAGAAAAAAAATATTAGGGTTAGATCACAAGTTTGATTTGTAATTTTTTTTTTAATTTTACAATAATTAAAGTGGAAAAGTAAGAAAAATATAGAGAGAAATTAGTGGAACCTATCAAAAATCATATAAAATCGAACTTGTGATCCAAGCATTAGTCTAGTGTATTAGAAGAACATTAAATTAAAGCTTTAACCTAATGTTTAAGTGTATTATTAATATATTAGTATATGGCAAAGATTTGTATATATAGAGAAGTTATTAGATGATTAATATTATTAATTAATAATAATTTCTATACGTATTCTTTTAGAGTCATTATCTAACTCTTCACCTAATTACAGCTATAAAAAATTACTCCTAATATGTAGGTGTCGTAAATAACAGTTCTAAAGTCATTTTCACCTATTTTAATATACTATAGTATAAATTTTAGTTGAATCTTCGTTCCGACCTTTTAAAATTTTTAAACTTTTTGTATAACTCATTAGCGAGGAAAATAAGCAATTAGTTCAAGGAACATGAGGACTAGTTGAAGTCAATAATGGATAATTTTCCATTATTACTATCGGCAAATTTGTTCAAAAAACTCCATCTATCATATTTCATTTGCTTCTTTTCGCCGGTTAAACTCCATTTGTCTGCTTTTATTAGTCATTTTTTTTTTGCCGGTAAATTTTATTGGGCATGTTTTTCTATGTAATTTTTATTCAGGCTTTTTGGTTTTTAATTTGTCTTTTTTATTGGTCTTACGAGTTTTCTATCCATTTCTTTTTTACTTTTTATTTTAATCATTATAAAATTCAGAAATCAAATAAAAAAACTATTTATTCAAACGCACACCTTATCTCTTTTGTTTTATATGTATAGAAATGTATTACTTTTTGGGCGAGAAAAAAAGAAATCCATGATATATACAGCCAATCTCTAATTCATAGGGGGGATAAATTACAAAATATTGAACTCAAAGGGCGATAAGCGTAATCCTCCAATTTTTTGACCCTAACTCAACTTACCGTACGTCATAACTATAAACCAAGCCTACTTTAACTCCCCCACCCAGAAAATCAAAACCTCCGGCGGACACAAACGGCGGAGCGCGAGACATAAACAAAAAATCAACGGTGGAGAGAGGAAGAGAGAGAAAGCGGAAGGCAGAGGCCATGGGCGTCGATTACTACAAGGTCCTCCAAGTCGACCGCAGCGCCAAAGATGATGACTTGAAGAAAGCCTATCGCAAACTGGCCATGAAGTGGCACCCCGATAAAAACCCTAACAACAAAAAAGACGCCGAAGCCAAATTCAAAACCATCTCTGAAGCCTACGACGTAATTCTTTAGAATTTAACTTTTGTTATATGCTCTCAATTTTAAATTAATTTAGATTTAATTGATAAAATTTTTGTTAATTAGGTTTTGAGTGATCCTCAAAAGCGCGCGGTTTATGATCAGTACGGGGAGGAAGGACTGAAAGGTCAGATGCCACCGCCGGGTGCTGGCGGATTCGGTGGAACACCGGACGGTGGTGGTTCGACTACGTTCCGGTTTAATCCGCGCAATGCTGATGATATCTTTTCAGAGTTTTTCGGGTTTTCCAGTCCATTTGGGGGAATGGGTGATATGGGAGGGGGAGGGACACGTGGCGGGCCACACCCAGCGTTTCCTAGGAGTATGTTTGGGGAGGATATATTTGCTTCGTTCCGTGGCGGTGCTGGTGGTGTTGGTGGGGAGGGTTCATCAAATAGTATGCCGAGGAAGGGGGTTGCTATTGAAAGGAACTTGCCGTGTAGCTTGGAGGATTTGTATAAGGGGACCACTAAGAAGATGAAGATTTCGCGTGATGTCGCTGATGCTACTGGGTAATAAAGCTTCAATCTTTGAGCATTTTATTGTTATTTATGGAATGTTCTATCTGGTTGACTTTTGTTCTAGGTTTTTGCTAGAATTAATGGTAGTTAGCCAAAAGTAGAAATTTGACTTCAAAGTAGTGTGTAGAAAGTGGATTGATCTGGTGGATTCATTCATATGTGGTAATGTTTGCTTAGCACGTCAGGTATTGAGGTCATTAGATGCATTTAGACTAGCATTCTTGATTTGCTCATCAAACTTCTGCTTATCTGAACTTATTTCTATGTACTATATAGTAAAGATTTCGTAGCTTGTTTTGGATGAGTTTTGGGTATTTGTGCACTTGTCTATTTAAAGAGGAAAGAGGAAGAGAGAACTCCAAGAAGAGAAAGGAATTTTGCTCTCTCTCCTATTTCCGATATTTACTAGTAGTACCGAGTACCCTACTTGGTAAGGGGGGTAGTGTAGTGAGCAGAATAGATTAGGGTTTGATTACTTGCTTTATTTTTAGTGCTATGGAGTAGTAATGCTACTTAAAACATTAATTAATATTCTCATGCGAAGGTGGTAAAGTTAATATATCATGGGAATCATAAGATTATAATTTGGAGACAAAATTTTCTGATTGTAGTTTCCAAAGAAGCGAAGTTAGATTTTTTGAGTGGAACAAAGGGAGTATTTGGTAATGAAAATATCACAATTTTGTACAACAAACCGGTAAAAGGAAGTTTCTTTGAATAACGTAATATGCTTGCCGTGAGTTTCAGCCCTTTTTTCTTTTTCTTTTTCTAGTGATGCTGAACTTTTCAGTAATGTAGAACTTTTGTACTTGCTAGGTAGTCAACTTTTTGATTGTTGCTCCATTTTAGAGCTTAGAGCTTTCCTTGTACATGTCTGTGTAGGAAAAAAGCAACTTCATTGTTTTGTATGGTAAGAAGATTATTATGAGGTTATATCCCATCTATCTTGACCGGGAAGAGTGAGGAGGCTCTTGCGGATCGGTTCCGTCGTAAAAGGATTGGTCGGAGCTTTTTGATCAACAAAGTGGAAGATTACTAACTACCTTCCTCAACCAGGAATAGGTTTACTAATGTCGGCTGCCCATTAGGAATATACACATGTGATTAAATGATTAATGTCTATTAAGCCTGAGGTGAATCTTCTTTTGTCTTACTTTTATTCATCAATCCCTAAGTTGAAGATGATGGAAGGTGTTGATGATTTAGTAACTCATTTTCCTTGTCCATCTAGTAGGTGCTACCGGCATTTGAGTAGTTCAGATTTTTTTTACGAACTCTTTTTTTGTCTCTTTCCATGTGTATAGCTTCAACGTTCTTGATTTGTCTTGGGCCTCATGGCTCATGGGATGGGGCAGGTTTGAAGAAGGATCTTAGAATGTCTAGGGTTGGGTCAGGATGGTCTCTTAAGCCTTTGAAGTTTTTGTATAATTGGCTTTAAAGCATGTTGACATCTGTTATAGAACATGTGGCTGTGTTGTTTATAAGTTTCCTGTATATGGTATCTCTATAAGGATCATTCATTTATAGTGAACTTGAAAGATCTTTCTAAATTGGTAATCGGTTTCTTTATAAGCCGTTTTCTAGGCATTAACATGGAAGATTTTGTAACGGAACACACATGCCTCAAACTGAATCTTTTGCTTCCCTGATGATGAGAGGTAAGTGCTTAGGTCGGCAAGGGAATGTAGGGCAGCTTATTGAAAGTGGTAATTAGGAAACAGAGTTATGTTTGCTTTAGTTTTATTTGAGAAAGATACTTCACTCGATGAAAACTTGGTACTTCACAGTCTTCACCTGAATGCTGCGAGTATGTTGTGTCATGGATTATTGCTAATGGTACGCAATAAATGCATTCGTCGACTGTAGAATAGGGGGTTTGGAGCTACAAATAGTTGCCCGATCGATTATTGCTTCATGGATTTAGAATCATCAGTGAAGCTGCTAGAACTTCAAAAAAAAATTGTATAATCTATCTAAATATGGCATTGTCCATCTGTTGGACCGAGGATGAGGCATTCGTCAACTGTAGAATAGGGGGTTTGAGGATTTTGGGTGTGGGCCGTTTGGCATTGGTCAGTGGGTTGATCCATACAAACTGTATGTAATTTTTATAAAAGAGAAGCGATTTAATGCGTTAAGAGCCCAATTTATAAACGAGGAAACATTGTACGAAGTATATCTGATGTTGTGCTAAGTCGATATTCCATGTTTTTGTTCTCGCCCTATCTTTTTTGGTTTCCTCCATCGCACTTCTCTCTCTCTCTCTCTCTCTCTCTCTCTGTAGATCTAAGATGAATGAATAGTTGGTTTACATCATGAAAGAAATACGTGTATTGGTGAATCTTGTTTCGGCACATCTTCTCTGTATTCTATACCAATTTCCTTCTTCTTTTCTTTCTAAATGATTGGCACTTTTAACTGTTATTCTGCAACTATTTCATGCAGTTCAGAATACAGAAAGATAATAAATAGAATTTGCAATAAATGCATTAAACTCGTTTCCGATTATTAAAAATTGAGGAGGAATAGAACTGAAACTTTAACTTGTTTTGATATCATTCTATGTAACTTCTTAGATATCAGATAATGTTGCAATGACATGACATACTTTGTTATTTTTTATCTTCTGTGGATGAATTGTTAGTCTCGATCATAAAAAATATTGACTTGTCGCTGAATTTGGTCTCCCCTGTATGAGGTTTTACTTGACGTTGTGGTTCAGGCTTGATGTTCGAACAGGCAATACAGGCCAGTGCGCTTTGGCCATGATATCTACGGTCATTAGAAAATATGAATGGAAGAGAGGAAGGATGAAAGAAGGATGTGATGGTTGCTGCAGTTTTATTTGTGGAACCTTTTGACTTTCATCCTGATTCCAAAACTGTCCGCACCCGTACACAAGTCGCCTAGAACTGTAAGAGAAAAGACCTATTCTCCTACTGAAGGCTTCGAATAAGCGATGCTATTAAATTTACAAGCATAATTGTCAAACCAAAGATCATAATCCTGACTCCTGAGTTGAACCTCTAATGAAGTAGTGAAGAAGCTCTCGCAAAAAATGTCATTTTTCCCATATTGGTAGTGTCAGCTGTGGAATAGTGGTTTAGAGGAGCTTTTGAGCCATTGGCTGGAATTATATAAACTGATTAGTTTACACTAAAATTAAGTAACCTAAAAAGCACAACGCTTAAATAAACCATTTTGCAAATCAATTTTATAGAACAGTCACGGCAAAAAAATTATTAAGGCATGGATCCTAAATTAGAATGTGAGCTAAAACGGATCTTCGTCGTTAATTTTGACTGGTGTGTGAAACTATCACCCGTCAGCTATTTCTCAGGATGGCTGAGCAGAGAGACCATTTCTCATAACAGCTAGTTCTCAACTTCAAAACATTAGGCTGCATGCATTAATTTGATTAGTAAATAGTCAGCCTAATAGCAACGCAAACCCCCTTTAATGTTGACTGCGGGATGGCCGTCATTAGAAAATTTGTAGAAGATTAGCAGGTAGATGATATCATGTTACATAGGTGAACCAAGCCCAACTGAATTGTTTTGCTCAATAATTCAGGTGGCATCAAAGATTTGGTGAGGTGGTATGAGTTCAGTAGCAGTTGGCCCATTTTCAAGACACGTTATATGGTTAGTTATTGAACTTCAGTTATAGAAAAGATTCTCACAATAGAGAAGCCTTTTATGCATCATATCGCCGACTAGATAGACAACTAATTCTTACCCTGATTCCTAAAAATTGGGAAGAAAGAAAGAGAACGCAAATGCATTCCCATTTCTCTAGTGTATATGTTGGAGAATGGTTCATGGTGATCCAAAATTAGCTCTTCGTTCCAACGGTATTAGATCTGTCAAAAGATAACAAATTAGATTCAGAAAACTACTAGGTTTAATGTCATTGCTATTTCTGAGGTTGTATGCTATGCGCTGAGGATGGTTGGGGGTTATATGGAGGATGCTAGTCTGCATTTATGGGCTTGTGCCTTGTGGTCTGGTGTTGACATGGCTTGTGGAATCGGGTTGGGGTCATAGGAGTCATTAAGAAACCAATGCTGATTTGAAGATCGTGTTCAGTATTAGTTTGACAGTACCAAAAAAGTTTTGGAGACGGTTTTGCTTTAGTTTGGGGTTCTTGTGTGATAATCCCTAGAATTTCAGGTAGGTACTATATTACTATCTCAGACCCAACATTTTTTTTAGAGGTTGTAGAATAGCAGATTTCACTGTTGCAAACTTTGTGACACTGCTCTCGTCGGTTTAGCTTTATTGATGTAATGGTATGGAGGTGCTTAAATTGTAAGGATTTATTTCTGTTTATATGCTTATTAGATTCAGAAGGTGACCTCTTACTCTTTTGAGTAATAGGTGAAAGACTGCCTGAAATTAAACGGTTACTATGTAGATATGTGTTGCAGTCTGGCCGGTCGTCCCGTGCCTAGTAGATATGGAATGTTTTAAAAAGGAAAGGAAAATATTACAAAAAAAGAGAATATATAACCTAGAGACTATAGTAACTAGTGTTGTATCTTGTATGCTTCTTCAGGTTAAGCCTAAACATATCCGTGCAGGTTCTCACATTAAGACAAGTCCACTAGACAGGCTTCCGTCAGCATGTAGTTGCGAAGCTGTGTCTATCTGGATGCACAGGAGTGTTTATACGAGTACATCAACATTCTTAAGTAGAGTTTGGTGAAGAATGAGTGTTCGGAACAAGTAAAATATTTATTAAAAAAGAAAGTAAGAGTATGGCGAATGAATGTTCGAAACTAGTAAAATATTTTGTAAAAAGCGAAATGAAGATGGGTTTATACTCACCAAAAACTTGAGCATTATGTTTGCATCTTTACGAAGTATATGTAACTGGTATTTATGATTCACCAGAGAAAATAGCTGAATTAGTCTTTCCTAATTGAAATGCTATAATTATGCGTTCGTGATTTTTTGTGAGTTCTGATTTTCAGAGAGAATGTTTATTGTTATACTTGTATGATTACGTCCACCCCATTATTCTTGTAGCTCTGAGAATGGTCATTTTTATATATTAGTTTTATTGATTTCTTGTGATGTGCATGGCAAGTTATACGAAAAATATCGAGAATCTGCATATAATATTGCCTAGAGATCCCGAATGTTCATGTGTTTCTGCTCTTTTCCCATTTTTTTGTTGTGCGTGCAGAAGACCATCCACAATGGAGGAAATTCTTACAATCGAGATTAAGCCAGGTTGGAAGAAGGGAACAAAAATAACTTTTCCAGAAAAGGGGAATGAACAACGGGGTATCATACCCTCTGATCTTGTTTTCATTATCGATGAAAAGCCACACAGTGTGTTCAAGAGAGATGGTAATGACCTCGTTGTCACCCAGAAGATCTCTTTGGTAGAAGCTCTTACAGGTTACACCGCTCAAATATCAACCCTTGATGGACGGACTCTAACTGTTCCGATCAACTCCATTGTTAGTCCTACATATGAAGAAGTCATTAAAGGAGAAGGCATGCCCATCCCAAAGGAACCTACCAAAAAAGGAAACTTGAGGATTAAATTTAATATTAAGTTTCCTACAAGACTCACCCCGGAGCAGAAAACTGGGATCAAGCGGTTACTGGCTTCTTGAAAGGCCCGAGGCGGAGCTTGTTTCCAAACTCATGTAAGCTGGCATTCAATTTTCTTCTTTTATAACCTGGTTTTATTCGGAAAGGAAATTAATGTGTTGCCGAAATGGGGAACTTGGTGAGATCGGTTGCCTAGGAGCTTAAACGTTGTTTTGGATGTTTTTTTCCTATAGAATATTGTCGCCAGTGTTTGTAACCTCATAATTTTTTATTTTTTATTTTCACAAATGTTCTTATAAGAGAAATGCTTCAGTTGTTGGTAGCTACATAGTGGATCTATAGGATCTGAAAATTTTTATTTAGGTGCTGTTTGTTTATTTTAAGTGGTTAATACTGAAGTCTAAAAACAAGTCTGAATGTGTCTGAAGAATTAAAATGCAGCATCTGAAAGCTGAAAAACTGTTTGGTTATTGATCTGAATAATGTCGATAGTCCATTTTAACTCTCTCATAGAGGTTGTTTGTTGTTTATAATTGATAAAAGCAATATAAATGTATTTTTATTTTGAATTAATTATTTAAAAATTAAAAATATATATAATATATTTATTATGTATATTAAATTTATTATTATTATTTATCTAATAATTTTTATATAGCTACTTAATTATGTAATATATTTGTTCTTACTTTTAATCTAATTTAGTATTGATATTATTATTTGATATATATATTTACAATATTTTAGATTTTAAAAAGTATTTTTATTTAAGATTACAAAATAAATTACTAATCATATTTTTTAAATGAAACATATTGTTATATTTATTTTATTGATATAATATTTTATATAAATAATTTTTTTAAGAAAAAAAAATTATAAGAACAAAGTAGTAGAATAAAAATATGATATTAGTTGATACATATAAAATACAAATATAATCTCATTTTATTTTAATTTTATGCATAAGAACTCAAAAATGTTATATATAAAAGTGACATGTAATTTATTTTAAATTTTATAAAATTAAATGTACAAAAAAAAAAGAAATTTAAATATTTGTTAAAAGGATAAAATTGTTCAAATGAGTTTCAGATGTAGGTCTTAACTATTCGGCTTTAATTTTAAAGCTGAATGGTTAAGACATATTAAGCAGCTTTCAGATCTGAAAGAGAAAAATTATCAAACAGTCTAATTTTTCAGTTGTCTGAATTACTTACACAAAACCTCCTATCAAATGTTCATTACCCTCGAACAAACAGACCTTACTCTTTCAAAAGTTTCAATCCTGATCAGAGATTTGTGGTGTATTTTGTTTTTGCCATTCAAATTCAGTAGGTAGTGCTTTACGAGGCAGTGGCAACCTGCATCTCAAAGAGTTTGGCCTAATACCCCATTATGCTACTGACGTTTGACTCAGGTGTCAATGTTATCACTGACCTTTAATTTGCTTTAATTTGACACTAAACTATTTCAATTTTTCCAATTATACCATTTTACCCAATTTGACCCAATTTGATATGCTGACTGGATAAAAACAAGCTGATGTGTCATTATTGGGAGGGTAAAATGGATAATTCATCTCTACCACAACACCCTTGTTCATACACACACACACACAGCAGATTACCTCCGATACTGGCCAAAATTCCAGGCTCTATATCTCAGTACTCCGGCCCTTAAGCAAATCCATGCAAGAAAATTCACAAGAATCTCTCACAAAATCCATACTACTACCGGAAATAAGCGCTATATATTAAATATTAAGTATTGTAGAATTAAGAAATAAACCGACAAAGAGGTTATTGATAACAAATTAATTAGCTAGGAGGGGATTAGGAGGAGTACGAACGACTAGCATTAATTTAACAATTGGAGGTCAGAGTACATACAGATCTAAGGAATTACACATCGATCGGATCTGAAAATGAAGTAATTAAGGAGTATTATAGCTGCTAGCCG
>JAOWAN010000047.1:1279890-1289918 GCA_028566635.1 Lobelia cardinalis | reverse complement strand
ATGTTAGTCCTCGTTGTTAGTTTTTTGATGATTTCCGTCCAAAATGGCCCTTTTGGCTATAAAATTAATACCATAGGACCCAAACGGCAATTACTCAAACGTGGGGGTCCTTTTCGCCTTTCCACGGAAACATTGAGGCCTAAAATGCAAAAATCCCAAACTTGGCACTTGAAATGGTTGCACAATGGGCAGCATGTACCACACACTTATGACTTCTAAGTGGTCTATGCAGACTAGACTAGGTAGGTCACATGGTTTCAAACTTTTTATAAAGTGAGGCTGAAATCAGTTAGCCCAACGACGCTATTAACTATATTGTAGTACAGAGCAACGCTCCTATAATTAACTATACTCAAGAATGTTTGGAAGCATATTGGAAGGCATTGAATAAATCATATAACAAACCATCTCTTATTAAGCTCTTGATGCGAGATGGACCGCCAATTATTTACCGGTTCCTTTTACAACCAATTTTTGCCCCCAAGTTTTAAATTCTTAAGACCCAGAGGAATTGGTGCAAACCATGAGCAGGCAAGCCTTGTACTATCATTTTATCTTCTACAGTTCAACATATATCATCTTTACCAACAAGAAAAACTGGAGAGAAGAAATGCACAAAAGAAAAAAGGAAATGAAATTTACGGCGTGCAAAACCAGACTCAGTAAGATTGATAGCATGGATGTGGGAAAGTGGGCTCAAGTGTTACACAACAGAACGTGAATGCATGACTACAAATTACAAAAATATAAGACAATGTACGCATAAGAATGCCATATTAGCACAAATTTTCTCTTATGTTTTGACATAATTTGAGATAATTTTGTCATCAAGAGTTTAAAATCTCGTAAAATGTAATCAAGACTTAAAGACTAGTAATTTGAAAAGTTTTGGCACAAACATAAACAATACTGATGCAGTCCTCAGATGGTTTTACATAGAAAAACCTTTTCCATCCCTTGTTTCCCGGATTAAGTAAGAGCTACAGACTACGTTATGTTTCATGAGATGGACGGTGATGGAAAAGGGAAAAGAAGAAACTAACTGATGTAATAAGTGGTGTAGAAAAAGTTTCCAATTAAAAAAAAATCCAAACACTATACCAGATAGGATATTGAACATACCAAGAACTTGTTTTGCAGTTAAGCGGACCTTAGGATCTGGCTCCAACATCTGACGTACAAGACTCTTAGCACCTTCTGAAACACTTGGCCATGGTTCACGTTTGAAATCTATTAGTCCACGAAGAATGGCCTGTGCGACCCCTTGTTCAGACTCTGCATTGGAAATTTACTGATTGGTTAAACCTAGTACTGATGCATGGTTCAGCTCGTAGATACAAGTATTTTCCCTTCAAAATGTACATAAATCAGGATGGTAAAACCTAGTACTGATGCATCTGTGAGGTTGTAAACAGTTTTGCTATGATAGCAAAGCTCGGAAAACATGCACTCCCCCATCAACATCAGGAAAGGAAAAAAACCCAGAATTGAAAGAAACTAAAACAAGCAGTCAACCACAATCACCAAGAAAATAGACAGCTGTACTTGTAAAGATGAAATACCTGCCCAAAATGGAGGCACTCCACACAATAATATATACAGAATAACACCTGCACTCCATATATCTATTTCTGGTCCGTAGTTTCGCTTGAGCACCTCCGGAGCCATGTAATATGGGCTTCCAACAATTTCAGAGAACTTCTCACCTAGCACACAACAAATAACTAAAAATCAGCAATGAGAAGTAACAGACCAAATGAAGTGAGTGATACCCGCTTTAATATAATCACGACAACTACTCTGCAAATGGATCAATCATTTTCCAAGTTGATAACTCTATTCTCAATGGTAACTTGGGTCCCAAAAACGAAAAAATTAAAAAGAGAAAACTCAGAACTTCCCAGTATCATTTTTCGAATAGCTCAGCTCCTGCAGTGGTTATAAGTTGAGAACAGATAGCTTACAAAACAATGAAAGTTAATGTCATGTTTGTAGGACATCCTTAGACCTCAAGTGTGTGACTGAAGTACATCTAACCTAACCAAGCAACCATAATCATTTTGAAGGCTGACAAATGCAATGTTGAATCAATCAATATATACTGTCCTTTAGCACCTATATTTTTATAGCTGGCAACGAGTGCATTTTCAATTGATTTTGTAGCTTTAGCTATACGTTATGAAATCAAAGCCAAACTCATAATTAACTGACCAAAGAACCACCTCACAAGCAATGCATTTATCAAATTCAAAGTGGATTCGACCGCGGAAACGCTCTGATGTGATCAATTTTTCGTAGGGGGAATACAGCAAAGAGAAAGGTTCATATTTGCATCCACTAAAACAGGAATAGCTTGTTGTACGTCGAACAGATTGTGGCACCGTACGGGGTCTTTCTGTGCGTCCCCCAACGGCTATCAAAGCACATCCAACGAACCCCTTTTTGACTAAACAAAAACCAAACCGATGCGACGGAAATAAAAAGATCCCTTTAGCAAAAAAGAGATCCTTTGAAATCAACCAATCGTAAAACTTGGCTATTGAAAGAGAACCAACTGAGATATGTGTGCAACATCCATTTAATCAAATAGAATAAACATTCTCTTAATTAACAACTAGTTGGCATCAGTATTGGGAACTTTAAGTTGGGTAGATATATTGACAATCTTTACTTCTCTAAAACTGAAAAGAGGCAAACAATAATCATTACTGCACATTCCATCATAAGAGCAATCCAGTTGGAAAAAGGTCACCTTATCCTCATACTAGTCCTCGCACTAGAAAACTTGCATAGTCTCAGTCTCTCAGAAGATGATGAAATTTCTCAGGCACCTACTTCTGCTGATTCATTTTCTAGGTATAAAACTGATGAATAAAATTATTTCAACATGATAGTTAACATCTAATCCAAGGATGGATCACGATCAATAGAACGACCTGGAAGAAGTTCTAAACTGCGCGATTCAACAACCAAATAATTCTTAACAAGGTAAGGTACAAGTTTCAACATATGAAGAAGTACCCAGCTCGAAGAATTCCTCTCATAACGACGCATAAAGTTAACTTATCATAATAAAAGGCCTATTTTATACTTAAATCTCTTCCTTTCTATGTTAAGGGGAGCCTAAAAACCGAATGGACTACCTTTTGCTCTTTCTTATTCATCAATCATGGTTGATTTGAACCCTCCTGATCCTAGAGCTTTCCTTATGATCTGCATTATCCCCTTTAATTGCTATCAATTAATATTCAGAGCAGTGACAGCAGGATGGTCTCTACTTCCATGTATACCTCATTCATTAATAAGCTATCAGATTCAACCTGCTTAATTTGGACCCCAATTCTAGAGCTCTCCTTCTGTCTTGCCAGCTCAAATATTCAAAAAATTCCAGCTGAATCAAGTATACAACATGGTCTCTTCTTCCGTGTATAACTCGTTCATTAAGACTTCCAGCTTAAAGCAGATGCTTGGTGTACTGCTCACATGGAGAAGTCACGAATATCTCCTATTTATAGCTCCTCCGCTTCTGCACTTTTTAATGATTATAGTCAGTGCATTCAATGCCAAGCAATACGATAGGAGATTAAAGCAGAACCTTGGCATTCTTCTCAAGTAGGGAACTTGCCATCTTTTTCATAATTCCTAGATTAACCATCCCTAGACGCTCTGCTTTTCTGTGGCCCGTTCAGATGATGAATGTGTGAGCCGACCGGTGATTGAGGGGCTAAGCGCAAATGCAGGTTATAAATATATATCTGCTGCAAGCAAACCAGCGAATGAGGGGGAACAGAGAGGGAAGCCCAGGCAGAGTTCCATCTTTGGGGGAGTATCATTGGCTCCTAACATGTCCTTCGTAGCTTAAAAATAGGTAACCAAAAGGTCCAAAACTTTAATCCATACCTGGCTAAACCATTTCGCTAGGAACTTGATACTATGCTTTTCTGAATCAAGTTTCCCACGGGAAGATCTCCACCATATACTCGCTTTATTGGCTACCTTTGTTTGAAGCTGGACTTAACCGCCGGGGGGGGGGGTGTCGGGGGAAGGGGAGAAATCAAGATGGGTGATGTTGAGACGTTTATCTGGACTTTAATTTAATTGGCATATATAAGTTTCCATACTACATGAATTTAAATCTTCTTTTGGGATGAGACATTGAGAAGCTAACATTAATAAATGAGAATTTGACAAGATAACAATATTAGATATATGCTAGACTTGAAAACAATATACGCAAGACACATTTATAAGGTAATTGAAGCAGTAGAAGCAGCCCCCAACAAGAGAAAAGGCTTAAAATAAAATCTGAAAGAGATGAGCTGTACATAAGTAATGCAGACTAGATTGGACGATTTTCGAGCCACTGCAACATCCCAAAGCCACTTCCAGACAACAACAAGAAGTTTGCTAGGCGCTAAACCCACTTTGCCTTCATCGTCTTTGATGTGCTCTCGACCTCTTGTAAATTAACCGATGTATAAAAAGGGCATGTGCCCAACAAGTTTTCGGGGAAAAGCTAGTTACTACAAGGCTTTACGGTGACGACTAAAAGACAATGCACTATATTGCACGTGTGCAGATATAGATAACGTTCAAAAGAAGAATGCATTAAGCTTTTCTTCATAATCCTATATAATTTACACTAATGAATTTTTGGTTCATGAAATTTGTGAATTTTACAACAAAGAAAAAACAGTACTATTGCTAAAACTTTGTAAAAGAAAAATAAATAAATAAATCTCACTTTGTCTTTGCCATATGTTCAAAGCTATATAATTTCTTCTAAATTTTCTTGCCTTGCCTTCATAAAATTATGAACCAAAACTTGGGATTTCATCAAAACTTGATTTTATTCTCCACCACCGCCATCACTTTATCAGTGTTTTTACAAAAGTTGATTACTCTTCACCAGCAACTACAAATGAAAAGTAGCTATCCAATTCTTTCTTTCCCAACCTTATTAGAGTCCTCGCACTAGCTACTGTACAACTGTTCCCTTCAACAAACTTCACACCACAATCCTCCCTGACTTTTCCTACTACAAACATTACAAAAAGACAAAAGCTAGCTTCAAAAGACAGGCTGCATAGCTTCTTCACAGTCTACAAAGAGTAACTAAGCAAATGCAGCGGCACCAGCTATTACATCGTCAAAGCCTGGAAGACAGATATCACCAATTATATCTCCTTAGCTGCCAAACAATAGAGCTCTAGTGATCCATGCGTCATTATCCTTCTTACACAGGAAACACCAACTGACACAAATTCTCATCGGCTTTTGTTGGATCTCTAATCTTAAAATTCTGATTTTATGGAAGCAACATTAACCACTCAAATGCTCTCCAAGCTAAAACTGTCCAAGAACCTAAAACTAAAAGGGCAAAAAACATGGACTTTATAAAGAACCTGAGTAGACCACTCGCCAGTACTCCTCTGCTGTGTCAATCAAATAGACAGTCACATTCTCCGTTCCCCACCGTTGAGTATTAGTCCTAAAAGAGGGATTATTCAAAATCACTTCTCTGAATGAAGAACCTAAAAGTTAAGCAAAAGCACAGTTTGGATTTGGTTAACCAGACCATTTGTCAACTAAAGTCTCACGTCAAAACCATCCTCCGTGGAAAAATAAGATCCCATAAACAGGAATGATAAACAACAACAATAACTTGCCAGTAACCCCACATAGTGATATGAGGGAGAAGCTGACATGCAACGACTGTTGTCCCTCTTCGAAGGATCAAAACTTTACATATGAAATGAAACCGCCTCCAACAACGCGACAAACCAGAGTCAAAAGGCTTGATCTCTTTTAAATTATTTTCAACATTGCAATTGCATTAAAGCAATTGTTTCCTACAGATGTTCATGAATACTGCTACTATACAGTACTCATATAAACCTAAGCCAGTGAAGTATCTTACCCTAACATGCTATTTAAACCTAAATTATCCACAGCTAAACTTGCTACTTAATTTAGGAGCAAACAATGAACATATATCGAAAAGGCATTCATAACTCAGCTTACTCTAATTAAAGGCACATTATCAAACGAAATTTCAAATACATTTACCTGGCTTGAAGAAGATAGACAAGCCAAAATCAATAGCCTTAAGCGGCGAATTCTCCTTCTTATTTGCAAATAGAAAGTTCTCCGGCTTCAAGTCCCTATGAATCACTCCATGCTTATGACAGAGCTGCACAACCTCCACAATCGTCCTCGTAACTGCAGCAGCAGCGCGCTCGGTGTAATGCCCTCTTGCAACAATTCGATCAAACAGTTCCCCTCCCTCGCACAGCTCCATCACCAAATGCACCGCATTATCGTCCTCGCAAGCCTCCCGCAATGTCACAATGCTCGAATTCTCCGGCAAGTGCTTCATAATCGCAACCTCTCTCCTCACATCCTCCACATCCACAGCCGTCCGAAGCTTTCGCTTCGAAATCGACTTGCAGGCCAGCAGCTCCCTCGAGCTCCGATCTATACACAAATAAGTCACTCCGAACTCGCCGCGGCCGAGCTCCCGGTCCACCATGTACTTCTCCTCAATGCTCTCCTTCGACACCTCGGTTAGAACCGTGATCGCCTTCTTTCCGGCGGTACCGCCGGCGCCGGCCTTCTCCTTCCGGTTATGATCGTTACCGGAGTAGTTCGACGACTTCACGTCCTCCCTAGCGACGGCAGCCGGAGATCTACAACAGTTCCCCATCGAAATCGAGCTGCAATTTCTAACCTAAATCGAGCTTCTTCTTAACCCTACCCGAATTTAGGGTTTCACATGTTAACAGTGAAAAAAATGCCCTTATCCTTTTTGAGTATAGCTGTTACTAGAGAGAGAAAGTTCTAGAGAGAGAGAGAGGAAAAGTATGCGTTTCAGTGTGTGAAGCCAGTAAAAAAAAAGCTGTTGAGGAGAGAGAAAACTGTGTGTTTAGTGTGCTGTGAATGTGTGTTTTAGAATGTGATTTAGTGCGTGCCTTTTTGTCGGCTCAACTGAGAGGACTGAAAGAGTGGTCGGAACGGGACGGAGAGTTTAGAACACACAGAGGGAGAGAGAAGAGAAGAAGAGGAGGAGAGAGAGAGAGAGAGAGAGAGAGAGAGAGAGGGGGAGAGAGAGAATAGAAATGGGTTTTTTCTACTTGTTTTGTTGGTTGGATCTATCTTTAATCTAAAGTTAATAGCTAACGCATACATTCTCTGTATTTTTTTCTCATTTTAAGCCATCATGGGTATTTTAGTAAAATTGGTCATGGTCATAAGAATATTGATTTGCAAAATGGACCATTGTTTTATGTCTTTTTGAAGTATGAGCCATGGTATTTTTTTAAGTTTCTCATTTGAGTTCCCTCGTTAGATGATTTTTAATATTAGAACTTATAAGCCATGGACTCCTTAAACCTTGGCATGTAGGTGGATTATTGCCTCTAACTCGAAACCACAAGGAAGCGGTGATGATTCTAGTATAATATTTTTCGTAATGATTTGTGTTTGCTGTTGAAAAATCGGTGATAGGATTAACGCTTACACGATATATTTTGCGTAAATTGCAATGAGTAATATGCCTTAGCACTAAAAATTTTACTTCTAAACTTTTTTTGCCTGTAGATGTACGATGAAGCTCACATCGGGCAAGCATGCACCTTATAAATATTGTTTTTGGGTTATGTACGCCACTCATCTAGTTATTTAAGCTAATTATCAAAGTAAAGAGTTATTTGTGTTGTTTTAAGTGGATGATTGATGAGCTGGCTGAGTAGTAAATATCTAATCTTTTGAAGACGTTAATGAACATATAATTACTTATCTTTTATGTATTAAGGCGCACACATATATTGCTAAAGTAGGTTTACCAAAAATGTGATACTAACAAATCGATGTTCTCTTCTTGTTGATTTGAGCTACGACTGCGATTAGATTGAAAAGGTACTTACAAAAACCAACACTAGTACACCGTTAAATGTACTCAAGGGCATTAGTGAGATAATTCCTAAAATGGGGGCACTGGTGCAAAAAAAAAGGGCTAGTAAAGGAAAGGTTTACGGAAATTAGGCAAGGAAGATGCCATGTGTTGTCTCTTTTAATTGCAAGCATATGATTTCATTTGGGTCAAGTTGTCTATATATCTCCTTTGTGCTAATCTAATCATTAGTGTTATAATGAATTTGTATGTTGTTCTGTCTCAAACCATATTTTTTTTATTATTATATAGTTTTTTTAAAATAATATATATTTTAAATGAATTAAAATGTAAAATTTAAAAATTATTTTTAAACAATTAAAATAAATTTTTGAAAAATAAAATATCATTTAAAACAGAAAATTCAAAAATTTGTATAATAGCTGAAGTGGGTCTTAATTGGCACACTACCAACCTTGATTTCCTTGCAATAAAAGTATAAACAAAAGAACATACTTCTAGATCGAAAATATATATCCCGAGAAGATGGTCAAACCGTCAAAGAGTGAAATATAATCTAGTCTGATCAACTTTTTAGAACATTAATAATTGCTAGTCAATTATAATTAAGACCTGGTTGCATTTGTAATTATGCAAGCTTCCTATGTTTTTTCGAATAAAAATTCAAACTGAAAATCACCTTAATTTGATCGATCAACTTATGACGCTGACACTTAAAGACCAATTCTTCATTTTTGTTTAAAAATCAATTAGTGACCACGCTACATTATATTTAAAAAATTGATAAAGCAAAAAGGTAATATTAAAAATATTATGCATCAGTTACAATGTACTCCAAAATTTTATAGTATATATTTTTTCTATTTCGTTCTAATTATCCTGAAAGCGATTTTTTTTACAAGATGTTGTTATAATGGACAATTAAATTAAAACGGATTGAATAACATCTTCCTCTTTCTCTAATTTGCCAATGTTTGAATTTGCCAATTTTTCTGCTCTAAATCAATATATATTATCAAATTAATTATTATAAAATATTATATTTTAATATTTTAATCATAGTAAGGACATTAATTCATTAAAATAGTTTTAATATATTTGATACTATATGTAAATTTTTCATAAATATTCGAAGAGGGGTGCAGTATAAGAATTTGTCATTAAATAAAAAATTCATACTAAAGTATATGAAAGTTGTGAAGAAGACTCTAGGAATGCCATTTATCTATTTTTGGACACTTGATATTATGAGAGTGTTTGGATAATTTAATGTTTGATGGTTACAATTAGAAGAGTTAATTAAATTAATACATTAGAATTACTCTAATTTAGTACCTTTCACTATATATACAAACCTAATACTATAGATGAATACACTAGAACTAAAACACTAATCTAAAGCTTTAGCCTAAAGCCTTCTTCTAATAGGATGGGGAGGTGAAAAGTCTTTTGAAAGTTTTATAATCACCCTATGCATGGCATATAGCTCTCAAACTTCAAAGTAATTCATCAAAAATAATCAATTCTGTATCTTAGATTCACATGGCCGGGTAATATTTTTTTCTTTCTACTCCTTTCATCTCTTAAATCATCATATTAAGGGATGCTCCGCATGTTCTCCGATTATTACCAATGATCGTTTTTCTCCTTTCATTTGCTAGCCACCTTCTACCTCATTTCTTCCTCATCCACCTTCTACCACCTTTCCTCCTCATCCACCTTCTACCACCTTTCCTCCTCATCATCTCTAATCATCTAAATCCTATTAGATTTCCACCACTTTTAGCAAATAAGCCTTACAACCACAATTGAAGAGCAATTTCTGCTAATACTCGGGTTCGTTGTGCTTTTCTTTTCTTTTTTACTTTCATAGTGTTGATAATCAATCATGAATTTGAAATTTACAAAATGTTAGGGTAAGATATTTTTTCTTCTTTCTACTCCTTTCATCTCTTAATTTTCGTCTCTTTTATTTTTTATATTTCAGATTTATCGCTACCGTTTGAAAATTTTACTTTTTTTAAGTTTTTAATACTTTTAAATTTGTTGTTTCGATTTTGGTTTGAGTTTGGATTTGGGTTTTGATTTTGATTTTTGTTTTTCTTATGCTATTTTT
>JAOWAN010000047.1:1259911-1272976 GCA_028566635.1 Lobelia cardinalis | reverse complement strand
GATAATCTTGGATTGCGAGCTCTTGACCTTATCAAAGCAGATGTGTTTATGCTGCAAATGGAATGTCTGTTAGCAATTAGATTTGATTTTAATAAAAAGCATTTTAGCTATTTTAGGCTAACAATAAATGATATCTCAAAATCCACAATAAATTGTATCATATAAAACCAGATATTTATGAAGACATTCGCGCGAGCGTATCGTAGCTTTGATTTTGAACAAAGCTCCTGATAAGGTTGATTAGTCCAACGAGCTTACTATGAAGTTAAAGCTTAGCTCAGAGCTTGTGATAGCTGCAAAGCTATCAGCTCTGTGCTTTAAGGATGTACCTGCGAGCTTATTGGTTAGAATAGAGGGACACTAGAGATATTACCAAACATACTGTAAATATTAAGCTGAGTATTCTAAGTAAATAATTAAGCATAATTACTCAAAGCTTAATAAAAATATAGAATGGGTTTAAGCAAATTAATGAGTTGATCAACAGCAAATGCAAACAAGGTTTCAATCAATGTATGACTCGTCATTTCAAAGATTGATGAGTTAAGTAACCGCATAGATGAACTTGAGCAAAACATCAATGTACTCAGAACTGAGATGGGGAAAGAGGAATCACATTCACAAGCTTTAAAGTTCAAGGATGAATTAAAGGGAGCTAGTATTCGGTACTCTAACGCCGGGCAGTAAAAGAAAACCATATACGCCCCAACCATCCTCCTCGGTAACTCGATTGAGCCATCAAAGCCAACAAACTCTAATTCTAAAAACCCACAAATCACCCACAATTGAGCTTTAAAGCCAATCAAACTCGAATAAAAGTTACAGCTTGGATAAAAAGTTCAGTTGTCTCCAGTTCAATCCCTTGAAATTTCTCTGGATTTTGGATTTTTTTGATAATGTCCACCGGGAACCCAAAAACATAAAAACTAATTTTGAACTTCAGAAAAAATATTCTCCGCTATTGAGCTCTGAAACCTATTCAAATCAGCTAAAGATTGATACTTTGAATTAAATCTTATGTTGTGATAATTATTTTGGGTTGATTTCTTTTTTATGATGATGATGATGATGATGATGATGATAAGTTATATCAAATAAAATTGGCAAATAATGCAATGGTTCCAAAAGATATAACCCTAAAATAGTAATACTAGTTGTATAATATTGTATACAATATGTTTGATGGGAAAAAATGATTATTATTCAAATGCACAATCGTGTTTTATAAAGTTCAAGAATTGGGGTTTGAGAGGTGATGAAGATGTATGGAAAGGGTGTTTAAATTATTGTAAAAGGAAATAAGTTTATCTACAATTGTATATTAATGTATCTTATTAATTATTTATGAAGTTCATAATAATTTTGTTATGTTTTACTTAAAAGGGCATAACGTACTTTTTAATAAAGGTTATTTTTATCACAAAATTTTGTATATTAAATTTAGCACTTGAGTGCTTTGTAAATAATCGCTCTCTAATTTTTTTTTTTAAATAAGTTACACACAAACACCCTCCCATATCCTCCAACTGGGTAATTAAACCATCCTTCAACCTTCGCTCCACCGTCCTCCAACATCATCACCAACAACGCCCTTAAATCATAAATCTCAAACAAAACCAAAACTACTACCTCACTAAATCTGAAATCAAGGTCGTCCTAGTGAAAGCCAGATTGACAAGAGAGAGAAAGAGAGAGACCTCTTAGAAACCAGATCGCTGGTGATCGATGATGGTGGGCGCCCTTCCTCCGCCCATCTACACCTTCCACCCACCACCATCAGTGTAACCACCACATCACCCGAATTCAGTTTTTGAGAATTATTGGGTTAAGATTTGATTTGGAGATAGACGTGTGAGACAATGATGTCGAAGAGAGAGAGAGAGAGAGAGCAGAAAACAAGAGGGTGAGTGCGAGTTGCTGATTCATTGGAGTTGCATGCATGGGAATAGTGATGACACTCCCGTGTATCCTGAAATTGCGCCTTAAAGCAAAACCACTCCTATTATTCGTACGAAAAACGGCGCCACCATTACATTACCAGTTCGGAAAGTAGGAGCAAGAGACAAAAACAAGGTGTTTAATTTAGTCTCTGGCTTTGGTTCTTAACCATGGCTATTAGTATGACTCCAGCTACAACTTCCTCCTCATGTACAGTTTCTTGTTTTTTTTCTCAATTTGCTTTGTAGGAATTCTTGGAATTGAAACTGGATTTTCACTTTTTTGTCAATCTTGTGTGTTTCTTTTATGTTGAGGATCTATACATCTTTGTTGGTGGAAGTATATATTTCAATTGCAAGGTCTGAAATTTTGGGTTTTACCAATTCTATTTCCAAGGCTATAAGTTCTAGAACACTGACACCGAGAAAATGGGGTTTGTTCGCTATAGTGGTGTCTGGTTACACGGTGGCAAAAATAAGAGGCATGGCGTAGGGGGATTCGGTGGAGAATCTGGCCGATTGCTGCGGCGGCTTGATTATGTCAAGTATTAAGGAGTGATTCTTGGCTGTCTCCGCTATTAATTTCTTGATGTACGTACGGAAGATTGTGTCCTGAAAGGTGATGGAATAGCATTCCCAGTAGCATCATTAGCAAAATCATTGTGAATCATTCTTTTCCCGGCCGGTCTCATAATTTTCACCAACAGTATGAGCCATCTCTTAGAATAGAAAAAAAATTTGATTTTAAAACAAAGAAAAATGATTTTTAAATGCAATTAGGGTAATTAAATCCTAACAATATGATATAGACTTAAGCAAGATTTTTATGTATGGGAAAATGAAATGGAAACGTATAAGGTTACTGACATTTAAAAAATTGAGATTTTTAATTAAGAAAACTGAAATTTAACCGGAAGCTAGCAGAAACGAGCACTAAGAAATAAAAATTTAGGCAAATATGCTAGAATAAAAAGGTACGTAGAGCTTATTCTATACTACGTAATGAACATAGCAATTAATAAAATACAGCGTAAGAAAAGAAAACTTACTTACGAAGTAAAACAATAGTAAAAATCACATGCCAGATGCGAAGCTTTGTAGAAAATCTTTGAAGCAATTTTGAAAAGTTGTAAACAAATAGTACGAATAGAAGACTTGCGCTCGAGAGAAAAAGACTTAGAAAAATTTGAAAAGAATTGTAAAAAAAAGAAAAAAAAGAGGGAAAATGGTGTATGTTATTTTTCGAAGATCTAGAAGCACGTTAGCAAAACTCATGCAGAGAGAGAAAAAATAAAATAATGGAATCTTACACCACGTTGCACCATTTGAAAATTAGATAAAATAGAGAATTAGCCTCCTCTCTCGTGGGATTATCCTTCTCCCTCCCCCGCGGCCTAAAGTTAATTAACTATACGAGAATCTTACATGCTAGTACACTAAAATGCAGAACTTGATCGATCTCTGAAAAAAATCAAAATCTCCGTCTATGATACAATGCTGTATAGTAAACTAAAGCAACCGATTCGGGCAAATCCAGTTGCATAATCAAGTAAACAGAGCTTTCACTCTTTTGATTTGCTGGAGTTTCAAGTAAAAATTGCCCACGAAATCAAAACCAAAACTCCGTTGCGTCTCAAAGTTCCTGTTGTACTCGATGATGTAGAGAAGATAATCCCGAGCTTTATCAATGACGATGACAAACATAAGAAATAAGGCATTCAATCAGAAATCAGGTGAGATCAGAGATATGTTTTGCCTATATGTCTTGCAGTCTGAGTGTTACAGCTCTCTTATGAACATCCAATCCCTCGACCTCGGCCATATATAGTAGTCACATATGATCTCATTTCCCACTTTTCAATTTTGAATAATCAAAGCCCTAAATTGATTTGGGTTTTGGCTTGATTCAGTCTCGATGAAATAGATGGAGAGAAAGAGAGAGAGTGGCTTACTGAAAATTCGTCGGATTGGGTCAGTGGTTGGAGGTTTGGATTGTCGGATTGAGGTTTGGGTTGGAGCGTTCTTGTTCTTGTGAGAGAGAAGATTAAATGTCGCTAGGAAAACAATCAAAATTAACTGTTGATTAACGAAATGATCATTTATATTCACATAAAATTATTACAAAATTGACCAAGTCCTAAAATACGAGTAAATTCTGAAAATATTCGAGGGATCATGTGTGAATTTAAATACCCAAGAATCTTATAAAAGAATCAACAGAAGACAATATTAAATTAGCATTGAATATATATTTATCATTTTCTCATTATATTTTAAGTTTCAACTGTTGTAACAATATAAATAAATATACTTTTTGTAAATTCTTTATAACAAACAAGCTATTATAAAGATTGATTTAAATTAACCAAACGTAATCATATAATGTGGAGGAGTTTTAGGAGCTTTTCGTGATCGATGAGTAGATGCAACAGGAGCCGAAACCGGTGCTGCAGTACAATGTCGCCACAAATTTGTGCTCCAATTAGCTCCAATCACACTCTGCCTTTCCCGAGTTTCCTTGAGACCAAGTTTAGTTAAATCATCGTGACATTGTTTTTCCATTGTGACTATCTGCTTGCAGCATAATTTACTCACGTTCACCGTGTTGTGCTCGAGTTGTTTCTTAAAACTCTCTTTGCAATTTTTTGATATCTTATTCCAACAATTTCTAATCACGCGGTGGCGGAAGCTTTCGGACGATTTGGGAGGGGGTGCGGCGGAATTTTTGTGTGATTTTGGATTTTTTGGCGGGGATGCGACGTCGGCTAATTTGGGGCTCTTCGGAGCGAATGCGACGGAATTATTCGATTTAAGGCTTTTTGGAGGGGATGCAACGTCGGAGGATTTGGGGACCTTCGGAAGTGATGCGAAGGATATTTTGCGCGAATTTGAATCTTTGGGCGGGGATGCGACGTCGGCCAGCCCTTGCGAGACCAAAATTGTAGTGATGGCTAATGAAAGCGCAATTGCGATGTGGTTCTTTGTGGGATTTGCCATTTTTGGATGGTGGAAAAACATTTTGGCTTTGGTTAAAAGCAAAATGTTTGATGTTGAAGTGAGATATATATACATATACATAGATTTGGGATTTAATCGGGTGATAAATGAAGGTGAAGACGTTTGAAAAATATGCAATAAATGCATCTCTCTTTTTCTTTTTCTTTTTTTTTAACGAAATGTTATTTGAGTTACGAATTCACTAGTTGATATATATGCTGATTTTGCCATTTAGAATTATTTTTGAAAATTCAGTATTTTTAAAAACTCACCTTATACTCTCTTCATTCCAAGAAATAATAATAATAATAATAATAACTCACCTTCCTTATTCTTCGGTGGGAAAAAAATTATTCTCTTTTAAAAAATAGCAACAATACTAGTGCAATGGAATATGTACGCTTATTTTACTCCTTATGCATACAAGGTACAATAAAACTATTATTTTGAAACATATATTATTGATAATTTACTTGGCAATCTTACAAATTTTAAGATTTTACAATTTAAAACATTGTGAATTTATGTTAAATAATTATTTTAATACTGAATTAATTGACTTTCAAAAAATCAAACATAATACTCATTTAATGGTAAAAGCAGTAAGAATTGAATATTTAATTATCTCAATGAATATATGGTTTTGAGTTTTTGAAAGATATTTGTAATAAAAATGAGCACCAAAGACATACCAAATTTAACCCATAAACCCTATTTGAAGCAATAAAATTAAAACGGCAAGTGCTTAATTACAAGATGTTAGGTCCAATGTCACGAAGGATATTGCTAATTGATCCACACTCGCGAAAGAATTTTGGTCTCGTTTGATTAGTAATTTCTGAGGGGGGTTAGTTTTCCGATCTTCTACTTAAAATGCTCATAGCAGCCAACTGGAACATGAAGTCGCAATTAAATGGGTCATAAGTTCCCCTTGGATTGGATGGAAGGGGTCGCTCTGGCGTTGGAACCCATTTGAGCTGTTTCGAGTGATTTTGAGTGTAGCGACAATTATAAATCATGCGTTCCAATCTTCCATCAATGATGTCTTATTTCATATTCTATTTTTCTAAAATTTAATTTTAACCATTTTAAAAATGACTCTAAAATTTTAAATTATTAGTTATTTCATTTTTAACCACTAACTATACAATGTATTTACAATGTAAATTAATTGCAATTATTCTTTAATAAGGATAAAAGTGAAAAAAAAGTTTATAAAAATGTATTAATTGTTAAATTTTAATCCATAAATTTTTGTTCCTTGACCAATATAATTAAGACGGAAAAAATAGTTAAAAATAGTTTATTTAGAATAATACAATATAATTAATTGTAAAAAATAATCCTTTTTGTCTTTTGTTAGAGAGCAAGGTTTGATGGTACGTGGAATTCTTTATATAGGAGGGTTCGGACTCAGGACCGGATTGATGGGGTGATAAATGAAGTTATGAACGTTTGAACACATGCAGTAAATGCATCTCTCTCCCTCTCTCACACAAATATCATCACTCAATTACAAATGCAAAAATAAAAAATAAAATGAACTTCGAAGTACTCCAATTTTTCCAAACATCTCATAACACAGAAGAAATTTTACTCCTTTGAACTTTTTAATTTCCGATGTAAAAGAATCATACATATTAATAGTAATAAATAAATGGTAAGAAGCAATTACCTCTAGGAAACCACATTCACATCTTTCATACCCTATTATACCTAATGCCACTGATTTTTAACTTTTTTTTCTTCCACATACAACACTAAAGCTCCTTAGACCTAAATATAGCTTCTAAGTTCTAACTCAAGCCAAAGGTGGCAGTTTCATTACCTTAGGCATAACTCTTCTTTCAGTCGCGCAACCAAGTAACCAACAGTGAATCACTTTGCTGCATGATTGAAGATTTTTAGTCATCATTAAAGCTAATGCATACCAATTACTGTGTAGAGCCCCTACAGCACATCCAAATTAGACGAGCCTCTAAGCATGGGGTCTGTTTGGTAGTATACAACTTCCCCTGTGTCACTAACATAGTGGTCTTTCTTCAAGCTTCTAACCAATTCTCCAAGAAGGTGAAAAGGTAAAGGCAAAGACTTTTTTGGTTCCCGATAGTACTTCCCGAGCACTGGCTTTGCCGCCTCTGTCTGATAGTTTAAGTACAGAAAGAATGGGGATAAATTAGAATTAGGAGTGGAAAATTACATGAACTTCAGAAATTTTATTTGAATGGAATACTCACTGCCTCTATTAGATGATAATGCGGAATTTGAGGGAAAAGGTGGTGAATCACATGAGTTCCAATGTCATGATGGATATTATTAATCCATCCGTAGTCGCGGTCAATCGTGGTTAGTCCTCCCCTAAGATAATTCCATTCCTGCACAAACAAAACTTGCATTCGAGGTTAAGCCACCCAAAAACCTTTGACTCTAATATTTTTAGTTGAAGAACACAGCAGTACTACTACTGTTGTTTGGTAAAGCTTATTTTATAGGTCCACAACTACCCTCAAATCATTTTTACGAGTTAGTGAGTAGAAGCTCTAAAATATTATGACGAGAGAGGAACTATTTTGAAGTTCCATCATACTTCTTTGAGATGCCGTACATAAGACCTTCAAGAATAACAGAGTCACAAATAACCATCCCTGGTCTAAAATACATCCAAAGAACTATGTACTCTTACAACTGCTCATAAAAGCATTTTAAAACTTAAAAACAAAATAACATTGCTGACTACACGGCATTATTATATCATATTTAACTTGAAAATAAAATGTGAAATGACGAAACCAAATAAAAACTAAAAGTCAAAGATGCACATTATCAGTAAAAAAGGGATCATTTTAGAGGCATATGGAATTCCCGGAGAAAAGTTTTGGTGGATGTCGTTGTCTAAACTAAATAATTGCATAAAAATCTTGATGGATACAGTAAAATAACCAAACAAGGAAAAAGAAGATATCAACAAGCATTCCGTTAAGAAATAAAATACCTTTCCACGATACCAAGGAAGTTTATCGTCATGACCATGGTGATGCAAGTAAGTAACAAAATCCAACCACATAACATTTATCTGAAATAGAGGCAAACCCAAATGAGAACTCCTTTTATAACTGCATGTTGACTTTTACCTGAAACTGGAACACTTGTAGTTGCCAGGAAATACACGATTGAATGGAATAGATTCATTACCCAATATGGAATGCCATAGAGCTTCAGCATTTGAATTGGGCCTATAGCAGAGGATAATCCAACAACCAAAGCAGCCATTGCGGTCCAACATATGGTCGAGGTGATCACATCTTTCCTCTCATTGGGCACAAACAAGTCACTGTTTGGATCAAAGTGAGAACCACTCTTTCCTGGACTCCTACCCCACTGTGAAACAAAAATCAGTAGAAATCTAGGCCTAACCTGCAAAATCGATTCGTTTAGCCAGGAGTGGTAAACTCACCAAGTAAAATGGATAAGCAAGCATGGGAAAAGGCATGGTGAATCGCAAAGTCCGTGTCACTAAATCCAACTTCTTGAAAATTTTCTCTGTCAACTGCAAGAGAAAACAAAAATATTAAATCATGAAAACTGAAAAGAAAAAAAAATGAATCAAAAAACGAGATTATATGAACATGTTAACAACTAACCGGATGCCATGATTCGTCCTTCTCAACATGCCCATGGTTCTGATGATGAGTTCTATGGCTAATTCTCCTGTGATATTCATGAAATTAAAGTTCTTTTCATGACAAACAACTTTGCTTAGGTAGCTATTGTTGGAACTATTTTCCCTTTTTATATTGGACGTACAAAAATTTAAAAATGTCTACACTTTAGAATATTGATACATTCAAGTGTGGGCACTTCAGATACATAAATTTCTTTCGTTAGCTTCATGAAGAAAAATTAAAGAGCATTATTGACTAAATTTGAAAATTACTTCAAACAATCAAAACCAAAAAAGTTGTAAACTACAAAAAGAAAAAAAAATGAATAACAATAGTTCCAACAACTTTGATCAAATAACACTACTGATTATTATCTTATCTGTGAAGATAAGAAATTAATCACATTTTATTGTTCAAAGCTCAAACTAAAATAGGATAAACAAAAAAAAGTAAAATCACTTGGAGCATACCATCCATGATAAGGCACGAGGATTGATGAATGAAGAATATGACCAACCACACTATTCAACTTGGGATTATTTGAAAAGCTTCCATGGCCACTGCAAATCAGAATTAAACATCAATACCACCAAATAACCAAATGGGCTTATTCATATAAAATGTAATCATGTAAGAAACATGGGATATGATTACCAATCATGGCCAAGAACAAAGAGGGCCCAAAACATGGTTCCTTGAGCAGCCCAATAAAGAGGCCAAACAAGCCAATTGTTGAGATGAGCTGCAGCAGCTGCCAATCCTAAAACAATAGCAACATCCCTAGCAACATAACTCATGGACTTCCAAGAATCCTTAACCCAACAATGGGGTGGAATTGCAGCCCTAATATCAGCCAATTTGAATGGTGGAGCTGCCCCTGGGTCAAAAAAGTCTGCCCCCTTATTAAATCTCTCCCCTCTCCTACTATCTTCATCCACAGAAGGAATTCTTGATGGAGCACTCACTTTGGGTGCCAAGTTTCTCTCCCTAGAAAACAACCCAGTTGGGCTAAAGCTTGGATCTTTATTATTGATTGAGGGTAAAAATTGAATCTTTGTTGATGGGTTTGAGATCAATCCAATTCTTGGTTGCTGAAACATTAAAGGGGTGACGCCACATTGTGACAGCATCATGCAAGTTTAGCGAGAGACCCAGATGAATTTTCAATTCTGAGTCCCCCTGCTAAACCTAGAGAGAGGGGGGAGGAGGAGAGAATTTGCCTGAAAATATCTTTGAATATTAATTGAGAAAAGGTAAACCTTCCCTCTCTTGCAGGCTTACCTTGTGGGAATCTAATCCAAGTTGTACAGGGAAAAGGATTTTATTTTTTGTATGGGTTGGATGTTTAGTTGAAGTGCCTTATAGCTCTCTTGTGAATAGATATTAATAGAAAAGAAAATTGCCTATGACTTGGTTGGTCCGTGGAGGCGTGGGACTCTATTTTGTTGTGGTCCTTTTCTTACCTTTTTTTTTATAAAAAAAAAAAACTCGTCTTTAAAAATTATTGAACCAAAAATAAGTGACCAATAAAGAGTAAAAACTTTAAAGTCATAACCTTGAAATGTTACTTGATTTATAAATGCATTTTCTTATTTTGAAGTGTTACTTGTATCATTTATATATAAGAGATTGTAATCTATATTATAAGGGAGAGCGTGGATCCACCCACAAATGAATAGTAACTCTAAATGATGAGTAGTCATTTCAAATGATGAGTGTGTATTAGAAAGAGAGTGTTTTATTTGTGAGGGTGTGTGTGTGTTGAGATTGGGAAAAAAAAGAAAAAAGTGAGTGTGTGTTGGGAAGGGAGAGAGAGAGAGAGGGGTGGAAAGAGAAAGATATTAAAAAATGTTATATTTTATGTTAAATTATATTTTTGTTATTTTATTTTGAGACCAATTTTTATTTTTTTTTCTTTATAGTTTTTTCTTGGTTAATATTCATAATTTTTATATTTAATATAAAAACGAATCGTCAAATATTCTTGCGCCGTGTTCGAGCACATCGAACACGGGCATTTACTAGTCATTTATAACTAAAGTCGATGTTCGTTTATATTGTCTGTAGTTAGAAAATAATATTTTTTAACATAAAATATTTTTACTATTTGAAATAAAATTTTGGATTGTTGTAAAAGTGTTTGGTGAATATTGCAACATACACTATAATTAAGACAACACAAAGCAGTTTAGGGTTAAGAGGTCTCGCCTATTTTTACTAAGTCGCATTGAAAGTAGGTGAAAATTATAAATAAAAATAAATAATTATAATTAATAATTGAAAACCTTCCATTACTTTATCAGGTTGAATTATGATAGTTAGGGTTAATATAGTAATTTTAAATAGAATTACCCCCCCTTCTATCCATTGATAAAGATCTGTTGGGATTTGATGATTTAGGGGGGGGGGGGGGGGTAATATAGTATATAGCCTAAAAATAGTTGACATCTCACGCATTTGTGATCTCTGAGTTCTGAGCTCACAAACCATCTTCAATCCTCAGACTCAGAGCAAATTGCTGCAATGGAAAGAGCACAGCTTCTGCTAATAGGGTTACCCCTCTTCCTATTCTGCTCCGATATCTTTAACCTTTTCTCCCCACCCCCTCCTAAACCCCCCACCGCTGCCCACCCCCACCACCGTCAGCCACCACCAACCCAACAACAACTTCTCCAACAACCCCTTGATTTCCCAACTCAGGTCAACTTACAAACACTCATCAAAAGTCTGTATTTTGATTACGAATTCTAATTGTAATATAATTCTTATTGGTGTAATTTGCAGAAAGTTAGTACCATTGGAGGAATTGGCATAGGCAACACAGTCAAGATTGACTTTTGCTCTTCTTGTTCCTACAAGTTTGTACCTTTTTATCCACCCTGTTTATGTGTGATTCGATGAATTGATTCACTTATGTTATTATGCGATTTAGTGTGTTAATTTAAGCATTAGTATTGCTAAAAATTGACTATTGTCCATATAAATAGTCCAAGTTTGAATTTTTTGATCAACTTGATTAAGTATTGACCAAGAATTTGTATGAATTTACTTTTCTTTATGAAATTATAAAAGCAGAACTTTCTTTGTGTAGTTTTGAATGATTAACTTGTAGGTAAAGAAAGTGGACTTTGAGAGTGGAACAGAGGGAGTAGATGATTTCTTGGAAAATTCTAAGCAGTGATTAACATAATCACTGATTTTTGTCTGCGTATGTGTAATGTGTGTGATAACTTTGATAACGCTGATTTTTCCTCTGAAATCAAGCTAGATGATTAGGCTGAAAGAGGGACTGCATTGGCTTCGTATACCTGAACAGGGAGATATTATTTTTTTTCCTGGAATTAATGCTTAGGTGGGTAAAATGGGGGAGGCATGTGTATATGTACCCAACAAAAGATTGCAAAATATGTAAAATCCTTGAAATTTATTCGAACTTTATTATTTTTTTTAAATTCTTTTAAATTAAGTTGTACGGAGTATATTTTATTGAATAAATTCTGTCACAATATAAAGTTTTCATATAAAAGTTATTTGATATAGAGAATGTTGAGGAAAATCCTTTTACATATTTAACTTTGCGGGAGCAAAACTTATTAGTTTAATAATTTCATTGGAAGATTTTAAGGATAATAATAATGTGAAATCTAGAACTTTGTAGGGGCCTTGCCTCCCCCCTTGCCATTGCTTGTGTGCTGCGCTCGCCTATGTGTCTTTGTGCATGTGCTCGAGCACGAGCAAATTTAACATGTGTCTGTTTAGTCCTGTGTGTGTGAGTGCATTCATATCTTGTTGTATTTGATTTTGTGTGTGTGTGTGTGTGTGAGAGAGAGAGAGAGAGAGAGAGAGAGAGAGAGAGAGAGAGAGAGAGAGAGAGAGAGTGATTGTGTTGTTGTATTTCAGGGTGTGTATGTGTCCATATCTTCATGTGTTTATGCATCTGCTTGAGTCATTGTGTCAGAGTGTGCATATTTTGTGTGTATGTGTGTTTGAGTTGAAAGTGCGAGTTCGTGTTGGTGTTTTTTGAGCTGAAATTGTTTGCGTCTGTGTTTTTTTTAAGTGAGTGTGTCCATGTGTGTGTGTGCGCCTTAGCTTGTCCATGTCCATGAGCATTTGTGTGTGTGTGTGTGTGTGTTTATGTACATGTGTTTTTTAGTTGAGATCGATTGTGCCTCATCTGTGTGTCTTTGTATGTCTGTTCTGTGTGTATGTGTTACAAGTGTGTATGTGTTTGTGTCTTTGTTTGAGTCGAGTAAGTGAGTGATTGTGTTTATCTCTGAATTTGTGTCTGCATTTGTATGTGCGCATGTTTGGTTGACTGATTCAGTATTGATCTAGTTATGGGAGTTCAGCCAATTAGTTTGAAATCAAGCATCTGGCTACTGTAGCCAGATGCTCCTAGTCACTAGTTAAAATGAAGCTAACAAAAATTACAGTAGCCAGATGCTTGATTTCAAACTAATTGGCTGAAC
>JAOWAN010000047.1:1233136-1252101 GCA_028566635.1 Lobelia cardinalis | reverse complement strand
TACCTATTATTTTATATATCCCTATTCTTACATCCTACTACCTACTATCTCTCTCATACATATTATTTTATATATCTCTATTCTTACATCCTACTACCTATTATATTATTAATATATTCATCAATTAATTATTTATGGGACCCACAAATAAAACAAAATCAAACCAAAAACCAAATCAACACCAAATCAAAAACCAAACTGTGCCAAAAATCTGCTATCTAAACGAACCCTAAGTTGTGTATTTGATTCCAAACCTTGACCTAATGGAAGCTTCTTCAATTGCAAAATGTGGGATGAACGGATACGGGAAGGAGAACACCGATAAACTTGGTCTAAATGTCACAGGAAATGAGCACCAAGATGCATAGAAGAGCACTGCAACATAATCATGAGTATTATTAGGCCAATGTAAGTATACTAGTCTTTCTTTAGATTTTTTTTTTAAAAAAAGGACAATGTAAGTACTAGTAATGAACTCATTGGATGCTAAGGTCTCTGTCCTTTTTTTTTTTTCTTTTTTTTGGTATTTGTTAAATAAACATTGGGCAAAAACTATCATCTCAAATTAGCATGTACATGCAACAGGCCGTTCATTCTGTGACTGATCTAGAGAGTTATATCGGTGGAGGCACAAGTGATACAAAGTACGACGAGGTTTGGGTGCCCCCAATTTTTTATTTTTTTCAATATATTGGCACTTAATGGAAAAAATTCAAATATAAATACTAAAGTGTAAATAATTTTCATTATCTTAAGATAAATTTTGAACATAAAATAATCAAATAGAAGATTCGCAATTGAGAGAAGGGGAAGACCGACCTAATTTTTGCTGAAAATAGGTAAGAATTTCTCGATAATTTTTTTTTTCTGTGGGGGCACGTGCCTCGTAATAGGTCCGCCCCTGTGTTCATCTGTATCGACTCTCTCTCTCTCTCTCTCTCTCTCTCTCTCTCTCTCTCTCTCTCTCTCTCTCTCTCTCTCTCTCTCTCTCTCTCTCCCTGTACTACAATGTTTGTGCATCCTATTAAGCTAAGGTCAGAAAGCGAGGATGTACTGCTCCCATATGTTGCCCAACGGTTAGCTGCAATAGCTGCATCGAGACCCTATCGGTGACCTTCACAACGTTCATCAATTGGCAGAACATTGTATACGTATAGAAAACGTTGTTCTTCGTTGAAGTCTACCGAAGAAGTCGATAAGAAGAAAGTTTGGCATTGTAAACAAACTATTTTATGCCTTTTTTTACTCAGAAAGAGACCATATGAATTATCTTCATCATAGAATCAATCCATTTCATCTCTTACATGTAAGATGTCATTCCCACTTTTTATAGCGCTAGAAAAAGAGCAAAAAGTTAGGAATATGAACCATAAAAAGGATTTTAAATCATGATAACATGCAGTGCCACTGTAAGATTGATTTGACAAAACAAAACTACTACTGTAAATCAGCTGCTCAAATTCAATTGCACATAATTACATAAAACAATCGTTGGCTCGAAACAATCACAATTTCACAATGATGAACACACACAAGTTACCTGAAAAACAAACAGAACTCATAGAACAATCACCACTAGATCAGATGATTGTCTCGTCTTGTCCAAATTTGGTCAATGTAAACTGCATTTTGCTTGGTCGGTTGTTGTAGACATGAAGTTATTTATGCAAGTTGAGATACAACAGTTTACACTACTGACCAGGCTGTGAGTTCAAATAAACTCTTAAAATCATCGCCTACCCAATTGAAATCTCGGTCAATGTGAACAAGCAAATCCCAGATCTCCTCTTCTTCCCCAGGGATGGGACTGTCGCGGATCAGGCTGAGGTGGCTGCCGGTGATGGAGGCCGACATGGATAGGTAGAGCTGGACGGCGTTGAGGAGCACCTTGGTGTTGACTCCGTCAATCTCCGTACTTGGATTATTGGGTTCCGGAGAGAAATTGAAATTTTGGGTGTTTGGTAATTGAATTAACACATGATGAGTATTGTAGTTTTGGGTGTTGATGAAGATGGAGTGGCCGGATCCCCGAGCAGAAGGAAGAAGGAAGAAGAAAGAAGGGGAAAGAGTTTGTCGTCATCGTGCCGGCATCTGGGCGTGGGAATGGGGGGGGGGGGGGCTCCAAGTTTTCTCGTGAATGTGCCAAGGAGGGTAGAAGGGGGAATAAAGGGGATTTTGAATATGTCTCAAACAATTTCCTGACCATGAACTGTACTTCACACACATGATTCACCAAAAAAATATGCCCAAGTGTCTCAAGTCTCAACTGATCCTTCCACAAGAATCTATATTACTATATATGATAGATGTTTGAAATTTGTTCCTTTACAAAACTGTTTACACATAATCATATTTGCCACCATTTTCTACCTTCCATTGCTTTTACAAGCTCGTTAGCTAAAGATGCGAAGTCTTCAGCTCCACTGCGTAGATCTTCAGTTCGTTTGCTTATTCTCTGATAGGAAGAAAAAAAAACAAGCGAAGCATGATTAGCAAGAAACAACTAATAGGGGCGAAAGTAGAAGAAAGTTCGGTACAAGTTTATATCGCGTTTGCAAGCAAACACATGTCCAAAATCTTCAGGAATGAGTGATAACAACTGAAGTTAATAAGAAAACAAGTGCAGTTCAACTGCTAGTTGACAACATCCTGGTGTTAGTCAGAAAACACTCCATGCAGACGTAAAATCCAGATGATGTGATGAATTTTGCAGACACGTATGAAATGTTAGAATCTTTTTCTATTTCATAAATCATGTTTGGCACGCTTTGTTCCATTCGCAGCAGTAACAGAAAACATATAGTGATTTGAAGCAATCAAAGCATGTAGTCTAACAGTGAATCATAGGTTGGTTACGGAAACAAGTGTTTGAAATAATTAAATGGTATGTGTTTTCATGCTTATGAACAAGAACAAGGTTCTAATTCTGACATCATCAAAGCCCTTGAACTTAAAAAGGTCATGCAATCATATACCATATCACATTACCAAGCCGACTTAACCAGTGGTGGTCAACTACCATAAAGGCAACTATATCTAAAGAGGATATTGGATAGATTATCAGGAATTTTCTAGAGAGAACTAATTACCTCTAGCTTTTCCTGGCGTTCTAGAAGCTTGTTTCTTGCTTGTCCAGCGACTGAGGAGACATCCTGGAACAAAACATAGCAAAATCGATTAGAACAACCATTGGCTGTTAATGGAATCCCCTTGTCGTTACGCCCTTTTCTTTTTCATTTTTGTTTGTGGGGGTTGGGTTGAGGGGTAGATAGCAACAGATGGAGTGGCTGAAGGTCACTGTGAAATTACCCCCGTCTTTCTATATGTAGCTATAATTTCTTCCCGAGTCCTGAGTCTGGGCCTTAGATCAGTACCCTCGCCATCAAATAGTTTATCTCTTTCCGTTACATTTCCTGCATCAGAAAATCAGTAATACTATTCCACTGATACATGAATTAAGCAAGCATCCTTGAATGTATTTCTAACATACTTGTCTGATGATTCTGTTCTGTATGGGAAGAAGTAGATGCCACAGGTACAGGTACAGGTTCATCTATCTTGATGTCATCTGTAGCAAAACGATTTCACCGTCACTTTGAGGCACAAGAATAACACAGTAGAGAGTGAACATGCACACAACTAGAGACAGAATAGGCATAACCTATATCAAGGTCAGCATCTTCTTGATAATCTATACTTTGAGATGGATATGGAAATGGGTTCCTTGCAAAAACTTCATCTAGATGACCCATTATTGAGTTTGAGTTTGCCGAAAGATCGATGACATTATTCACTTTGCCCCCTTTGAATCCTTTCACAAGATTACCCAGAACTCCGGGGCCACCCTTTAGTGTTTATAAACAATTAAGTTAGAAAAGTTGCTTTTATTCTTGATAAAAAAGAAAGAGAGCATATCACCTATTAACCTGCTTTTTCTTCGAATTGGAAGAAGAGCATATTGCAGCCTCTGCTGCGGCTGCAAGTACTTTATCATGAAGACAAGGCAAAGACTCTGGGATTCTACAAAAATCAATGAAACCATGCATTACCAAACGTGTGTGGCAGCACGGTTTACCATCATGATAGGTTCTGGATTATGATAGCATCAATATTTAGGAACAAGAAACGATGGACACCTGAAATTGTTTTCACCAAGTGGTAGAGAGATGAAAGCCACTTCACGCCCATTTGCCTGTGAAGATAAAATTATGAGTATGTCAGGCAAGTGAATATCATGAGTAAACAAAACCCGACTGCTACAGATAAGGAACATGAAGCCTGATTATGTCTCTGGGCCAGGCGTTATGTAATTCCAACTTGAAGGAGAACCTAAGTGCAGTGTGATGCACTAGCTTCAACTGATTTGAACAATCACTTGTTTAACAGTTAAATATCTATGTCCTATTATCTGCTAAAGATGAAATAAAAAGTACCAAGGCAATCAGCCCGTCATCTGTAAAACTCATCGTCCTATTCATGTTTGCCTTGAAATTCCACCTTAAAATTGACATCAAAGAAGTCTCTTTCACTAATTCTAAGTCTGGAAAAGATCTGCAGCAAAATAGGTATTAACGTTATACATTGAAAGTTGTTAATAATAAGATGATCTGCTAATCATATCACAGAAAGAGAGGGAGAGGTTAATTTGCGTAACAAACTGGCATTCACCTCACATCCATCTCCCCAGTCTCGTAAAGTAGCACCAGCCCCAAAATTCTATCATCTCTCTTAATGGTGGATGTCCAGCAACAAGGCTTTGAAAGTTGTACTTTACGAACAGTTTTGTTGTCTCCCTGGAAAGACAAATCATTTTAGCTCACTACTATGCACACACCACCATAGCAAAGACAATGTGGAAGTCTACAGAATCACCTGAAGCACAGATTTTAGACGGTACAATCGCAAGCCATCCTTGCAACAAAGTAAAACAAGTGAGTCTCTGAAACTCCTTCCTGAGTGCACATGTTCAGGAGAAGACTGATGCTCAATTTTATGTTTCTCCGATACACTAGTACCCACCGAAGACTCATTTATGGCTGCAGCATCCTTAATCATATGATGTAATGGCTTTTGACTGGACAACTCGAGCAAAGAAATATAATCCTCTGTGAAAAGCAAAACATTCTCAGATGAACTTTACATGCTAACCAAACAAAAGTGACCTTAGATATGCAATTTAGTACTCATGTCAAAGTCATACTTGCCTATAACATATACGGAAATTGCAGTTGACTCCTTTTTCAAGCTCATTGCTCTGTTGTTGAGCATGTTACCATTACCACCATCAAAAACGTAAAGCTTTGCATCCTTGGTTAATACAAAGATTAATTCCTCTGCAGATTTATCAGGATCTCTAAGCCCCATGTATTTTGAGCTTTTGGCAAAGCCCTCATTAAGCACAAATGACGTCCATGTCAAGGACATCACTGGGAAGCTAGGACTTGATAGACAGTCACTTAAGAATACAACTGCAAGTTGATTCATATCAAGCACAGCAACCTGAAATGGAGGGATTGAAATTACAAATCCTTGTTTAGCTTAAGCCTGCAATCTTAAACCATAAACAGATACAATCCAACCTACTTACACGACCACATTTATATCCAACAGAAAGCTTAGCTCCATGGTTTGCATATTGAAGTATTTGAACTGGGGAATTGAGAGGACAAAAAACACCTCTACACTTGATTCCTCCATCTTGAGGTAACGTGTGAACTGATGACAAAGTCAAAGAATTTAACACGAATAAACAAAGGAATTATTAACATAGGACATTAATATGTCCATGCAAGGCAGTATTGTAAGTAAAAAAGTTCAGTAGAATTGTGGTGAAGGTTAATTATGTAAGCGAGGTTAAACAAGTACCTTAAGAATATAACTTTTCCAAATTGCAAATAATGAAATGGAAACAATCCAAAAAATGCTAAAAATAAATAGGGTGTTAAAGGTAACCACTTCAAGTTCTAACTTTGCACAACTCTTTGCAAGATAGTTACTCTTTTCCGGTCAAAGTTTAACTTTATTTTTAATTTTTTGGTTGACCAAAGCTTAAATTTATAAATTGCATCCCAAATGTGTTAAGTTCGAACTTTTTGTGGAAATTAAGGAAGTGGGCAAATAAGCAATTAGTGGAATATGTGTAAACTTCCTTAGTGGTACTAGCATAGCATTGCAAGTGGGCAACGAAACAATGAGTGGCAAAGGTGAATTCAGTAACTTCATTAGAAAGCCGGCACTAACCTTGAGATTTTCTCTAAAATGACGCGTATTTTGGAATGTAGTAAGTAACACTTTACTCACCATCACAATTAAAATGTATGCCGTATAAGTTACCTATGAGCCTCCTCCCAAAATTCAACTGCTCTCAGCTATTATGTATTTATATTTTTTTATGTCATCATATTCTAAAAGTATTCTTCTAGGTCAGAGCATCCGCCGGGAGTAAGTTCAAGTTTTACATCAGGTTCATGTTAAACAGTAGGTATAAAATGGTTGAAAGGATCTAGCTTGCATGCAATCTCTTTACATCCAAAGAAGGTTCACTGAATTTCGGCTAATATTATTTGTTTCAATGCATTATTCGAATTCTTATCCATCTTAATCTAATTTCTACATGATTTCACCTTAATAAAAGTTCCAAGAAAATGAAATTTCAAAGAAGCCCAACAGGATTGGGAAAAGACAAACTCATGACCACCAAACTACAAACAACTTGGAAAAAAGTTGGACCAAGTTTCTACAAAAGCAACTAACATCTTTGGAAAACAAGTATTTCATCTAGAATTCTACCTTCGTGTTTGGTTTCACGGACAATGTGAAAACTTGAATCCTTCAAACTGCCATTAAAGTCGTAAATGCGGATCTGCACAAGTAAGAAACAACATGAAACTAGATTAACAATAATAGTAGTTAACCTCCAATAATGTACCCCCTCCGTTCCAATTTAAGTGTCCTCTGTTTCTAATTGGGGTGTTTCAAAGAAAGTGTCCACTTTCCTAATTTAGAAGATGATAAATGACTTGTGTCACAAATTCAATTTGGTCCCATCTCCGTTTTAATTGGGGCCACAAGTTCTATTTTGCATTAAACATTTTGCAAATAGGAAGTGGCCACTTAAGTGGGAACGGAGGGCGTATCTAATACTCCATTCAAGCCAAAACTAAGATTCAATTTTAAGCTTTTTAAAAATTTAAGGAAGTTGACACATAAGCAAAATTAGTGGCATAAATATAGGTAGTTGATCAGGTGCGAACCGCTTTTTTCGTACAAATCGTACAAACCAGTTTTATCTTAGTTGATTTTTGTAGTATGTTAGTTACATGTATGTATTTTGTAAAACAAAGATCCAACGCAAGAAAAAAAATTAAAAACACCAACTAAGATACAACAAATTAACGAAAATACAACAAAAATGTACTAAGATACAACAAATTAATGAAAATACAACAAAAAATGTACTAAGATACAACAGGTTCGTACAAAAAAGTGGTTTGTAGCTGAATAGCTCCCTATACATACATATATATATATATATATATATTCCACCTTGGTAGTTCCACTATAGCACTGCAAGTGAATAATTGAACGTGATGAGGAGCAAGTGAACTAGTAACTTCATTAAAAGTTCTCTTAAAATTGACATTGGGCTGCGAGAGTACAATAGTATGGCATACCTGACCCAATTCATTGCCAGCCACTAAACCCCAACTCGAGGAGCATAAATTCAATTCTGAAACTGAAGCACTTGAACCAGCCACTTCTACACCTTTAATCTGACACTCATCAAAATATATCCACTTTCAAATTCCACTAATTAGCAGATAATTTATTCCCTTTCAACTGTGAAAGTCATAAATTTCCATTCGCGGAAAAGAAAAAATAAATCTAGAATTCCAGCTGTGTCTCTTTACCAAGCCATGTATAACACCAAGAAGTGATAAGACCGGCGAAGTGGCATCCCATATACGGATAGATCCATCTGAGTAACCTACGGCATAAATTCTGTAGATCGTGTTGTTTCCAGAAGAAAACACTTGACTCGCTACACCTCCAGTTAGAGGCCACTTTCCTCCATTCAAGCTTGGCATTGAACCACGCTTAATATGAGCGGCTGTCTAGGTAACACAAATTCAGTCAATATGTATCGATATGAATGAACATCAAAATAGCATCAATTGATGCAAACATGAAATGCACATGCGTAAAAATACCAATTACCTCTGAAAAGAACCGTGAAGAGTTTTCACCTTGGGGTAACCAAATGAGCTTAGCTGCAGTGATGGTTGGATTAACTGTTGGTATTACTACGGGAAACTCCACGGAAGAAAGAGTGACTTTCTTGTCGCGCTGAGATGCCAAGGCAGACAAACTCTCATGGCTGAAAAATTGCAAGTGTCCAGGGTTTGTTAAGACAAATAAATCTGCATTGTGATTGTTCACAATCGCCGCAGTGGGAGGTAACAGAATCATGTCTGCAAAGGAACCAGTAAGCATGAGATCTGCCCGACCAACACATCTTAGAATCTCCATACCAGGGCCCCACTCGAGACTCAGAACCTGTAATAGTCATATGGAATGACAAATCACCAAGCACTTTAATCAGCTTTTACCAAATAATAATAATAATAATAATAGTAATAATAATAATAATAGTAATCCTTGGCCTTTTAACAAAGTGAATTATACAGTCCCAATAGGAAACTTCACATCACTAATATTTTCATGATAACAGCATAAATAACCCACTTGATCTTTCCAAGGAAATACTTTTGAATTATGCCAAAATTTTGGAGGATCATAGCAGGTGCAGTACCTGGTTGCAGGGGTTTCTTGTCAATGGGTGAGACTGTGTTATGCTCTACTAATCACCAATCAATGGAGAATGGAGACAAGGGTGAAGATAGTCGAATGGGGAAGAGAGTAGCTACTTGGGAGGCCTTTCTTTGGGACTTGTCCAAATCAATGTTTCTCACAGCAAGGCCTTAAGACTAAATGCTTGGTAATAAATAACTTTTCTGAATATACAGCTTGACTAATCACTATTTATAGTAAATGTATTGCCACGATCACGTGTGATTGATAGGCGATTTAGCTTGTGACAGGTACCACTCAAGGATCTCCTATGATTCTCTCATGTAGCCAAGGTTAAGATCAATAAGATGGGCGGGCTCTTGGGCTCGGCCATTATTTCCAAACTCCAGCTTGATCCCGGGTGTGGAGATCTCGCGAGAGTTGGAGGAGGGGGGGGGGTCTCTTCGATGAGTCTCTCAAGATGCCCTTCCTGGGGATACTTCTAAGGGAGGATGGTGGGTTACCCCCATGTTCCCTTGCAAAAAAAGGAACGCCATGGGGCTCCTCATTAAACTTTGTGGTAGCCTGATTTTGCCCAAGTGTTGAGGCATTTCGTGAGGGTGTACTACCAAGCATGTGCTCACCGTGTGACGTGTCTCAGAGAGACGTGGAAGCCAGAGGCCTCATTCCAAATTCTGCAACTAAACTAAAAGTCCATGGAAGCATATTATACCATATGATGTCATATCAGCGGAAGTTACAGAATTAGAACTAGTAGCTAATTACAAGAAAAACTAGAATGTTAAAAAAAATTGATAAACACACCGTTAAAACTTCATCAGATCCTATCTCATCACCGCCATAGATAAAAAGCTGGCCATCAGCATCGTTTTGGGATTTACTTTTCGCTGACCAGTGCAAGACAATAACAGGGAGTTTTCTTTTAGCAGATGACAATTGTAGCTTCATTACATTATTAGATGATGTTCCAGCTTGTTGGCCTTTAGCATTAGTTGATGTTTTCCAAAACAAAACATCTCCATCAATGTATCCCACAGCAAGAATTGACCCATTAGATGATGCCCAACAAAGAGCGCTTATCTCTTTCTCCTCCAAATGCTGTCCATATGTAACATCTGCAAGAGAAGTACCTTCACCTGAAGAATCAGCAACTCCATCTTTCAATTCAAGAACCTTATCACCTCTAACAACAAGAACTTCAGCTTCAACAACATCCCAAAGAATAATTAGTCCATTCTCATATGCAATCAGCACTCTGCAGGAAAAAAAATGGTTTCAGGATAACTGAACAGGTTTGGCCAGATCCTTTTTCGTATTGCAAAAGGAACCTAAGCAAGTCAATATATATAAACAACACAACATTAAAGCAAGACATTTCACCATCAGCAATAAACATCTGCTCCCCCTCTTTTATTTCCATTTCAATGTCCAGCTATAATTCACGACTATTTACTGTCCTCATTTCTTACTCATGGTATATTTTGACCAGGAAGCATCACCAATACATCGCAGGATTCATCATGACAGGAGTGTTCAAGGAAGTGAAAGTCATTCGAGACTGAAGTTTACCTATTGATTACCAAAACCTACCAATAGAGACGCAGATCCAAGCATCGAGAGGCACTCCTGCTAAAAGAATTCCTTAACTCTTCTTGCCCTCCGAGGGACTCTGGGCCAAGGGCAGCTTCCTCTTTTTCCAAAATCTAAAATAATTCTTTTAAAATCAATGAAGCGATCATTCAGACGGCGATAGATACTATCACAAACATGAAAAAACTATTTCATATGATGTTGTTCCCTGCAAGCTAACCTGGGCTATCTGCTTTCAGCACATTTACAGTCATCTGCACCTCATCTCTGGCAATTACCATTTGCAGTAGTTGATAAATTTTTACCCTGGTAATACCATTTGCAGTGGTTGATATTTTCTTACCTCCCACGATATTCAAGGTCCTCCGAGTGATTTACCAATCAAACCTTATCAAACAACTCTCTACAACCCTAAACTCGTGGATGAAGTGATTGGCATCTGATGAATCATTGCTACAAGTCCCTTTCTTGTTAGCCTTTTGAAAAACAGCTTATGGAATTGTTCTACACTTCTACTGATTATTTATGAGCAAGTTCCATGTATTCCCTTTCGAATAATCATAAGATATTGATTGAATACCAAATTTAACTCCCATAATAATAGGAATATCTCGGTTCTCCCCATCTGACCTTTCCTGGTCCTTGTTCTTAAGTGGGATTTCCCTGGTGAAACTCCATTTCGGTGTCTCTGCCGACTTTGTTCAACAGTAGAGTAGTTGTGCATTAGGATTGGATGAGAACTGGCACATAATGAACTGATTTCATGCGCTAAAAGATGAATTAATTACCAAAAATATGGGGGGACAAATATAACGGCACTCTATATAAGCACTTAAACCCCGTGCATGATTTACCTCCTCTTTAAACAATTGTGGTGCTTTCTGTAGAGGGTAAAATCAATCGTTGGCTGTTAGAAAACTTAGGAATATCTTTCCAACAAATGGCTATACTAATTTACTCATCCTCTTAAGATAATAAACAAATATTTCCATCTTCTTTTCTTGGAAAACCAGTTAGCAAGAGAAGTGAGAAATACTCTGGTCAAATAACTCTATCCGACAATCAATATATGTAATGTGCGGTGAAAAGAAGGTCCGTTCCTATCACTTATCTTCTAGTTACATACTCCCTCCATCCCACGAATAATAGTCCCACTTATTTTGGTTTGTTCTCATTATTGAAAATAATAATACTTCATTGCAATTTAAAGGACATATAGATAAGCAAAGGTACAATATAAAAAAGTTTGATTTGTCAAATGGGACTACATCTTGGAATGAAGGAGTTCTAAATAACATGGAAAGGATGAAGAACAACTAGGAAATGATTGGGGCTTTAGATAGACCAACCAGTTCAATTAAGTAAGGGAAAGGTCTTCGATCAAAAGCAAATAGGCAAGTCAAAAGAAAGAGTTTAAGAAATACGTATATCTTGCCTATTCCCATGGAAACTAGGTTGGGGAAGAATGCCCACAATCGCTTGATGATTAGAAAACGATGACCCAGCAGCTTCTGTGGAGTACCAAGAATTATAATCATTAAAACCTGCTAGCTGAGATCCAGATTCACAATGGCAGAATAGGAAAAATGTCATTACAAAGTTGTATCATTTTTGAGATAATAGAGATGTGACCCTATCCCATTCAAAATAAAAGTCTATTATATTTGCTCGGAAGTGACCCCAAGGTCATCTCGATTGTAGAACTAGACTGCAGCTATCAGTGATGGATACCACCAATTGGACTCCTGCTAACTGCAATTTCCTTTTGCGTAGATCTAGCCTATCACCTTTGGGCTAGTGCTAACTGTTAAGACGATTCATAATGCGATGCATAATTTGCACAAGAAGCAAGACTACAGAATATAGATGTCAACAGAATGTTTTGCCATTTACTTAACGTCCTTTTACGTGTTTGTAATAGCACTTCCTCACGCACTATCCATGTGCATACTCTTCTAGGTCGACAATAAAGGAGAAACAACGGTAAGTGCTTTGTATTGCTAACGAATGTTATGTAACTAGAATGAATCATGAATTAAAACACTGCTAAAGCAATTCTCTAAGCCATCAAAAATTTTGTGGAACCTTTGCATTGCTTTAAACCATAAAGAAATGTGCATAGGTTCGCTCCCTGTGTCTAGTAAAGTAATTTTTGCATTCAAGTCTTAAGGCTCATCAATAGAACCAAGCAGAAATGACTCACTTCTCTGAACAGCTGTTTTTCATTTATCATTTTTTTTTTTTACCTATGATGCCCTTCGAAGTGGTTCACATAAAAGACCAAGTTCAAAATATAGGCTCTGTATTTTTCACCTTTGATGGCATTCAAAGTCTTAAAAAAAAATGAAAATGGTCCTTTTCCCAAATCCAAGGTGCACAACTGACTGATTGAGCGTGCAAATAGAGAGAGAACCTAAAGAAAAGAAGAGAGAGCACCAAGAGCTTGTGGTCCTAGGTGCTCAAAACTATGTAAACATAAACCCGCATAAAGTTGAGAGAAGTGTACAATTAAAGAGCATACTCTAGCTGCTCCTTTGACACTTCTGAGTACTACTTCACTAACACGCAGATGACAAGAAATGCAGCTTTGGATCAATAAAACTTGGGTTGATGTTCCATTCTGTAACACTTGGGTTCACCTTTAGAGATTGATGAAGGTATGAACTTAAGCTCTGGACTATTGAAAGGTGCACCTAAGGTATCTACTCATAAGGAAACATGCATGCTTATATGATGTCAATGTGAATATATATGCAATTATGCATACATGTGCCTACTCTTTAAAGAGAGGACACATACCAGATAACATGAGTAATTTTTGTTATCAAGAGCAACAACTTAATATCTTTGGCAACAGAAACAAGGGACGAAGTATCACTTCTCAGATTAATTAATACCGGTGTGGGACACAAGCACTTTTCTCTGCAAGGAAGGAACAAATCTAAGGAGTACCTTTTCAATGATCTCATACAGCTTATCTGGTTTCAAGATATCATTCAAGAATACAATGATTCAATCATTTAGTAAATGAAGTAATTACCACTAAACGAATTCGCGGAAACATGATATGGCAAGAGCACAAGCTCCCCGTTCTCAGCCTCATGCTTCAAAACAGATAGCATACCGTACTCATCACCTACATACCTTAAGCATCAATAGATAAAATATGTCAGACATGCATCAAGTCATTCAGATCTAATTGCTATTATTTTAGTCACAAATTCATACATGAAGGGCGACATTTGTAAAAGAGAGAAAGCAGTTATATTGGATTCCCATTGTAAACTACCAGCTATAGATCTGATCTCCAGATTCCAGACCTGGAAAGGAGGAAAAAAAATTCAATAAACCAATGTTTTGTATTGATCACGCTTCTGAAGATTCTGTATGGCAGAAGCAAGATATTAAAAGAGGTATACTAGGTGAAAACATCAGCGGGTGCACTCAGTGTTATAGTATGCAACAATGTAAAACAAATAAAAATCAAAACAACTTGAGAGATTATGAAAAGCAATAATATACTGTTCACCGGACACGAAAATAATTCGCTAAGAACGCAGCTGAAATCAAAAGACATTTCCTGCTATTGATAAATACTGCCGCCCGAAGAACTAACTGTTACATTATTGTATACAAAAAGAGTTTAAGCCCATATATAATTGATACCTGTATACTGTTGTCATTCGTTACGCTGACCAAATAACCTTGATTGGAAAAGAACTGCCAGAAAAATAAGTAAACCAACAGGCTACAGTTAATCGTCAAAATCAACATGGAGTATGTTGAACTCCAAAGCAAATTTCACTAGAAAGAATGAAGCGAATGAGTCTATATGATGCATTCAGGAGTATGTCTGCTATGTCCTACCAGCATTGGGTCTATCAGTGTAGCTAGATAGGACAATGTATGAAGATTCAAAACAATAAAATGATTGGGAAGAAAGGTTACTGAAAATGGTCACACTTATGGCAAATACTGAAGTTCACAAGTTAATGAAATTCCTTATTTTGACCTCCTCAAGTTAAAAAAATGTTGGGAGAATCCAGTCCTCCACTATCCAGGCCTATATGTAGAAAATTTTTCAAGAGTATGGTGCTTTCTACCCACAGAATTGGCTATTCAGGATCTTACTAGATGCGCATTCCATGAGATACTTAAAGAGACGAACAACAAAAAAGACATTAATAAAATATGTAAATGAACTTCCAACAGTTGAAGTGATAAACGGTGATCCACAGATGCATTAGCGTAGCTAAAGAATCAATGCAAGTTTAAAACATAAATGACCATCCAAAACAACAATATATCCATTCACAATCACATAAGCTCTTATGACATCCTGAGAAATAGTAAAAGGTTATCAGGACAAAACAAAGCTGTCTTGCATTCTTACTTACGCCTAATGTGTATATTCTCCATTGTCTATTCATCAATGACTAAATTCCTGAATGTGCATTAAGTTATGTTTTACATTTATGTTGAGCAGTTAAAGCAGAGGTATTTGCTATTGTGGTTCTACTCCGAAGTGTTGTAAAGTGTTTCTCCAAGTTCTGCAAACTTGGTCTCATTTTATTTTAACTACGTATATCATAAAGGACTGCTTATGCATTACGTACATATATCCTGGATTACTAGACAGACGAACGAAATATTCTTTTCGAAGTAGAACTCGTACATAAACTAATTTTTGCGACTCATACCTACAAGTACAGGCCCACAACAAGCAGGAGATTTAGTACTTTCCATAGTATTTGGTCCACGAGGTCTAATCTAACACTAACCCCTATAATGGCAAAGAATCTGACTGTAAGCCTTCTTTCTGAAGGTATATGACTGCTTATGCACAAACAAGTCAGGTACCATTTTAATGAAGAGACTGAATGATCTAATACTCGGAATTATATGCAAACTTTTGGAAAGATCATGCAAGCGATATACAAGTTGGTGCGGGGTGGCGTGAATATGATTTGCAGATATGTTCAGCGTCCCATATGTGCTTTAAAGCATTCTCTCGTCTAATTGCTTCTCTCATAGTTTGGTATTGAGTCAACTATGCCAGAACCAGTCTTATTAGTCTTTGAGTGGGGATTTCTGTAAGTGCAGAAGTAAGATGACCTGTCAAATACATCTAAGGGAATCTTGGCACATATAATACATGAGAAAGAACTGAGTAGCACGAAAAAGCAACGGTCGTGGGAAAAAATTACTCCCTCCAGCCCAAAATGAGTAACACGAACAAGCAATGGTCCTGGGATAATCCATTTTTGAGACAAGATTTGTCCCAAATGATGTCCATCAGTGGTACATGCTAAGGGTGGTTATGTAAATGTGCCACTAATTTTGTGCAAGTGTCAACTTTCTTGCTTGCCAAGGAAAACTCAAAGTGGAGACTCATTTGAAGGAGGGAGTATATTTCGTTTTTCCTGAAAAGTTTTCATCTTTGCGTAGTCAGAGGTATCTTGAAACTTTGGCCTTTTAACTTTTTGTACTCGGATGGAGCTTTGTACGTCCTTAGATGCGGCATATGTAACTTGCAGGAAGATAATCTTTTCTGGCATATGCTTTTTATGGACATGGGTAATGCCCATCTTGACACCTTGGTAGAATCTTTTTTGAAGTGTGAGAATGCTTCTGCTACTATTCTGAAACATGTAAGATAGTTCCAAGTGTGAAAGTTACAAACCTCTAAGTATTTAAAAGGTAATTGCTTTGGTGAAATCAGGAGTCCTTCAATGTTATCACCACCAATCAATTTTATTCTACCATCCCTAAAACAGATTCAAGCAGCAAAGGACATCAAGGAAATTAAAAATGAGAGCTTATGATATGCCATAAAAAAATAAACAGCATTTGACTTACAAAGTACCGATGGCCAATAAACGCTGAATGGGATCAAAAGCAAGTGCAGAAGAAGTATATGGGATACCATAGTGAACTGATACACGAAAATCCACGTCCTCCGGTGTCAAACAACCTTTCACATCATGCTAACAAAACAAAGCGAGACAAAGGACATTATCGAAAATGAAACTTAGTGAGATATCAACTTCACACATATAGATATCAAGTAATAGCACAACTACATGACGCATAGATCTACCAACAGGCGTCCAACAACACAGCCTGTTACAAACGAAACTAAGCAAAATGACTCTTTGGGGTATCATTTATGTTAATTGGACAAGCTAATAAGAAACATGTCCATTGCTCGAGCTAGGGACCAAATCTGCTAACGGGTGTGAATCATGATAAAGCGACATGCAGGGATGTTCCTACGAACCACGTCATACGCATACCCAGGAGAAAGAACACTTAAACATTCAAATGAATGGTGATACCGATTTAACAACTTGCTAGCCAGACACCAATGCATAAGAATCACACAGTAGTCCCCGTGTTTGCCTGATGACGTAAGTTTCAATTTATCAAAGCACTAATAACATATGAGAACATCGAGCAACTGCATTTTAAAGCTCTACTGCTTTTTACGCAAATGCATTGCTCCTTATACTATATTCAAATCTGCTCAAATAATATGCCTTACATATTGGCTTTTCACAGTGCATGGTTTGATTATAACAGAATGCAAAATACTGGATTTTCTAAACTAATAAAAATCCAATTACAAGTCCAAAACTCAATTCCACATTTTTAAAATTCACAATCCTCCTTAAAGACCAAGTTTTTGCGTGTATTTCAACAATTAAAATCACTTTTGAGTTTTAACAATTTCAAGCACTATTTATGCAGCTCCATCATATGCCTAGTAAATTCAATTCATACAACAAAATAAGCATAATCAATCATCAGAAAAACAAATTACTGAGCTCCAAATAGGGTTTGGATGAAATTAGTGAAGTCCAAAAGTCAAATACCTGTCGATGATCCCTTTGTGTTGCCTTCTGTAACAGGCGCTTTGCAAACATGGCGAATTTGCCAGGAGATTTTCTTCACTGTTTTTCCTTTTTTCGGGGGATTACATTTATAGCTATGGAGTCCGTACTAGTCTAATTTAAAAGATTGAACTGTTCAAATCAAATTGTTAGGGTTCATTTTCTCGGATTGCACGTTAAATTTTGGATTCCAGTGTTATTTCTTGTTTTGACATGTTGCAGCTGCTCCTGCTCTGATGGTGATGCGGTCCGACCCGGTTTTTTTAAAAATGAATGAGCATTGATGACATGACGTCATTTGAGTTATAGCAAATGGTACTATTTTGTTTTTTATCTCAAATTTTAAACTTTAAAACTTTTAATTTGAAATGTGTGTCATTTATAAAAATTATGTGCTTGAAAATGAGTCATTATTTTGGACAGAAAATTTTGTTAGGAGACTAACGAGATTTTTGGTTTTATTTTGCACTCATTATGTTGGTTTTAAACTACCTCCGTGCATTATTTTTTGTGTTATACCATCGCAATCTTTCTCCCAAAGTTTTTTTTGTGTAAATAAAAAATTAATATTGTTATCTTTCAGTCTTTTTCAGTCAATTGTGTATTTTTTTTATTTAGATCCAATAGATCGTGGATGACTATTTGCTTTTATCAGGTTCAAGGTATGCTAATTATCATGTAATCCACCTAATATGATGTGTTATCCTAAAACCTTAGGACGCTTACTAATTTATACGATTGTCGGAAATTAAAATTCGTTACTATTAAATTTGCCTATACTAAAATTTAATGTGGGTCGATAGAGTTGTATAATTTTAGAATGATATTACTTAAGAAAAAAGAAAAATAATTTTAATTCTCATACAGAAATTGAGGAAAATATCAATGATAGTTCTTTTCCTTGATCTTATTCTTTTCTTCGTACAAGACACTTCAATTCAATCAACAATAATTTAACACAAAATAAGAGATCAATGATTACAATAAAAATGCATCAATAATCAATTTAGAAAAGCATGGGAAAAGAATCGATAAATTTTCACTAAGTCAATTATCTATTATTAATTTTAAATTAAATTTTTACCGTTTCAAAATAAAATTTATTTTTTCCAAATAAAGAGAAATGAGTCATTTACAAATTAATCAAAGCTTCCTAAATCGAAAAAATTCTTGAACTTTGGTTATCGTCAGTTGATGTTTTTAGCTTACTCTATGTTGGGAAATTTCAGAAGAAAGCCTGGATTATCTATGAAGTTTTGAATTCGGATTCAATTTCAGATTGAACTATTACCGCTCAATCGGATAAAATCATAGATCTTCAAGAGTTTTGTGTTTGTTTTTCGTCCTTGTTGTTTTTCTGTCTATATTTGGCTGAAGAAGAGGATCAGATATATCCTACACACAACTGCCAAACTACTGCCGCAGGCAGTTTTTCGAACACAACCGCCGTAAACCGTTTACGGACATAACTGCCGAAGGCAGTTTTCGAACATAACTGCCGAAGGCAGTTATTGTCCCCTTTCAGACAGAAATCCAACTCCCTGAGGCGATTTTCATGAAGCACTGATGTCCAGAAATAAAAAATTTTCAAGCTGACCCCAGCCAGGGGCTCTGCCCCTTGGACCCCGCCAGGGGCTGCCGCCCCTCGAACCCCGCTTCTCCCGGGGGCTG
>JAOWAN010000047.1:1179367-1191635 GCA_028566635.1 Lobelia cardinalis | reverse complement strand
TGGTTCAGTTAGCTTTGTTAAGTTATTACCGGTCTTATATAGATCGGCCATAACCCCCCCCCCCCTAAAACATTGATTAGTGAAATTTTTGTCTGTCTGTCAATAGAATGCCCACTATGGTAAGATAGGTGGGGCCGCATTTTCTTTTTCTTCTTCTAAAAATAACACTCCCTCCGTTCCCTAAATGAGTGTCCTGGATTGGCTTTTTTAGTCCAATTTCACTCTACTTTTGATCAATTGTTTATGAATATTGACTTCTTGTTGTGAAGTTACGAAAAATGTTATCGATAGTTTACTTAATATTACAAGGATTGAAATTTTGGAATCTAATACACAATAATTCTATGTTAAATAATTATTTCAATAATAAATAAATTGATTTTTCAAAAAGCAAATAAGACACATTTAGGGATGGAAGGAGTTGTAAGATAAAAGAGATTCAAAAGGAAGAAAGGGTTTCCTATTGTGTGTCCATCAAGTGCTGCATCATGCTTAAAGATTATGCCTGTAAAGTGAATGTTTGATTACCCTCCATTCCTGCTTGCAGAGACAACGGCAGGCATCGAGATAGTGCCAGTGTTCATCTCAGTAGATCCCGAGAGAGATACGGTCGAGCAAGTTCGCGAATATGTCAAAGGTGCTTTTCATTAGTTTGCAGTACTAAGATTTACAGAATTCATTCTATTACTTGATTAAAACATTTTTAATGGTACTGTCTTTGCTGTCACAGAGTTCCACCCAAAATTGATTGGACTGACTGGTAGTGAGGATGAGGTAAAAAAGGTTGCTCGTGCATATCGAGTTTACTATATGAAAACCGAAGAGGAAGGTTCAGATTATCTTGTAGATCACTCAATAATCATGTATGTATACCTCTTTTTCATGGATATTACTACTGCCTTATTCATGTGTTTATCAACTTTATCCAGCAGACGAGGCAATTCTTTTAGTTTTCTGCCTAGTATAGAATGTTGGTCAATTACCACTGCATATCTGGAATGATGCACCTTTGGAAAATCATCCGTCATTATCAGTTGTAAAGGGAACTGCCCCATCAAATTCGATGAGAAAGACCTGCCCACATCTGTCCGTATGACTACTCTAAGAATCCTTCTCGTCTTAACTGTTTACTGTTGATTCAACCTTTTCTGCCTCAATATCCGATTATATGATGGAAAGTAGAACTTCTGTTGACATTTCTATTTTTATTTTTTTGGGCCAGAGTTAACTTGTTTGCTAGGTAATCTAGTTTTCCTGGTGGACTTCTGGAATGTTCTGAACAGTAGTTCCTCCTAGGACACTAATGCGGTAGACCTCTCAAGTTGATCTTGATTATCCGATTATAAATAAAATTTGCAAGGCCGTGATTTTTTTTCCCCCATTTTTTGGCTGAGAGATTGGTTGGTGGGAAGTCTCTGAGCTTTTGGAATGTTCTGTACTTCATTGGAAGACACTAATGTGTTACTAGAGATCTCTTAAAATGTATCAGAAGACCCTAATGTCACCATGTACTTCAGTTATCGTGATTACCTCTTCTTATAATCTAACAAACTGATAGTTTGTTGCAGGTACTTGATGGATCCCAATATGAATTTTGTCAAATTTTTTGGGAAGAACAACGACGTCGACGCTCTTTCGGAGGGAATCATAAAAGAGATTAAAGAAGACAGTCCAACAACGCGGTGGTCTTTTCTCAAAAACTTATTCTAGGGCGCGGATATTTAAAATGCTTTCAAGGAGAGTGCCAGCCTATTGACGGTATGCTTCCCTGATGCAATGTAAACCCATTTTGTCAAAACTGGTTTTTTGTTTCTTACTCGAACACAGCATCAGTACTGAATTTAATTTACCTTCACATGTTCTTTATAAGGCAACCTAGAGTCCATTCTCAATAATATTATTGGTTATAAGACAAAAATAGGAAGATTAAGATTCTCCTATATGTATCAATTTTCAAGGTCACTTCTTTAATGTTATCCCTTGTACTAATTAATGATTGGTTGAGGGTGTAATTAATTACCTTTAAGTTGGCAAGAGAACCTGGTAGTGGTAGATATTGCATCTTGGAACCCGAACCCGTTGATCAGTTTGGTTCGATTTGTTGGTTCGATTACGGTTTGAAATTTTTAGAACCCGTATGGTTTGAGTTCATGGTTCCGATATCTGAAACTTTATATATTAACTCATTTTTTGCATCTCGTCAATTATAAGGCTCATTGATGGGAGAAGTAACACTATTATATCTTAGATTCATGGATCACATCTTTTAAACACTGACATGTTTTATTATTTAGAATTTAAAATTTTATGGTCATCTTGTAAATGATTAGAATGAAATTTTAGAAAAATGGGAGAGAGAATAATTTACCAAATGGTGAGGAACTAGACTCAGAAATAACACATTGTTATCCACGTTTACCATATTCAATAGGGTTTTTTACATTTTAGATCATAATGTTTTCGTGAAAAGGTTAGAAGGACCTCACGTTTGACTTATTTTAACTTAAGCCCTAAATTAATTTTTTTATTGCGAAATAGGAAAAAATGGATGAAAATGATTCAAAATGGATAGAAAAGGGCTAACGTGCAATTTTTATGACTTTCTAAGGGTTATTTAGATTATTTTTCATCTAACTAAACTACGGGGGAAGTAAATGTAAATTTTACAAAATTAAATTTAAAAAATAAACCAAAACAACCCTCCCCCCAACCCAACACTGTCGTCTCCCCTTCCCCTAGCCACCTCCTGCCTCTCCCCCTTCCTCTCCCCTTCACGTCGCTCTCTCTCTCTCTCTACACTCTGGAGCTTGAGGCTGATTTGGTGGTGCGGCTTGAAGTGTGGAGGTGAAGAGAGATGTGGGTTCAGTTGGAATTGGGGGTGGAGATTTATTTGGTGAGTGAAGATGGAGGGTTGCTCTTACTCGCGGATTGGAGATGAGAGCGAGAAGAGGGCTAAGGCTGCCGGAATTAATGGAGGATAGGAGAGGTTGGGATCGATTGGAGATGGGGATGGATGATGCGCTTCGGTGAGAGGTGCAGGGCCGCTGGATTTTTGAAAGGGGGCGGCGGCTTTTAGTGGGTGAGGGAGTTTGGTGGTTGAAGATGAAGGTGATGGTGGTGATTTGGTGTAAAGAGAATGGGGGGAGTGGTAATGGAGGTTGGAATGATGGGTAGGGAGAGAAGAGAGGTAGAGTGGTGTAGGCGGCCGACTGTAATGGAGGTTGTTGTGGCTATCTGGATTCTGGATTGGTGGTGGTGTGGTTTGGTGATGGTGGTGGTGGTGGTTAGTGGTGCTAGTGGTCGGTAGAGGTTTAATTAGGGTAGGTTTAATTAGAGTAGGTTTAATTAATATAAAATTTAATTAAGATATTAATTATAATTAATATATATTTAATTAAGAATATATGTAATTAAGATATTAATTATATTTAATTAAAGTAACATTTAATTAAGATATATTTTAATTAGATATTATTTGAATTAAATTAATATATTAATTGTAATTAAGATAATATTTAATTAAAGTTAAATTCATTTAGGATAGAATTAAATTAATATATAATTTAACTATGGTTAAATTTAATTAAAGTAAGATTTAATTAAAATTATTTTAATTTTAATAAATATTATAAATAATTAGGTATTTAATTGTGTAACCTTTAATTACATTTAGCTCATTTAATTTACCTAGTTAGAAAAAAATGAAAATATCCATTAAAAAATAAGATTTCATGCATGTTAGTATTTGTCGTTAGTTTTTAACGATTTCTGTAAAAAAATGGCCTATCTCACAATAAAAAAATTACTTTAGGGCTTAAATCACAATAAATCAGACGTGGGGGTCTTTTTGGCCTTTTCATGAAAATATTAGAGCCTAAAATGTAAAAAACCATAAGAATCCAGATTTTTTTTTATTTTTTTTTAGAAAATCACAAGATTGGCTCCAATCCATAAATTAAACCAATTCGAACTGCAATTTATCAATTTGATTTGATTTAGTATGATTTTCAAGCCTCGCAATTCATTTCAGATTTAATAATTTTGAAATCAAGATGGTGGCGCTTCAGCGTTGGTATAATTTTCAAGCCTCACAGTTTGATTCGAGTTTAAAATCAATATGATGCATTTCAACTAACGATTCATTACCTAAACCAAACCATTACACTCCTAATTGCATCTTTGTTTCAAGTTTTCAATAACCATATGCACCTCCTCTCTCACGCACATTATTTGGTGACTTTACGAGCATCGTATGTCAAATAGTGATGTTCCATCAACAATTGTCCATCAGTAAAATATGTAAATTGTCCATCAGTAAAATATGTAAATCGCACCAGTATTCGCTAGCAACAGATCCAAGTAGTAAATAATTAAATTTAAAATGAATAATAACCCTTGTCATTTAAACGTTCAACCTGCTTTTTGCACAGCTTCAGACAAAAAAGAAAAAGAAAAAAAGGAAGACCAAGTAGTAAATCATAATAACCCGCTTCATATTTTCAACAAAAACCAAACTGAAGCAAATATGGCCGTGAACCAGCAGTGAACTTGTCACCACAGGTTAGTAAATTGGAACTGCGGAGAGCCATAACTAGCTCCAGCTGATTCAAGGGGGGGGGGGGGTGCAAATTTACAAACCAGCAGTGAACTTGTCAGTAAAACAATGAAAGTACCAGAAAAACTAACGGTGGCAATCCAAATATAAAGTTATATACCTCCGGAAAAATTCCAACAGCGAAAAAACCTTCCCCAAGCGCTTCATGGTACAATGTATCTAGGAAAGTATGCTTTCCCTAAATAAACTTGCTGCATCTCTTCTTTCCATATCTGCATGAGCAAACCTTATGTTTGGTCATAGACATTTTCGTTTAAAGTAAATACTAATCAAGCATTAGGTACTACAAAATCTGTAGACATATCTTGCATCAGGTGTGATAGTGTCGAAAATAGTTAATGAACAATAAACTTTCTACTTGCATGTGACGAATAATCTTCAAAATTGTCAACTAAATGTAAAGTATCATTACTGCAACAAAAAGAAGCATACTGTTTCACGGAATTCAAGCCGAATATGTGGTACATTTGTCCTCTGAATATCATTTCCATCTGGTCCTCTCTTGTAGTACTCCCTACCAATCCAGTGAGACTGACAACAAAGCATATTGTTAATTGGGAATAACAAGGTGTGAAATTACAAAAAGAAAAGTATTCACCCAAAATGAGCTTCAATTATTCATATTTCATGAAAGTAAAGAAAAGAAAACCAACTTTTAAGTAATTTTTTTAGTATCATGTACATGGGTGTACCCCTGGTGTCTACATCAAGGCACTGCAAATGCGTATCAAGAAATAATAGTTGGCCGTGATTTTCGGTATTTCATTAGAAAAGGAAACTCATTTTGGAATGATACCATAATCAAAATAGATGGACCGTATAAAATTCACTTAAGAAGAACAATTTCTACCTTCATAGCATGCGAGAAACCTGATTGATAAACCGAATTACGGGCAATCTCACACAGGTCGCATGAACTTAACTTCCAAACCTGTTAGACACAAACCAATAATTTATGAGGGCTAGTAGCATCATGTTTTGCAGATATCATAAACATAGGAGGGATGATACTTACCGAAGCAGCTATACTGTACTCTTCCACCAAGGGCTCCTTTGTTAGGTGAATTTGCAATGGATCATCAGTAGAAAGAGACACATTAAGTCCCCGTAGGAAAAACATAGGGAAAGGATTCCGATGGTAATCCAAAAATAAGGAGTTGTTGCTCAAGGGAGACATAGCAAGACCAATCTGATCATCAGTAAGCCATAGACAATTAGGAAATGCCACATCCACATATATTAATCAGAAAAAGAATGATAATCCTCTTTCTATTTACCTGGGCCAGGTAGTACAAGTATTGAAGTACAGGAGATTTCCTTAAATTAATTCCATGTGCAATATTGTGGGTGGTAAGAAATGTGGCAGCAAGGTGGTCAATGTCACCAGCCTGAACAAAATTCAGCATGAGTAAATGTACATCAAACAATAATCAAAACAGGGCTGGATTGGATACAGATACCTCCCCAGAATGAGGGCGGAATTTGATAGTAGCCATGCCCTTTGACTCGCGGAGCTGCGATGTTTTATGAAAAAGTTAGAGACTAATGCTTTAAAATCAATGTTTGTGTGCATGTCGTTGGTACTTGGCAAAAGGCAAGAGGCATCATAGTCACTACCTTGTTTAAAGTGTAGAGGTTGGCATAACAGTAGTATACATAATATGAAAACGCAGGGTTGAAGATATTGGTCCACTGTGCAGGTGTTGGCATGTGCTTTGTAGGCCGTCTTTCAGGCTTGCTTTCATCATCCACCAAATCAAGGCCAACCACCTGTAATCTCAAGAAGACAACTCTCTCAGTGATCTTCGGCCAACCTTAATCAAGCAGTCTGAAAATGCACATAAATTACAGGATCTTTTTATGACAAAATGAATTCAGTAAACTAATCCTGATAACTAACAGATACAGCAAATTCGAAGGCAAGTGAGGAAAAGACTTATTACCATTTCAACGAATAAAACACATAATTTTAAAGGAAATTATTAGTAATATTTTCAACAACTTATCAACAAGAAGTCAATTCTCATGAAAATTTGATTATGTTGGCTTAAGAAAGTCAAAACAGGACACCCATTTAGGGACGGAGGGAGTAACTGCAATGATGAAGATTCATGTGAGTTTGAAAATGCATCTCAATCTGGAAACAATGATAATGGAGAACTCAGCGGACTATAACATTAATATCAATCCAGGCGTAGTAGGAAATGAGGAGAATGTGTAGAATATCATATTATAGACTTGCCTGTTTCAAGAAAACATGCAACTGCGGATGTGACTCTGGATCAACTGTAACCTCGAATAGTGGAAGGAAGATATTGTCAAGAATGTTCTGGAACGACGTAACAATACCCATTTCCTTGTATATATTGTACAAACGAGGCAACTGCAAAGAACAGAAAATTCCAAGAATGAGGGGAAATTTTCAATATTTTCTATACTTATGCAAGAAAATGTATGGAATAAAAATAAAGAACAAGAAACCAAAAATGAAACAGAGAAGGACAAAGAGAACTAAACTCCAAAAGAAGTTTGCAGGACATCCGAATCTCCTCATCGGGACTTCAAAATTACAATTTTAAAAACAAATAAATAAATAAACCATCCAGATTGGAATAGCAGCATAACTGCATTATCATAATCAAAGAACACGAATTATCAATACCATGACTGGAGAAAGAGCATCAACCTACAGTGTCATAGATTGCTACACTAACTTGTACACTTAATGTAATCATGTGATCGCCTAAGTTGCTGCATCAGAATGGCAATATAAATCTTAAGGTTCATGAAAGTTGAGCTAACAACCAGACAAAACCCTCATCTCAATCTCGGCCTTTTTTGGCAATGCAGACCCAAGAATTTAATGTAGTTCTTTTTCATCCTTATCTCCATCATAAAAAAAAAAAAAAAAAAAGGGCAGCCCGGTGCACAAAGCGTCCCCGCAAGCGAGGGTCCGGGGAAGGGTCCCAGCAACCAGATCCAAGTGTTTGATATACTTATTTTTCTCGCCCATGCCCCATGTAACTTCAGCAATCTATAAATAGGAACCAACCAATTTCATACTCTCCATCAACCTTGCCTACACCAGTTTCCCACCATCTTTTTCAGAAGCTCAGTTCAACACAAACTTAACATGTGTAGATTTATCAGAGGCCAAATAGCCTTTTTATGAATCATAATATCAGATATATTCTTTGAATACCTGAATTAGCCAAACAACATTCTCACTATACAAGTCATTATTCACGATCCAACTTGCCAATTGATCCCACTCACTTTGCTTTCTACCATAAATAGATATCCTGTACTCCGCCATCTGTAGACAAAAAAGACTTGAATATTAGGCATGAATTAATCATCAACGTACTAACCAAAACAAAGATGAGAAAAAGCACCCTGGACACTTCAAAATGTATTAAGTTGGTCTAGACACTCAAAACTTGAAATTCAGAGAAATGCAAATATTATTTTCAAATTATAGTACATAACATGGTTTACAAGTGGTCCTCGACCACTAAGAAACCGTCATATTTACGTAAGATATTTCTTCAAAAATGTTACAGCGGGGAATGTCAAAAAATTCAGTAAAGCTAGTTGAACCTAGATGGCAGCAAATAAGCAAAGAAAAGCTCATGATATTAACAATCTAATAATTTTTTTTTTAATTCTAATAATTAAAGTAGGATAATAGTACAACTAATAACAAAGTAAACTCTACCCTAGACTTATCCCCACCCTCTCTCAACAATGCATCTATTCTTATCCAATACCCAAGTAAGAATTGGCTTAAACCTCATACAACTAAAGTGCTAAACATCTCATATAGGATAACAAAACTAAGAACTTCAATCTGATACAGATAAAATATTACCCCATCTGTCCCAAAATAAGAGTCTCCTTTGAAATGGCACATAGTTATTTAAGAGGGCCCTTGACTTTGGAAATGTGTTGAATGTGAATATAAGGAGATCAAGTGCGGTTCCATGACAAACATGTGGCCACAATCCTTTCCTTGATGTCCAAATGATGAAAGAATCCATAGATGACATTACTCTGGGACATCTCAAAAAAGAATAGGGGACTCGTGCTCTGGGACGTATGGAGTATAAATAAATGATTACTCTCTAGGAACATATCATTGCTATGGTCAAATGGTACCAACGAAATTGGAGAAGGGCAACTGAAAGTAGTGTATCTGATAATGAATATAATATCAAGTAAGTATCAAGTACTTACTTGATATTTACTCGATTCAAGGTCTGAGAACACTTGCTTTGTCACCTCAGCAAGGAATCGACCTGCCATACCATAAAGTAATGGTTCAAAAAACATTAGCAATGCATTACAGCTCCAAAACTAGTAGAGAAGAGCTGAGATAAGAAGCAGAAGATATTTGCCAAGCCTATTATAGGATCTCTATGAAGCCCAAAAAAACATATATAAAGCATAAACACTCTCAAGATTGCAAGCCAAAATAGGACATACCCTGAATTAAATTATCTTGCTTCAAGAAAATTTCTCTGAGCCTACTCTGACCACAGGGATTGTACTTTAGGTTGAATTTGTCAAAACGATGAAAGGTGCTCTTGTCAGCATGAACATCTAATAGGTCAACATTCAGGTCATACCTGTTTGAAAATTAGTGAATAGATAACGCCCATTAGAGAAATTAAATTATGCAACAAGAATATTGATATGATGATAAGGAAATGCTGATGCAGATGACAAGAACAGTTATCATGGCCACTGATCTTTAAAAAGACTATTCCATTACCCAGTTAAATCCAAACTCTCGAAAACCTCTTTTAGCGTCAGATATGTTCCATCTCGAAATATTACAACCTGGAAAAAATAAATAAATATTTGCAGCTCAATTTTAGCATGTATCAAGTGACAAGTGTGATAAATTCCTAAATGATATGATAAGACCCAAAAGAAAAGAAAATTCAAATGTCTTTCAGCTCAAGGCTTGGAAGTCAAAATAACAAGAACAAATTCAAACTGTCACCTCATCAGGCTCTTTTCTCAACTTTGACTTTATGAACCGCAGTAGATGTTTCTGGTTCATGCATGCAGAGTGATGAACATGTGTGTCCACTTTCCTGACATTATAAAAGTCACGATGTGGAGCACTTTTCTGAGCCAGGAATTCTTTCTCCGCATTAAGCATCAAATGAAGATTGAATTTCTGAAACCAGATGTTATATTAAGCATCATGTGGAACTCGAATTGGCATAATTTCATATATATAAAAAGACAATTAACTCGAGTGAGTTTTTTACTTGCTCGAGCAGAACTAGCCGATGATGACACAATGTACGAATATTTCCAGCTGCTATGACTTTAAGGATGTAATGCAAGTCAGTAAAAAAGGTTGTCGCATCGACAACTGGAAAAAGATCCTCCTTTGCTGGGAAAAGGGAAAAAAATAATTAAAGAACACTGGGTAGCTTGATAACATCAAAGATGAAAGTTACAAGATAAATCACCAACTCTTACCATCTTTATTAGCATAAACATGAACCACCCCGTCCTCCATCTCAAAATAATGCTGCAACATAAGAAAGTGTCATAGACCAGCAAAGCATAAATGGAAACCTAGTTTACAAACCGGTAGAATGGCCCATAATCAGCAGTGATAAACAGTAAGTTAAATGCCATGTCTTAGAAAAAATAAAAGGAGTACACTTACGTCAGATTTCCCTTCAGGAGTGTAATCAAATGGATTTGGGTTAGGCTTTGGCGTACAAGGATCAGATATAACTTCTTTCTCCCATGGAGCAACAGCTTCCCTAAATAAATAATTGTCTCGCATTTCAAGGCAAACTTGCAAAGTCCTGTAGACCTCTGCTTCATCAGGAGATGGAGTCTCTACAATTATCAAAACCTTAAAATAATTTAGCCCATTGAAAAAGTAACTTGCTTAGATTTCAGGTTGTACAAAAAAGAAATGGTTTCTCAAGGTGTTGCATTCAACTCTTCTGGCAATTGTTAGTTCAATTCGTACCCACTGGTGTCATGGCAGAAGTGTTATGAATGTGAATTCAGTGCTTCTGATTAGTGGGGCGAGTGTCAAATCATGATAAACAAGGCCGAAACCCACATATTGACAGGTGACAACCACTACAAGTCACATAACTTAGACCTCTATAAGCAACTGAAAAGGCCGAGGAGTAGGTCTCCTTCCTTTAAAATTTGCACAGTTCGTCAAGGAAGCTTCATTCTTGCCTTATCCAGGTCATTAACATTGATCACACTCCACATAGTCACATGAAGGCTTATTGATCCACGTTGTAAGATCAAAGACAATAAGAAACATGAGAATCATTAACAGAGACTCCTGTCAGTTCCAAATATGTTTCCATTATTCTTTTTACAGGTGTTCCAAATAAGTATCCATGTCGAAAACAAGCCCTTTTGGGAGCTGAAAGGGAAATGGGTGTCCACAAATTTGAGCTCCAAAATTGTACTTTTTGTATCCACACATTCTTGTATTTTATCGAGTCAAAGAGGTTATACCAAACTGCGTTCTGAGTCAACGAGGACACCAATGTTGGAACGAGGAAGTATTACTTCACTGGGAAAATCCATATCCAAGAATGGAAAATATAGGATGATTACACTTGGCCTATTCGCTACTGTAGTATTAGATAGTAGTTGGCAGGATTGATAAATCCTGTCAAGCTTTGTTTGTGCTTGTGCAAACAATACAATCGTATTTGTTCTCTCTTTCCAACCATCTGGTACAACAAGACCTGAGAACAACACTTGCCAGAAACCAGTTATGTATCTGGCTACCAGCTACAATAGACATCAAGCATACACAAACTCCTAGAATACCTAGCCAAGCAAGAAGTGCAATTACGTTGATTAAGGGGGGAAGGAGTGAATACCAGATGGTGAAATTTTAAGTCGTACAAAAGTTTCATGTTCTGGCTCTTTCCTAAGAATGTCAGCTGCTACAGGATCAGGTTGAACGCCATGCAGATCACCGGATACACTATGGGATCGAATCATATTAGATGCAGCTATAGGTAATTGTTCGCCATTGACATTTACATGGTCTGGTAAATTCAATGTCTCCGTCCCCTGCTCAATTGAAATTCAGAAGGTTAAGCAGCATACTGAACTCGCAGTGCGTAAAACAAAACATACATTATGGCTTATAAGAACACCCTCTCTCCCCCCCCCCCCAAACTGCCCAAATACAACATTTCACAATAATCAAAATTCATGTGGAGGGCGTGCAAAAATTTACTCCCGACAAGAGATAATCTGAAGTGCAGGAAGATGGAGATTGAGACTTCAGGTCCGGCTTGTCATGGAGATGAAGAATCAGTCCTACATACACTGGTAAGTTGCAAGGTGGCAAAAGATGTCTGGCGTATGCTGGGTATTCGTTTCCCAGAACCCCAAACTTCATCTTTCTTGACCTGGCTGGAACTCGTAATGGACTTAAATGATAGAGAGAAACATGATAAGGTGGCGACGGCTGCTTGGAGCATATGGAGTAACCGGAATAATATCATGTGGAGCAATAAAAGTCGAATGACGACAGAAATTGTAAACAGAGGAGCTGCACTGCTAAATTCATGGAAGGAAGCTCAACTGGTACTAAATACACAAGAGGCAGCTTTGAAAAGAAGTTCAGTT
>JAOWAN010000047.1:1150301-1165190 GCA_028566635.1 Lobelia cardinalis | reverse complement strand
ACGTGCACGCCAGCTGACCGGCATGGCCATGCTAAGGTGCATGTGCATGCCGGCATGTCACGGGTCACGGTTGGCCGTTGGGTACCCCGTGACAGTAGGGACGAATGGAGTTGATCGTCCCCACTGTATCGTCATAGCTCCGTCCCTGCAAAAAAGCACTGCCTCCATTTTAAAATTAGCGACATTTTTTTGTTGTTAAAGCAAAAACAATAGCCCTAGCTAGTTGCTCCAAGAAGTCGTCGGTCTCCATCATTCAAGTTCTCTGACCATGAATAAATTAGCTCCAACTAAAGATGTGCATAACTAATATTAAGTCAAGGTCTTCTCCTAGTTCTCCCTGGCAAGTTACCTCCCAATCTCGTGTAGCATTACTTATGTCAAACATACATATAACATACCCACACATACATAACATGCATGCATATGTGCACGATATTCATGTGTGTGTACTTATTCTGTTAAGAGCCCAAATATTTTGTGAATTATATGAATTTCATTAATACATCAAGTTAATTTTGATGAATCAATGAATAAATTTATTTTGATGAATCACGGTTGATATTATAAATTAATGTATTTTGCAAAATTTGTAGGTTCTCATTTAATCAGTTACGTATCTTTATATGTATATATGTAATAAGCATTCATATACATAATAATTTCTTATTAAGTATAGCTGTTATAATTTAACTATGTAATAAAATTGTTGTAAGAGCTCCCTAATATTGTTATAAATTTATTAAAGTAACTACTAGGCTTAATCTGTATATAAAGTTTTGTTTAGATGAGTATTTTTTTTTTTTTGGATTTTGAATATTTTTAATGATTAAAGTAAAAAATAAGAGAAAAATAAATAAAAAATTTTAATATTAATGAGAAAGAAAAATTCAAAAACGAAAAATTCACCCAAGCAAAAGTGCCCATAGTCTTTATGTGAAACTGCCCTTTATAATTAGCTAGCTACTTATTGTCCATTAATTTGCTCTTTCGGCAACATGAAAGCAAAAATGCTTCTACTTGGCCTACCATTCCACTTTTTCCTGCTTCCATTCTCAATATTGGCACTGTCAACAAACACCACCACCACCATCGCCACCGCCATTGCCAAGCCCGGGTGCCAAAGTCAATGCGGAAACATATCGGTTCCATATCCATTTGGGGTCGGGCGGGGAACGGGGTGCTCCATCGACCCGTTATTTGACATCACATGCAATACTTCTTTCAATCCTCCAAAAGCCTTCTTGGCTCCAAATCTGCGTGCTTATGATGGAAACATTAACCCGGTTGAGGTGGTTGATATATCCGATACTCACCTTCGAATCAGGAACATGGTTGCTTCGACATGCTACAATCAAACAGGTGGCGTGACCACCTCAGCGCTGGCAGGGTTCCTTCTCGATGAATCCTATTTCACATTGTCGGTGTTGAATACATTTAAAGTCGTTGGCTGCGATGACCAAGCTTTTATATCGCCGGTAGCATTAATAGATGGGAAAAATTTCACTAGTGGCTGTGTGTCCATTTGTTCTAATGGTAGCGATATCCTTGATGGCTTTTGCACCGGAATTGGTTGTTGTCAAACAGCTATCCCAAATGGTATGCAAACTTTTCTCATTACATTGGGCAGTATAAACAGGCATACGATGATCTGGTCGTTTGACAAATGTGGATATGCATTTCTTGGAGAACAAGAAAGATTTACATTTCAGGGTGACTCTGATCTTACTGATCCAAGTTTTTTGAGCAGAACACTTGATACTGTACCTATTGTGCTTGACTGGAGTATAGGGACAGAGAATTGCAGTCAATATAGGAATACTAGCAATTATTTTTGCCAGGAGAATAGTTTTTGTGTCGATTCTGAGAGTGGTCGAGGAGGGTATCGCTGCAACTGCAATCAAGGGTATCGAGGCAATCCGTATCTCAGTCCTGGATGCCACGGTACGTTGGTCTTTAATCTATATACATCTGTTACTCCAGATGTTTTTTGACATAGTTTAGTCTTGTGATCCTTATGTAACCGTTCTAACCTCTAACTTGTGACTGTACGGTTGATCCGTCTAATGGTTCCTGGCAAACATTTTTCATTTTTTTCTCCCTCCAGACATCGATGAGTGTGCAGATCCGGGCAACAATCCCTGTGTTGGGATTTGCACCAATATTCCTGGGAGTTATAACTGTTCTTGCCCGCACGGGTACACTGGAGATGGCAGAAAGGATGGGCGAGGTTGTACTTCGTCTCAAAATTCAGGACTTCCGGTAGTCAAGTTCTCTCTAGGTACTCTTTTATCTTTTCTTTTCTGAATTAATGTGTAAATAGAACATAAACCTGAATCATAAGTTTATCCGAATGCCATCCTCTTGTTTTGGCTAATGTTAGATATGATTAGCACCCCAAAAAAAAAATGTTCATAACCAGTGTTCATTCGCAACAGAACTCTCTATGATCCAGATGAACCCATCATTTCCCCGATTACAGTAAAAGCAAATATAGGATATATATGTTTGCATACTCTAATAGGATTTGCCTAACTAAATCAAGAAGCAAAAAGGATCATTTGGTGTAATAACTAAGTTCAAATCTAATGTTTTTTCGTATATTTTGTGGCAGGAATGAGTTTTGGGTTCCTATCCTTGCTCATTGGAATAGCTTGGTTGTATTTTAGTAGTAAGAGAAGGAAAATTATCAAACTAAGAGAGAAATATTTTCTTAAAAATGGTGGTATGTTGCTAAAACAACAGATAGCTTCAGATGATGGCGGCAGTGTTCAACAATCAACAAAAGTATTCACATTGGAGGAGCTAAAGAAAGCAACCAACAATTTTGCAGAGGATAGAATTCTTGGTCGTGGTGGTTATGGCATAGTGTACAAAGGAATTCTTCCCGATGAACGAATAGTTGCAATAAAGAAATCTAGAGTTATGGATGAGAGCCAAATAGAGCAGTTTATCAATGAGGTGATAATTCTAACTCAGATTAATCATCGGAACGTGGTAAAACTCTTAGGGTGTTGTTTGGAGAGTGAAGTCCCTCTACTTGTTTATGAATGTGTCTTGAATGGCACTCTTTTCCACCATATCCATGATAATGGAGGGGGGATTTGGTTATCGTGGGAGAACCGCTTAAGAATAGCTGCTGAATCTGCTGGTGCACTTGCCTATCTTCACTCAGCAGCTTCAAAGCCAGTCATTCATCGAGATGTAAAATCAGCTAACATTTTGTTAGATGAGAACCACATCGCCAAAATTTCTGATTTTGGGGCTTCAAGGCTCGTGCCCATAGATCAAGATCAAGTGACTACAATGGTTCAAGGAACAATAGGGTATCTGGATCCTGAATACTTCCATACAAGTCAGCTAACAGATAAGAGTGATGTGTATAGCTTTGGAGTAGTACTTGCAGAACTTGTAACAGGGAGAAAACCGCTTTGCATGGAGCGAACTCAAGCGGAGAGAAATCTTGCCACATATTTCCTTGTTTCCATGAAGGAAAACCATTTGTTCCAGATACTCAATCCTCGAGTGGTGAGAGAGGGTACTCTGGAGCAGCTACAGTCTGTTGGGGGCCTCATAAAGAGATGCCTTAATATAAATGGTGAAGAGAGACCTTCAATGAGGGAAGTGGCAATGGAGCTAGAAGGCTTGAGGAAATTCACCCAACATCCTTGGGGGAATAATCAACATGGCCATGAAGAGACCACGAGCTTAATGCATGACCAGCGTGAAGAAACAGACCTCTACAGTGTTTCAATAAACCCGTATGCTAGTGGCACTGATTTGTCCGGACAATATAGTTTAGACAGCAGTATGATATTCCCTGTCAATAGCCCCCGGTGATCTCACTGTTTCGTTCTCCCTTATGACCAACAAGTTGAAGCTCTCTCGTAACATATACTTCTTCCTGTCAACAGCCCCGATCGATGTTATGCCTACTTAACGGCTTCTTTCTTTCCATTTCGAGGCCATGTATTTTGTATAATGAATTTGGATTTGGAAATGTCGTGTATTTCCGCTTGTTTTTGTTTCCCCTGTTTGATTGGTATCTAAAATTTTCAAGCATCAAACTGTTCTCCTGGATATTGACTCGTATGGTGTCAGCCTATTTGCAAATGTTTAGTAAAAAATGTAAGATTTTTTATGCATTTTGAGATACTCTCTATCAATTCATCTTACTTATCCTTGATAGAAGCAAAGCAAATATCGACATGGAGACTTATTTACTGAACATTTTGAGAACTTTAACTTACGAGAGGCATGTCTTTGATGGGTTGATGGGCTCGATTGTCGATTTTCGATCAACCTTTGTTCAAATTCCGTGAGTCCGTGAATATATTTATATGTGTCTCGGCATCTCTTAGAAAAAAAGTTTTATTGAGATTAAATTTCACCTTGGGTATAAACAAGATCACCTATACTACACTTATTAAAGATTCCGGGCTATTCACTCAACACAGCCCAAACAAGCCAATGAATTTACGTAGTAACCCTCGATTCGGGCTACACGCAAGAGGGCGTATTAAAACTAAATCCCACGTTAGGTATAAATAAGCCTCATCTGCGCTACACTTAATAAAGAGAGTTTGAACAAGATATATAAAACTCAACATTAGAAATCAAAAGTCTACTATTAATTCTGTAACTATCCCACTCATTTCTACAGATTTTGATCCTGTCTCAAAAGTCTTCCTACAGAGACAAGCCAAAGTCTACTATTAATTCTGGGCCATGTATTTTGTATAATGAATTTGGATTTGGAAATGTCGTGTATTTCCGCTTGTTTTTGTTTCCCCTGTTTGATTGGTATCTAAAATTTTCAAGCATCAAACTGTTCTCCTGGATATTGACTCGTATGGTGTCAGCCTATTTGCAAATGTTTAGTAAAAAATGTAAGATTTTTTATGCATTTTGAGATACTCTCTATCAATTCATCTTACTTATCCTTGATAGAAGCAAAGCAAATATCGACATGGAGACTTATTTACTGAACATTTTGAGAACTTTAACTTACGAGAGGCATGTCTTTGATGGGTTGATGGGCTCGATTGTCGATTTTCGATCAACCTTTGTTCAAATTCCGTGAGTCCGTGAATATATTTATATGTGTCTCGGCATCTCTTAGAAAAAAAGTTTTATTGAGATTAAATTTCACCTTGGGTATAAACAAGATCACCTATACTACACTTATTAAAGATTCCGGGCTATTCACTCAACACAGCCCAAACAAGCCAATGAATTTACGTAGTAACCCTCGATTCGGGCTACACGCAAGAGGGCGTATTAAAACTAAATCCCACGTTAGGTATAAATAAGCCTCATCTGCGCTACACTTAATAAAGAGAGTTTGAACAAGATATATAAAACTCAACATTAGAAATCAAAAGTCTACTATTAATTCTGTAACTATCCCACTCATTTCTACAGATTTTGATCCTGTCTCAAAAGTCTTCCTACAGAGACAAGCCAAAGTCTACTATTAATTCTGCAATTGCTGCCATGTACACTATCCTGCATGAACCTTGTCACTGATTTAATTAGTTGGTCAATTTAATTTGGCCAGAATTTTCGCTCTACAAACATGTAGTTGGTGAAAGATTGCCAGAAAGCTTCATAGCATCTTCCCCCAATGAAGTCAACTAATATGAGACCTTAGAAGTCAACTATCTACCAAACCCAAAAATTAAGATAATAGTCATGTGCCAGTTCCTAACCTTCACTATTCACTGCATCATCCTATGAATTAGGCATAATTATAATTAGTTGCCATTTTTTAATAAAACCCAATTATAGAAGCCAGAGCACAAAAAATAATAAAAACCCCAAGCATGTCTTGAAAAGCAATGTGGTGTTGCAGTTCTTGAAATTTGTTTATTTATTTGGTTAATCTTATCATTAAGCAAAGTCTAAGTAGAGTTAAAACATGATTCTTACCCTCAAATTAAAAACTGAATAATGATTTTTATAATTCGGACCAATAGTGTCATATTTAATTTAAATTTGGGTCAGTAAGTTATACTTGCCGACCATCGATGATGAACGGATCGGATTGATTTGTAGTAAATTTTAATGATATGATATGATATTTTATAACGATGAAAGAGTAGGAAGGGTAAAAAAAATTGATATAACCTTTGAAAAATCAAAAATGATTCCTTTATGTGCATACATGCTTATGTTGCATACCTTCCTACTTTATGTGCATATGCTATGTATAATGTATGTATGGAGTCATGGACATGCACATCTATATATGCTTGTCCACATAGTTTTATAAAATGATGCATCCAGTTTCAAATCTCTATGCCCCTCCACAAACATGCAGAGAACCATATACTTCCTTGTCATCTGGTTTTGTCTAGGTGTGGTGGCGTCAACAACCGCCGCCACCACCGTACCCGTTGCCGGTGGCGGTACCACCATCACCAAATTAGCGGCCAACATAACCAAACCAGGCTGCCAACGCCAATGCGGAAACCTGACGGTTCCGTACCCTTTTGGCATTGGTATAGGTTCAGGATGTTCAATAGACCCATGGTTTGATATCAACTGCAACACTTCCTTCAACCCTCCAAGACCCTTCGTTGGCGACCTTCAAGTTTTCGACATTTCAGAAACCCAAATCCGAATTAGCAACTCTGTGGCCACGAGATGTTATAATCTGCTAGGGAACTTGACCCTAGAAACCCCGTCGTGGACTGATCTTGGGACAACATCTCCATATACGTTCTCCGAGCAAAACAAGTTCACACTCGTAGGGTGTGACGACTTTGCATTGATATTTGGGAACCAACAGCGAAATTTCACTAGCGGGTGTGTCTCCTTATGTTCGAAATCTGATGACTTGCGAAATGGCTTGTGTTCAGGAATTGGTTGTTGCCAAACCCCTATACCAAAGGGTCTAAAGTACTACTCCATTCAGCTCAGAAGCTTGTCAAACCACACGAACATTTGGTCATTTGATCCTTGTAGCTATGCCTTTCTTGGTGAGCAAGAGAGCTTTATATTTCAGGGTGTATCGGATTTTTCTGATCCAGGTTTCTTAAACCGGACTAAGGCCAATGTTCATATGGTGGTAGATTGGGTGGTTGGGAATTTGAGCTGTTCCGAGGCCCAGAGGACTAATGTTTTGGCATGTCAATCAAATACTAACTGCGTTGATTCTGATATTGGTTACAGTGGCTACCGTTGCAGTTGCAAGAAAGGATATCAGGGTAATCCCTATCTCAATCCTGGTTGCCAAGGTTAGTTTTATGATCATCTTTCCTTTATCTATAGTCAAAGAAACAAACCCTTTACTTAAAAAGCATGTATATATGTACTAGGACTAGGAGCAATGCTAGAGTTACTAATCTAATTTACCAAACCAAAGGGAAAAATTCAGCTCCAACGCCAAACCATGGTCGGAGCTAGCCAAACCTTTTCTTTTACGAAACCACATGTACTGATGACATATCATAGGTCAGAAATGGTAAGTTAAGTTAGTAGCAGGATCTACTGACCGGGTATAAGCACACCATAGGCGATACAGATATAGTTCGGAAGTAGTACTGCTAGCTCATAGTTTGCATTTGATCGATGCCCAACTTAGTGTGCACGTTCTAAGCCTCTAATTCTTCTTCCTTTTCATGCTTGCACCTTTCAGATATCAACGAGTGTGAAGACCCAAACAACAATACATGTGATAGTGAGGGGATTTGTACCAATACTCCAGGAAATTACACTTGCACTTGTCCGCATGGTTTTGGTGGTGACGGCCAGAGAAACGGGCATGGATGTACTGCAGAGACCAAACAATTCCCAGTAATCAAGTTCTCGTTGGGTAATCATCTTTTACAAGCATAGTGTTAAGGGCTCAGAATTGATCAAAGTGCTTCTTAATACATCATTTTCCTAGCTAATAAATGATCATATCTTCAGGTATGGGGCTTGGCTTCTTGTCTGTCCTAGTTGGAATTACTTGGCTGTATTTCACCATCAAGAAAAGGAAACTTGTCAAGCTTAGGGAAAAGTTCTTCCAGCAAAATGGTGGTTTGCTGTTGAAAAAACAAATCATTTCAGACGGAGGTGGCATTGAGTCAAGCAAAGTGTTCACTGCTGAAGAGTTGGAGAAGGCCACCAACAACTACTCCGAGGATAGGATTCTTGGACGAGGCGGTTATGGAGTTGTATACAAAGGAATTCTGCGAGATAAACGTGTAGTAGCGATCAAGAAGTCCAGAGTAATGGATGAGAGCCAAATCGAGCAGTTCATCAACGAGGTGGTTATTCTTACACAGGTCAACCATCGGAACGTGGTCAAGCTCTTGGGGTGTTGTTTAGAGAGTGAGGTTCCCTTGTTGGTTTATGAATATGTCTCGAATGGTACTCTCCTTGGTCACATCCATGGCAAAGGAGCCCTGACTTGGCTTTCATGGGAGAATCGTTTAAGAATAGCTGCGGAATCAGCTGGTGCATTATCCTATCTTCACTCTGCAGCTTCCATGCCCATCATTCACAGAGATGTGAAGTCGGCTAACATATTGTTAGACGAAAACTACACCACAAAAATCTCTGACTTCGGTGCTTCTAGGTTAGTCCCGTTGGATCAAGCTCAAGTAACTACTCTAGTCCAAGGGACATTAGGGTACTTAGATCCCGAATACTTCCACACGAGTCAGTTAACCGAAAAGAGTGATGTTTATAGCTTCGGAGTAGTTCTCGCAGAGCTCTTGACAGGGAAGAAGTCTCTCTCTATGGAGAGACCGACGGAGGAAAGAAATCTTGCAACATATTTCATCATGTCGATGAAGGAAAACAAGTTGTTCCAAATTCTTGAGCCTCGAGTCGTGAGGGAAGGGACCTTGGAGCAACTCCAGACAACCGCTGAACTTGTCAAGAGATGCCTGAATCTAGACAGCGAAAAAAGGCCTACGATGAAGGAAGTAGGAATGGAAATCGAAGGCTTAAGAAAGTTTACGAAACATCCTTGGGCTAATAATAATCAAGAACAAGGCTACGACGAGACTGCGAGCCTAGTAAGCAAGAGTGAACCGACAGATCTTTATCACGTTTCACTAAACCCTTCTCTTAGTACAGGGGAGATTTTCGAGCAATATAGCTTGGACAGTCGTATGATTTTTCCGGCCAACAGTCCCCGGTGATTAATTGCTGCATTATTTGCTGGAACTGAACCATTTTTTTTTCTCTGTCCATACTTGATTCATGCATTCCTCAGTTTTTCAGTGTACATGTTTTCTTCCCTCATTTGTATGCCTCGCTTAATTAAGAATCGGTCTCTCAACTTTTTTTTATTCGCGCCCCCCCCCCCCAACCCCCCAAAATATTGTGCCTAGTTCGAGCAATCTCATTCGACAGTATTTGAATCTTTTAACGTGGAAATATCTGCAGTATACGATCGAAAGAGATCAAACGAACAATAAAGAACATCAGAATTTATTAACCCAGTTCGTCAAGAATTGACTACCTGGAGGGTGCTCTTTTACTCCCTTTTTCTGAGAGTTGAGGCAAAGGGGCACCCATTGTTGCCTAGAAGAACATCAGAGTTTATTAACCCAGTTCATCAAGAATTGACTACCTGTGCGGGCGCTTTCACTCCCTTTTTCTGAGTGTTACAGCAAAGGGGCACCCATTGTTGCCTAGAAAATAAGTGTACCTGAAGCTGAAACAGTAGTACTATTGCATTGACGTTTGCAGAATATAACAACTGTGCTAAACAAACCCATGCCAGCTACTGAACTTAAACCGTTGTCATAGGACCGGCACCTGAGTCTTTGGAACCAGACAAGGTCAACCAAATAGAAATTTCCACAAAAACATAATGCAGTTGCAAGTAGCTACTAGCCTAGCCTTCATTAATGCAGTTGCAAGTACCTACTAGCCTAGCCTTCTTTAAAGCCTTCATTAATGCATTACTTGCATTAAAGTAAAGACTTGTTCATAGATGACCAGACCTGAATGGATATTGTTAACCATTTTATGATTTTAACAATTATTAATCTATGAAGCAAGATAAATATAAATTATGACTATATATACACACACACATGTGTGCATTTGCTAAAGAAAAATGCTCCTCCTTTTAGTTATTTGTCTGACTGCTGGTCTAGGTCTATGTCAGGGAAACACCAGCATCACCAATAATGCTACAACCATTGCACTTTCTCCTCACTGCCAGAGCCAATGTGGAGACCTGATTGTGCCATTTCCATTCGGTCTGGGAAGAAATTGTTCCCTGAACCCATTTTTCACCATCACCTGCAACACTTCTTTCAACCCTCCCAAAGCCTTCTTGCCTCAGGCTCTGGGTGAACTTCAAGTGTATAATATATCAGAATCCAAGTTGCGTGTGAAAAACTCCATCGCTTTGAAATGCTACAATCATTCCGGCGGTGAGAGAAATCAAGAAAGAGTACTGACCGATTTGTCTGGATCACCGTACACTTTCTCAACATCAAATACGTTCACAGGCGTTGGTTGCGATGGCTATGTGCTGTTAGTAGGGACAGATAGCTTTGACACAGTCACAACTGGTTGTGTAGCCAATTGCTATGATGCCACCAGTTATGTGGTTGGTGGCAGCTGTTCGGGCATTGGTTGTTGCCAAACATCCATCCCCAACGGTCTCAAGTACTACGACATTGACCCTGAGTACTTCTCCAAAGACGATTCTGATAATGATACTTGTAGCTATGCATTTCTTGGTGAGGAAAACACATTTACTTTCCGGGGAAAGTTGGATTTCACTGACCGAGAATTCGTGAAGAGAACCCTGGCTAATGTTCCGATAGTTCTTGACTGGGCTATTGGAGATCAGAATTGCACCGACGCCAAACACAATGTTACTTTTGCCTGCCAATCCAATAGTGAATGTGTGGAATACAAGAGTGGTATTCAAGGAGGCTATCTTTGCAGATGCATCTCAGGGTACGAGGGCAATCCATACCTGCCACAAGGTTGCCAAGGTAGTCAACTTTTTGGCTTTAACAAAACGCTCTGTAAATCAATCGACAGCCTTAAGTAGACCGCTAGCAATATCTCCAGACACAGGACAATTCTTCTTAAATGAGTTAATGTACGTTTGGACTCGGAAACAATTCATGTTAGCATTTGCTGAGATGTATTTTTTGCTAGATATTGATGAGTGCAAAGATCCAAACAATTTGTGCAAAGGGATCTGCATCAACAGTCCAGGAAATTATAGGTGTTCATGTCCACAACACTATATTGGTGATGGCTGGACAAATGGAAGTCGCTGTTCATGTCCACGAGGGTATGCTGACGATGGCTGGAAAAACGGGAGAGGATGTGTTGCTCAGAGATCGCAAGTTCCAGTACTCAAGTACTCTCTAGGTATCGTTTTCGTTTCCCATGTAAATAATTAATCACTCAACAACAAAAAAAAAAGAGATGATATTCTTAAACCATGTTCTTTTTAGATAGTGATCAATGCAAAACTGCAGCTTGTTTCAAATTTTTATATGGCTGAGCTATATTTGGCATGTCTCTGTAATCACATGTAGGTGTGGCGATATTGGTACTGACCATGCTCATTGGAGTAACTTGGTTGTATTTTAGCCTCCAGAAAAGGAAACTTGCTAAACGAAGAGAAAAGTTCTTTGAGCAAAATGGCGGTGTGTATTTGAAACAAAAAATGGCTGCACAAGGAAGCAGTGTTGAACCAGTGAAAGTTTTTTCAGTTGAAGAGTTGGAGAAAGCTACTGATAACTATGCTGAACACAGGATTGTTGGCCAGGGTGGCTATGGCACAGTGTACAAAGGTATATTGCCTGAAAAACGTGTAGTTGCAATAAAAAGGTCAAGGTCCTTGGACGGGAGCCAAAAGGACCAATTTATAAACGAGGTGATTGTTCTTACACAAATCAACCATCGTCATGTGGTGAAGCTACTGGGATGCTGTTTGGAGGCTGAAGTACCATTATTAGTTTATGAATTCGTCTCCAATGGTACTCTGTTCAGCCATATTCATAGTGAACCAGGTGGAATGGCTTGGCTATCGTGGGACAACCGTTTAAGAATAGCCTCGGAATCAGCCGGTGCCCTCGCTTATCTTCACTCTGCAGCTTCCGAGCCTATTATCCACAGGGATGTCAAGTCCATGAACATTTTACTAGATGATAATTACACCACTAAAATTTCAGATTTTGGTGCGTCCAGGTTCGTCCCCTTGTATCACTCTCAAGTAACTACACTAATTCAAGGGACACTAGGGTATTTGGATCCTGAATACTTCCAAACTAGCCTGTTAACAGATAAGAGTGATGTATACAGTTTCGGGGTGGTCCTTGCAGAACTATTAACAGGCCAAAAACCCCTAAGTGGAAATAGAAATCCAGAAGAAAGGAACCTAGCGACATACCTTGTCCTGTCAATGAAGCGAAACCGCTTATTTCAAATTCTTGAACCTCGAGTGGTGAAGGAGGGTACAATCGAGCAGCTGCAAGCAGTGGCGGAGCTTACAAAGAGATGCCTTAACCTAAAATGTGAGGATAGACCTACGATGAAGGAAGTGTCACTTGAGCTCGAAGGTTTAAGGAAGTTCACTAAACATCCTTGGGTCGCACATGAAGTCAGGCATGAAGATATACGGAGCTTAAAGCTTGAGCCGGTAGATTCAGATCTCTACTCAGTAGATTCAGATCTCTACTCAGTTCGACAAAGTTTGTACAACGATACTTTTCAAGGGTACAACTTGGATAGTGTCGCTATCATGGGCGAGCTGAACGGTCCTAGCTGATTAATTTTCTATAGAGGATTTCATGCCATAAGCTGAAGAATTGTTAGAACTTCTATTCTTCAGGCTCCTCTTAAGTACTCCCTCCGTTTCATTTAAGTGTCTTGAAAGCGACATTTTAGAATATTACTTCCTACCTGTGTCCGCTCTGATGCTTTTCTTTTATTTTTCTTACATGATACAAGTCTCTCTGGAATAAGTATCTTCTGTATTTGGGTGGCTTCCTAGTGAATTGGGAATAGTAATCAAGCCAGGTGATCTGAAGTGACAAGAGTAAACTGGCAAACTCAAACATGTTAAAAAAAATCACTGATGTCTACAGAAATGATACCTCTGGCCAGCAAACTAAACTTTTAAACCCCGGATATGAGGGGGCAGAAAAGCAATAATGGAGCGAGTTTTGAAGCAATGAGGAGGCCGATTTCGATTTATGAAAATTGAAACTTGTCAAACCTAGCGCTATGATACCAAACCAACGAATCTAAAAGTTTAAACTATTAAGGAGAGTCACGTTAATACCTATATCATGCTTTACGAATACCGTTCTCGGTAGTACATTTTATCTAGTAAGAAAGTCAATGAAAATAACACATTGGAACAGAGGCAAATTCTCACGGACCTCCTATCAAACAGTTGGTATGCAGCATTTGGACAAAATATTGAAGGTAAGATGTGGGTTGCACCTGAAGGCTGGCTATAGCAGATAGGGAAAAAGTGAAGAGATCCGATCGTTTGCTTCTTAACTGATCCTAAATCTTTACATTTTGTAACTTCTAATAAATATATAAAATATTTTTGATAAATAACTTATTATTCTTATAATAATTAAATATAAATTATAATAAATATTTTATGAAAATAAATTTAACAAATTTATTGTGGACTTTTATATTGTGAGTGAGAATAAATATGTGAATAGTGTGTAAGGATGAGAGAAAATGTATAGAGTGTTGGTGAAGAATGTATCTTTTCATCTCGATCGTTCGATTTGTTATTGTTCCTAATATTGTATAATTGATAAATAAGTATATTTTGATATAATTTATAATATAGATGTTCATGTTTTTTTTTTTTTAAAGAATTTTTAGTGATTTTTTTACGTATCTCTAATATAACTTGAATTCCTAATATATTGGACAGGGTGCTCGCCAAAGGCGATAACCGATTTCTGCAGTCACAAAACACAACACATTTTCTATCAATCCAAAAAGAAATTAGGTGCTTTAGATTTAAAACGCAGCATTCGGGGTGTAATATTCTTGAAGTGTTATGTGTAAAGTTTTATGTCTCACATGTGTGACACGTGACGAAATTGGAAAATATAATTAGATTCCTAACAGGAATAGGACGTCTCGGTTAATTAGACACGTCACCCTACAAATAAGCCTCTTTGATGGAAAGGGCATTAAGGGTAATTTACACAGCTAGGGTTTGTCCTCTCTCTGCCCTATAAATAGTTGTGAGGCCCCATCAGTCTCTACACGTTACAGAAAACACATAAATGAGGGGAAAGAGAGAGAAACGAATCTTGGAAGGAGTTTGATAGAAGCTATAGAAGCTCAACAATGGAGGAACTTTAGAGAGATAAATATTGAGAGAGGGAAAGATTATATTGTATTTTATGATAATGAATCATACGGGTACAGTGCACATATAAAGGAACTAACAAAGGGAAATAACCAACTAACTGTACATATATAAAGGAACTAACAGGGAAATAACCAACTAACTAAACTTGCTACTTATCACTTTCTATTGCATATTTTGTTACTCTATCAGCCCCCCTCAAACTGATGCCTGAAAAGATATTAAAGGCACTCAGTTTGGACAAGAAGAACTGCAGTTGAGTAGAGGAGAGAGCCTTAGTGAACAAGTCAGCAAGTTGAGCAGTTGTTGATACATGAGATGTTGAGATAATGCCAGATTGAATCTTGTCTCTCACAAGATGGCAATCGATCTCGATATGCTTAGATCGTTCATGAAAGACAGGGTTGGAAGCCAAATGCAGGGCTGCTTTGTTGTCACAAAAAAGAGGCACTGGAGTGAGATTATTGATGCCAAAGGCACTGAGAAGACCAAGCACCCAAGTTATCTCACAAGTAACATTTGCCATGGATCTATACTCAGCTTCAGAGGATGAT
>JAOWAN010000047.1:1122169-1133190 GCA_028566635.1 Lobelia cardinalis | reverse complement strand
TGTGGGACCAATGAGAGAGAAAACTCAGAAATCAAAAAACCTGGGTGAAAACCCAGGTGGAGAACACACCCTTAATGATTGGTATATGAATGTCTCAAACATAAATTGAGATTTACTTTTTCAAATGTTGTCCCATCTTCTTTAGATGACTTTTATTAATGACATGTTTCTTAATAATTAACTGAAATTCAGAATTTAAGATTTATGAATCATTTTTAAAGGGTTTGAGATGAAATTTTGAAAGACAAACAGTATTTGAAACCGAAGATTCAGAATTCACAAATACAAGTGAAAAACACAGAGGGTAAAAGTGCGATATAATATTTTTAATTCTAAGAGTTAATATTAAAAACTATAAATTACAGAGTGTAAGTTATAAAATAGTAAAAGTGCAGTTATACCTAGGGCTATAATGGAGCGAATTTTAATTCAATTCGTTAGAAGCTTCGGCCGCTTAAAGCGAATATGGATTGAGTAAAAAAATTCGATTAACAATCTATCCAATTATCCAGCTAACAAACAACTAAAAGAATTGAATTTGAATTTGAGTTTAAGCAATTACCGTTCGTTTAAACTGAATTTGTTTGTTTATATTACTAATTAAATAAATTAATATATATAAATATTATATATACTATAAAAAAATTGTAAAATTGTGTTTATAATATTTAATTACCACTAAATTAATTTTTTTTAATGTTTGTTGTAATTTTATAAATATGTTATTATTTACTTTATTATTTTGATAGTAATTTTTTTTAGAATCTTAAATATAATTGATATTTACAGAATTTGGATGGTGAAGATATAAAAGAAGAATATCACTTGAATTAGAAGAATGAATTCTTGTTGTTTTATTAAATATATGGATTAATCGCATTTTAGGTCCAAAATTTTTGTGAGCTTGCAAAAAGGGCCCCCAAGTTCCATAAATTACAAGTTAAGCCTTAATATTTTTTTTTTTGCAAAGTTAGTCAATTTCGACGAAAAATGTCAAAATTTAACGAAAGAGGACGCACATGCAAAATACGTGAGTTTTCATAAATATTTTCATCTTATACTTACCACAGGGGGCTACGTGAAATTTAACAAAAAAAATAATAAAGAAATAAAACCAACCTCCCCCCCCCAACCCTCCACCACACCCGAACCGTCTTCTTCTCCCCCTCCTGTCTCTCCCACCCCACTCCCCACCCACCTCTATAAAGGGTTGTACGTCACTAGAATGAGCTACTAAAATCGTACTTCCAATGGCAACAAAGGGATTCAAGTACGAGCAACTGTGTAAAGCGTTTGACCAACTATCGGCCTTTGAGAAGGGGGCAAACGCAAAAGTGGTAGAGTCTGATGTAGTGAAAGGGCTAAATATCGAGGACATAAAATGGGCCGGCAGAAATGTTATTCGTTAAGATGGTTGTCGAGATTTCTTCCGAGCAATTGTCAAGAATAATGATGTTGGAACTGATGTTCATGTACTTTCTTACTATTGGTCTCGTAAACTTATCAGATCTACTTTCAGATCAGGTATGCTTTTCTCTTAATACTCCTCACTCCTTTTCTTTTATCTCCTCTGCACTTGTTAATATGTTCAATATCTTATTTGACAGGTGATATGCCGATTGGCAACATACATTCAAATGAGTTACTTTATGATAGTTTCATGACAACAAGGGATATATATCTCAAACACAGTGGAGTTTCCCATGGAAAAGCTTCAAGCTTTCATTGACATCCGTAGCGGAGATAAGGATGAAGACAAGAAATTGTCAGTTTACATCGGAGGTCCAGTGGGTGACTTGCCTTGCCTGCTGCAAGTAGACGTAGGCATCGCCATTTCTCCTGGTATAAGCCTAAAGAGGATGGGATATTAGTTTGGTGTTTCTTTTGTTCCTTTATTCTCTAGTGCAGTGAAGAAACAACAAAAATTTGATGACAGTGGATCTTGTTGGAAGGGCGGCCTACCTGGGGTTCTTTATATAGTCTTCGGTTAGGGCCGAGGTTGTGCGTCCTGTGAAGATAAAATTGCTATTCCCCTACTGCAATTTGTTCGTTTAGACATTGTCACATGGGTTTGGTTCATTATATGGAGTTTGACGTGGTGGAAATGATGTTTAACGGTGGTTGATGGGTGATGGTGGTGGTGCGGTAACGCCGGTGGCTTGACGGAGGTTCGTTTCGTGACATTGGTGGTTCGTCGTGACAGCATGTGGTGGTACTTTTGTTTATGTTATTTTAATTAAATTTAAGTTATTTTCTAATTTTGTTTTTTAAATTTTGTTTAGGTAATTTTAATTGGATATTAAATGAAATTATATAATTTAGTAATTTTGTTAAATACATAATTTAATTTGTATTTTTAATTAATTTGTTTAATTGTGTTATCCCCCTAGTTTACCTAGATAGAAAAATATATAAACATCCATGACAACTCACGTATCTTGTACAATTAGTCCTCTTTCGCTAATTTTCGACATTTTTCGTCGAAATTGACTAACTTTGCACCAAAAATAAAATATTAGGGCATAACTCGCAAGTTTTTGAATCGAGAGGCCCTTTTTGCGAGCTCAAAATAATCTTTAGGGCCTAAAATTCGATTAACGCTAAATATATTTATAAATAAAATATTTCTTTTATGGAGTGTATTCTCTAATTTTAATTAATTTTGAAATATTAATTTTAAAATTTATTTAAAGTTAAAATTTATTAAATTGATGATTTTAAAGTATCTATTTCTTGTAAAATTTATATAATGATTATACTATATATTTATATTATAGATAGATTAATTCGGTACGTTATCTCGAAATTCAACTCTCAAAGAATTTAAATTTAAATTAATTTTGACTATTTGATGATTAATTGGATAAAATTTGACTTCATTATGAATTAAGTTAGATGGACGTAAATTTAAGCTAGTCCAATTACAACCCTAATTATACCAAAAAGAAAAAAACAAAAAAAAAAGGACCAAAACAAGGAGAACAAAACCCTAAAACACACAAATCAGTAACCGAACGCTGCTGCTACTCATATATAAAGCGAAGCCAAACACTGCCGACCTCCCAAACCCTAACCCCATCAGCTCTTCTGTACTTCTTGACTCTCCAAAACACAAACTTCTTACGCTCCGTTAAACCCTAACCCTAACTCCCGCGCGCCTCTTCAAAAGATTCCGGTAAATTTCATCGTAATTTTTCAATCTCAATGGCGTTTTTCGCGACCTGATTTCTGCTGATCGTGAATCGCTGTTTTATGTAACTAACTTATGAACTAATCTTGTTATAATCAGAGTTTTCGTTGAGGATCCTTGAGAAGCATCGAGAAGATGTCGGATGATGAAAGAGAGGAGAAGGAGCTGGATCTCTCCTCGCCGGAAGTAGTAACTAAATACAAATCGGCTGCCGAGATAGCCAACAGTTAATATCTTTTCCTGCTGCGTTTCTCATTTTGTATCTTTATAGATGCATAGTTGCATATAAAGTTCAGCTGAAATCTAATGTGTATGTAATCGGAAGCTTGATTTGCACTTTTTGCTGTGTTTGCTAACTTCTATATCTGCAATTACATTGGTTTATTTGGTGTAATTGCCAATTGCATTGTACTCTTATAAATTCATAATTCATAGCTAAAATCTACTGTATGTATGTGTTTATGGTCTTTTTTGTGCGTGCAGTGTATTTGCTAATTGGTGGATAATGAGAATGTGAATATAATTTTTGGAGGGCCTAATACATCAATGATATTTAGTCTAGTAATATTTTTAACTTTTGATTTTCTCTAGTAATTTGGTTCTTAAATAATGGACTCTTCAAATGGGTAGGGTAGTGTGTGTGTGTGTGTGGGGGGGGGGGAGGGGGATTTACGATTATAGTTTCGTCTGATCTTTATATACATGTGTTTTGCTAATTGATGAATTTATTAAAACTTGTTGAGCGTGCAGAGGCATTGCAGTTGGTATTGTCAGAATGCAAACCGAAAGCCAAGATTGTTGACATCTGTGAGAAGGGGGATTCTTATATCAGAGAGTACGACTTCTGATTTTTATTTTACCATCTAGAAGTGCTTGTACTTCTCATTTGTCTGAGAATTAATGTTAGATATTATTTGCAGGCAAACTGGAAACATGTACAAGAATGTTAAGAAGAAAATTGAGAGAGGTGTTGCATTTCCAACTTGCTTGTCTGTGAACAACACTGTTTGCCATTTCTCCCCTTTAGCCAGTGATATGTCTGTTTTGGAAGAGGGCGACATTGTGAAGATGTAAGTTGGCAAGCCCTATTTAATGTTGGCTACTAATTGTTTAAGCTGCTTAGCCCTATACAATAGTAGGGATTTGCTGAATTGAGAGGTTTTCGTTGAGTGCAGTGATCTCGGATGCCACATAGATGGATTCATTGCTTTAGTTGGGCACACTCACGTACTTCAGCAAGGTCCTGTAACTGGAAGAGCAGCTGATGTTATTGCTGCTGCAAATACCGCTGCTGAAGTTGCCTTGAGGCTTGTCAGGCCAGGAAAGAAGGTTTGAATTGAAAACACTGCTTTTGTTGTTTGTTTCTAAGCTTTGTAGGAGTAACTCAATGCTTAGTCGGATTTAATGGGACTTGCTCAAGTTGATTATTTTGATGGGTACTATTATCTCCTCTTTTTTTGTCTACTGCTATGATGATATCCTTTGCATAATAGTTTCCCCTTTTACATTTGATTTCTAAAAATTTTGGTCGTGTTAGCTGGGTTGTTTTTTAATTTAATTTTTATGTTTCTACAGTGTTGACTGCATAAAATGATGTTTTGAGTTAAGATAGACCATCACTGACATCTTGCTGCAGTGATGCCCGTTCGTTTGCATGTAAACTTTATGTAAAGCAGAAGTATCTGCATTTTGTTCTTGAGTTACAGTTTGAAGAGAAGGCAACTTTGCCGAGGTGATCAGTTTCCGTTTGGTTTCCTCTTTTTCCCTGTTGCCCATATTGTGCTTGGCTACTACTTGGATGCTTTATGTCTATCAATCTACCATAGTTGACACTCTGTCCCTGGGAGCCAATATAATATATAGCTTGTACTTTGATTACAATAATGTGTTTCAGTCGGAAACTTTGCCGAGTACAATTTGAAGAGAAGGCAACTTTGCCGAGGTGATCGGTCTCCTTTTGATTTCCTCTTTTTCCCTGTTGCCCATATTGTGCTTGGCTACTAGGATGCTTTATGTGTATCAATCTACCATAGTTGACACACTGTCCCTCTGAGCCAATATATAGCTTGTAGTTTGATTACAATAATGTGTTTCAGCGGCAACTTTGCCGAGGTGATCAGTCTCCTTTTGATTTCCTCTTTTTCCCTGTTGCCCATATTGTGCTTGGCCTAATACCTGGGTGCATTGTGGGGTATCAAATATATTATAGTTGAGACACGTCTCTTGTAAGCCAATATAGTCTGTACTTAAAAATCACAGTATTGTGTTTCAGTAGGCAACTTTGCCGAGGTGATCAATTGCCTTTTGATTTCCTCTTTTTCCCTGTTGCCCAGATTGTACTTGGCTTTTACTTGGGGTGCTTTATGGTTATCATCATTATCATAGTTGATGCACATTGTCCCTTGTGAGCCAACATTGGTCTTACTCTCAATGAAAATAAATGTTACTATAATTCATTTCCATGTGATAAATTACTCTTTTCAAAGCTTGCTTCTTTTTTTAAGATTAAGATGTGGCAACAACCATCATTTGGTTTTTGATTTGTTATGTGTTCCCACGATAAAGGTTGTGTTTGGTCTATGCTAGGCAATCCAGATTATTAGGTATTATGATCAACATAAATAGATGATCTGCTATTGGGGAACTTTACACTAGATGAAATGTTCGTAACATTCTGGGTTGTAGTCTTCTTAAGTGAGCTGTGAAACAAGATTCCTCTAAATGAAGATCATTTTCTTGCTAAGGAGTTGTATCCTATGAAGCTCTTTTTAGTCATAGTTACACTGATAGAGGGTTATGTTTCTTTTCTTCCCTTTGCTTTTGCTATTACTGCCCCTCAATGTTTTTTAATAATTAGCAGAAAATTCTCCCAAGTATTAGTTTGGGAGAAGATGATCTATGATATCACAATTGCCTTCTCTCGATATCATCCAAATTATTATTTTTAGTGATATGGACAATATTGTTGGATGACTAACCTCTAAATGATGAAGATCTTTTTGCCAAGGGGTTATTCCCTATGAAGCTTTCAATAGTCATAGTTACACTGATAGAGGGTCCTATTGTCATCCATTTTTGCTTCTATACAATCGTCTGTAATCCTGATTTTAGCCGGAGCTGTTAAATATGCAATGTCTTCCGCTGCCTGCTCTATAAGGTTTTATCTGTCTCATGTCCTGGTGAACTGAATCTAAACTAACCATCACTTGTATAGTAGCTTCACACATTGTATTTCCTTGTCCAATTTTGACGCTTGTGTGCATTATGTGGTTTGGACAAGTACCTATCTCTAAATGATGAGTAATCGTCAAAACCTATGGATGGTCAATTCAAGTGAGCTTTTGTCATAGTTACTCTGATAGGAAAACATCTCATTAAATTTGGTGCAGTAATAATAATTGTTGTGAACATTTTGCAGCTAGGATTCTATTCCAGTTTTTGGCTGAATGTAATGCAACGTTTGACTTTTGGCATTGCATGTCCAGTTCAACTAAGTAATGCTCAAAACATGACGACCCTAGTCTTACGCGATCCAATGGAGCTAGGTGTTATTTGGTTCAAATATAAGCATATCCAGTTCAACTAAGTAATGCTTTATCTTGCATGGGAAACATGACGACCTTAGTCTCACTCCATCTAATTGTGCTTCATATGATTTTTGTTGCCATTTATAGCCAAACAGGAGTGGTCAATGCTATTTGTATTGATTGCAGTCTTGGTATTAATAGTGCATGTGCAATCTGATGCAAAATTTGTTTGCCTTTTACATCTGTGATTGAAATCATGGCTCTGAAATTGATTCAAGCTTAATTAATGTATTCTTTTTGAGCGCTAGTTAAGTTCATCGAGTATACTGTTGCTTGTTCCAGTGATTCTGGACTTTGTGATTTTATTCTCTGGTACTATAACCAGTTTACCGAGGCTTGACTGAGTACATATTTTATAACCAGTGTACTGAGGCTTGACTGATTACATATTTTATGGCTCTCCTTGTTTATGTAGAATCAAGATGTCACTGAAGCCATTCAGAAGGTTGCTGCTGCTTATGACTGCAAAATTGTTGAAGGTGTTCTTAGTCACCAGATGAAACAATTTGTAATTGATGGAAACAAGGTTGTATTGAGTGTCTCAAATCCTGATACAAGAGTTGATGACGCCGAGTTCAAGGAAAATGAAGTCTATGCAATTGACATAGTCACGAGCACGGGTGATGGCAAGGTGATTATAGCTCGTACGATTGAATTGAAGGCTTTACTTTATTTTTCTATGTTCTTATTTCCTAAGCTGTTTGTTGGAACTTGCAGCCAAAGCTTTTGGATGAAAAGCAGACTACGATATATAAACGGGCTGTAGACCAGAACTATCATTTGAAAATGAAGGCATCAAGGTTTATCTTCAGTGAGATAAATCAGAAATTCCCTATTATGCCTTTCTCAGCAAGGTTTGTTTCTTCCTTTTATTGTAAATGTTTTGTGCACTTGGTAATAAATTTCAAGTTTCATTCTGTGGAGCTTTGTGTCAGGGCTTTGGAAGAGAAGCGTGCTCGCCTAGGACTGGTGGAATGTGTCAATCATGATCTTTTGCAGCCATATCCCGTTCTTCATGAGAAGCTGGGTAAGAATTTCTTGCGTGATAGAATTTTGCCACGCTGATGGTGGCATTATGATTCATGTGCTAATCTTCAGTCTATTTTCTGATATTATTCGTGTCTTTTGCACAAACTTGGTTGTATATGTGTCGGATTGTAGTTTGAATATGTTGCTTTCAACTCCATGAAGATAAATTATTAATTGTTTGCGCTACAGGTGATCATGTTGCACACATCAAGTTCACTGTTCTTCTGATGCCAAATGGATCAGATCGCATCACTTCACATTCTTTGCAGGAGCTACAACCAACTAAAGTTGTAGAGGACCCTGAAATTAAAGCATGGTTAGCTCTGGGCACGAAAACAAAAAAGAAGGGTGGTGGTAAGAAGAAGAAAGGTAGGTTTGCATGAAATAATGTGGAAAGATATGTGATGATCATAATCCATGATTATCGTTTCTATTAGTACAATATTGTGCAGCATTTTAGAATTTTGTATTATCCTTTCAGGTAAGAAGGGAGAGGCAGAAGCTGAGCCTATGGATACGACGACAAATGGTGGGGCATCCGAAGAATGAAAGTGATTTCTATATATGCAATTGTAATTTAGTCCTCAAATCCAATTTTGGCGTCATACCTGTATCCATTTGGTCAAGAGTTCCCTTTAATTAATGTTGTCAGGGTATTCGCAGATGCGTGTAGTGCATGTACACAGGGTTTTAATCTTCTTGTACGATCGTTTTCTGCTTAAAAATAGAAAGAAATGGTTTCTTGACAACAAAAAATGCATCTATTAGTGTTTTGCTTTAGTATGTATACAACCTTTACGTGGAGTTCTGCAGAAATGATGGTCTTGATTTGGGTGTCGCCATGGAAGTAGGATCATCTGTGTAAATTGAAAAGCCATAGAAGTATTGCTGTGAGTCCTCGTTATAAATCTAGGTCACTAACTCTGCAAAGTCTTTTTAAAACCCTTTTCAAGATTATTGCATACAATCAGTATACCTTTACCTACTTAAGTACCTTCATTGTGAGGGACTGGTGTTCTAGATCCTAACAAATGTAGATATGGGTGGGTGTTTTGGTGCGTCAGATTCTTGACTGCATATGAAGTAGCCAAATTATGTGAATTGGGTGAGCTTTTTGTGGTCCTGATGTTAGGGGTACAAACTTTGTTTTGTGATTAAAGTATCTTAAGATTATTACAGGTTTCCCTTCATGATGGCTGCCAAGGAGGAGCCAAGATAAGTATCACCTGATCTGTTGGGACTATGAGAAATCACTCTAAAACTAATAAATCTGAAGTCCTGACTTCAGAAGTATCAGCAATTGACTTGCTAGCTTATAGTCTAGATGGGAAGTTCGGAACCTGTCACCAAATGGCTTGGGTCGTCCTAGAGCCTAGAAAACGACAAGCCTTATGTTCGGAAACCTCATCTTTGCTAATCAAGAAGCAAAGAGCGCAGCCAATTGCTCTTTGGTAGCATGGTCCGGGTCAGGAAGCAGATAGTAGGGTCCAGGTCAAAAAGCAGTCCCACGGCACTTCACCATATTTATAGTCCTCTCCACAAGGGACACTCTCACCCCGTATTATTTTTTTCTTCTTTTACTTCTTACATTTTTTTAAAAATTAATTTTACTATCGAGCATTTGGTGCTCGCATATTTTGAGAGCTTCTTAGACGTACACTTAAACTTGCTCGCATATGCTAACATCTCACTAAATATATAATCAAATTACCTACAGTGATTGGATTCAGATGTTAATGGATTGATTTTGATTTTGATTTTGATTTGGGTGGGTTGATAAAATTACAGGCGTTTACAGTTTGTGCGACGGGCCTAGGCTTTCGAGGGGGCCGTATTTGGGCATATATGTTCAGTGTCATCATTGGTGTTCGTAACGCTGAAGGCTTCATATGTGTTTGGTGGAAGTAGTAGTTCTAGTGGTGGTGATGATGGGTATGTTAGTGGCATCGAGGTGGCTCTGTTTGCGTGTTCGTGGGCTCTGGTGGTCGATCATATCCTGGTGGCGTATCAGACTAGTTGCCGGGAGAGGAGGAAGCTTCTTGCTTACAAAATTGATATTGAAGCCGTAACGGTAAGTCATTTCATTTCCTCCTTCCACACACAAGGAAAAACATAGCAAGATTTAAGGGTTAGGAGGGAATAATTTCCAATTTTGGCAGGGTGGAGTGGAGGGGTCAAGGGTGCACGATTATTCTTAATTGAGGTTAAGAAAATATGGACCTGCAACTTGGGGTTTGGGTGGGGTGATGGGTCCCACTGATGTATGAATGCATCAAAATCATTTATTTTTCCTTTGGTGTGCTTAGTTGACCATTATCAACTTGAGGGAAATTTGAATTTTATTTTTCTTCTAGATGGTTTTAAATAGAAACACTTGCAAACTATCTGGTTAATTACCCCTCTTTGGATTCCCTGCCAAGACTTATTACTATAATTCTATTAATTTTTAAGTTGATAGTTTAGAACCCCAAAAGGAAGGAGCTAGCTATCCTACCCACGTATTGCTAGTTAGAAATTAGAATCCTGCATCAACACACTGTCTCTGTGTGTGTGATGCACTAAGAGATGGTATTAAAACTGGTGCTGTATTTAGTCCGTGCTAATGAGAATATATGGATCAGATTGATTTTGACTCCTGAACAATTGAATTCTTGTTTGGCTTTCCTTCAAGAAAAAGCAAAAAAAAAGGACATTTGCAACTGCTGAGAAAGTTCAAGAGTGAAAAATGAACAAAATACACAGTCATATCAAACTTTCATTCTTCTTGTCCTCGACATAGAAACTAAATTAAGAATGTATAATAAACAATCGATAGTTATTTACAATGGTTTGTGTCTCATGTGCAGGTGTCATTGGGCAAAAATGGGTTTCCTAGGTACCAAAAGATTCTTCAGGATGAAAGAATAAAAGTTAAACTACAACAATGAACAAGGCAGGCCATTTCAAGCATGGGGGGTTTCTGTATTTTCTTATGGCCAGTCCATTTTTCCAGGTTACAGGTACAAAATCTTTTAAAGAATCTTCCTTCTCTTGCCAACATTTTCTGTTAATACGACCGGTCCTCATCAGCACCATGTGTTATCTAACAACTAACTAATGTAGCACCCCCATTAAAAAAAAAAAATTTAAAAGAAGAGAGAGAGAGAGAGAGAGAGAGAGAGAGAGAGAGAGAGAGAGAGAGAGAGAGACTCTGTCTCGGGGTGATTAAAAGGGTG
>JAOWAN010000047.1:1097436-1118185 GCA_028566635.1 Lobelia cardinalis | reverse complement strand
AATAATAATAATAATAATAATAATAATAATAATAATAATAATAATAATAATAATAATAATAATAATAATAATATATAGGGACATCTAACCTTAGCATATTTATATTCATGACTTTCATTCTTATACTAGGCAGTTATTGGTCATCAAAGAAGAATTTTCTCAACCAAGTTAATACCATAACGTAGAAAATTGGACACGTATTATCATCGATTGAATAAGGGAGGCACAAATGTCTAACATACATGAGCTAGATAGCTGGGAAGAAAGGGAAGGCGTAAATTTTCAATAAAACCAAGTTAATATTGGAGAAGTAACAGTAAAGAAAACCACCTTTGAATCGAACTCCTGGACATCATCTACCAACTTGAAAGTTAAATCCCAACAAACTGGAAGAAGATCAGAGAACTCTTGCTCTGAGAAGGTTGCATCTTCAACATGAAAGTACACAGACCGAGATGCTGCCAACTGAATAACAAAGGAACACATTCGGTAATTTGCAAAATCTAAAATAATAGCAAACCAGCAGAGAACAAATTATAGTGATCAAGAGTACGAAGTGCACTATACCCTGACACATAAGTCTTTGTCTTGAAGCAATCTGATCAACGCACAATATACTTGTCTTCTGGTATCATCTTTGATCTACAAGCAAATCAAACATAAATATGAAGAATACAATCTTTTGCAACAATAAGCAAGATGATTATCAAAGTGATTTAAGATCTGTGGACAGGAGTAGGGACAGTTAAATGTATTTGGCAATCATATCTGTTGTACGATCATTTTCAAGGTATTTTATGATTACATTGTGGCTCAAAATCACCTTCAAAATATAAAGACAAAAAATTTCGGCATTACCACACCAGTATAACATTAAAGGTACCAAGGCCATATGAGAAGGTTATCATCTGTTACACTTCTTTAAAGCAGAGCTTAACTTCAAGAACTGACCTTTATTTTCACTATTCTCGGATTTTCTACTCTTTCTTAAATATGTTATATCTGTATATACATATGTATTTCCCGAAGTACATATGATAACCTGGTATTATTGTACTTCTGGAAATGCTAATGGGTGCAGAGAGAACTTTCCCTGCTTGTACCTTTTTAACGTTTATTGTATGATTTGAGTAAGGTTCCGATCACGAGTCCAACATATCTCAATATCATAATATCACTCATATCATCCACATCACTCATACATCCAATATTACACACTAATATCATTCAATATCACATTAATATCAAACACTTTCCATCTATTACCCCTATACCTATACACTCTCACAAATCAATTCAAACCTTTCACATCACATTCTCTTTTGAGTCTTTCCTCTTTCCTCAATTCTCTCCTCACATTCAAACCTTTAACATCATGGGGGAAATTTAGTCTTTTACTTCACAAACTCACATTCCATATTCATATTGTGAACGGTACCATATAACCCGATATCGCCGTATATAGGACTCGTGATCGGACCCTAAGTATCACAGCAAACAGAGAGCATAGAATCCAAAATATAAATTGGCCCCAGAAAGTTTGAGTATCATTACTACTCTACCAGCACTGGCTGCATCCAATGTGCACATACATGTGCCACGTGCAGCAGACGGATGTTCATAAGCGCACATTCAGAGCATAAAAACTATAGAGAAAATTTTAAAACATACAAGAGATTTGGGATAGAAAAAAAAGACACTAAACCCACTTGATGATTAAGTAAAAATTTAAGTTACCTCAGAAACCCATTGCCCAAGAATAAGTGCTACTTTCCTATGGATGATACGCATATTCGGATGATCATTTGTAAGTTCTAAAGATAACGCACCATTGAACCTACAAGGTAGCAGCAAAACAACAGTATTAGAATACCTTTAAATTTATTAAGCTTACGCCTGTTATAGTAAAAAGATTGACAATTGCCAGCACAATTAGAAAGATTTGACAAAAGGAAAATAACTAGGATACTAAACACTGGTGTTGGGGGGGAGGGAAAAAGTAAAAAGGAATAGTGCCATAATATACAGATAGATAAGGTTATGAATGTATGTTTCTAACCAAAAAGGAAGTTAATCTAGAATTCGGTCAATCAAACTACTCATAATAGCCGATTGCACAATGTTGTGTGATGCAAACATCCGAACTACATGACATGCACAGTAAAAACATCACTTCTCCACAGCATAAAAAATCGTCACCATTCCCCTATGTCTGTGTTTTAACTCAGCTTCACAAACAAGTAATCATACATGCTCACAAAGACTTGAAAGCTTTCAAATCTTTAGCCGAACAATAAATATGCAATCGAGCTTCAGATATGTGGAAATAGCTTAAAAGTGAAAACTGACAAAAGCAACTGTTAGAATCCGAAGGTCAAAAACAAATCGCGGCGAGGCTAATAGCAAAACTGCGGTAAATTGAACAAAAATATATACAAGTATATGTTGGGATTTGGGGTTCCATCTCAAAACCAATTGGCTACGAGAGGATTGGCCCAATATTATTAATTGAATGCAAGGCTAATTTATACCCGATGTGGGTTTTTAATGCTTCAACAATATCAGAAGATCTTGGTGCTAATAGTAAAATTAAACATGAACTAGGATGACCTCCATAAGAAGCACTTGATGAATGATGTATAAATAAGTGTTAGGTGAAAAGAGAAGAAGTAATACCAGTCCTTGAAGCTCAAATAATTAGAGAGCTCATAATAAATGTATGCAGCTGCACCATATGCAGCATCCTTTAAGAGCAACCCTGAAGTTATTTCAGTTACTGATGAAGGGCACCCATTCATTGCCTCTTGAAGAATTGAAACCACAACTGGACCTAGCAACTGAAATAACAAATACAAGCATGCACCAAGCAGTAGTATTACACTCAATCCGGCATATAATTAATAAAGAATTAAACGCCAAAATAAATTTAAACCTACTTGGCAATGATTTTGAAACAGCACAATATACAGTGCTTCAGCGCATGGCCTTAGTTTTTCTGACCACAGAACTGCATCCTGCTCATGGTGAAAAGACTCAGGATTCTGGTACCACTCCTCCAGATCACTTGCGGTTAAAACAAAATACCTGTAGTGAAACAGCATCACAACTCAGAAGAAACACCACTGAGGCAACAAGAAGTAATACCGCAGTCCCATCTTAGTTGGCCATATTTCCTTTTCATGGGTGTCCCAAACTATCCGTCCCCTTACTAAAACTAAGTAACAGTTATATCATATGATGCTTTCATGCCTTTTTTTTGAAGAAATTAATGCACTTCCAAAAACAAAAGCTTTTTAAAGGGGACAGTTGTTTGGGAGTGAGGGAGGTACCAAAATAAATCATTATCTTTTGCCAATTTTTTTTACAATATTGCAAGGATGATCACATGGCCATACTCCAAGTAACTGGAACAAAGGCTAAATTGAGTAAGGATGGTAACAATAGGGAATATGTACTCAAGTCGGAAACAGTTTCAGGGAAAATAATTCTGTAAGCTTCTGATGTTAGAATTTAGCCATGAAAAAAAGAAAAGGAAAAAAAAAAACATGGCAAGAAAAAAAAACAAGGCAGAAAAGAGAAACTCAAATGAAAATTTTTGGATCCATTTTCTTTTTCACAGTACAAAATATAATGAATTTAATAACTTGGTATCTGCTTATCCAATGAACAATAAAGAGAAACTGACTGAAACAGCAAGATATGCTCAGATGGTTTGTCTGATAGGTAAAAGGTTATGTAAAAACAACTTAATCATGGGCTTCACCAAAAAACTTAATCTTGTATATTAGAAAGAACCGGAAGGGGAAAAAAAGACCACAACATTTGATTCTAGTTAGTATGAGCAAAACTAAGCATAGGTCTTTACTCTTACCAAAATCATGACTGTCCATCATCTAGTACAAAGTACTCAGAGTTGTAATAGGTAGATTTTCACTAAAATACAAAACCAAGCATATGATGGTGCAAACCACACAAAACGATTCTAAAAATAGACAAATCCATTACCTCCTGATCAACACGTTACACAAGAGTACCACCCTGTCATTTGGCAAAAGGGAATTAAGGACACCAGCAACAACACCAGAAATATTATTATGGCTTTGCCCAAACGAAACCCCATTTTCTTCAATCACACGGCCCGTCATGCTTGGCTTGTATTCTTTACACTCCAGAACAGATTTAGTCATACACATACATTGAATAAGGAACTGCTCAAATGATATTATCTCTGGTTCAGGGTCTGTGATCTTAGTTAAACAGAAGTCCATGACCGGTGGCAGCACACATTTATCACCAAAAGAATAAGGATGCCTCAGCTGAATTGCGACTAAAATCTTCATCAATTTAGTACAAGCCCTCCGCAAAAATTCAAAAAGTTTTGGATGACGCTCTTGAAAAGATGAATCTGCAGTGAGATTCTAAGATCAGCATAATGACTATTCCTTTTTTCTTCTCTTTTCGGTTAAAACCGTATTGCCTACTCAAGAAAGAAACTAATCAAGCAGAGCTCAAACAGTTCACTGTAACTGGACATATCTGGTTCCTTAGTACATTTACAAGGCAACAATCTCATGCCGCAAAATAAATTCAGGTTAGACTAATCTTAACACAGCCTTGGACTAGGTTCCATCAACACAAATTTGAATAGAATTTTAAGAGGAAAAAAGTAAAAGAAAAGCAGAGGAGACCAAAAGCTGCTCCAATAAATATAGCTGCCAAAAATTTTGAATTTTGCATTTCCTGCAATGAAGTCATTGGGTTGTCTCAACTAATTTAAGAAAGGTGGAATTGACTGTTGATGAGTGTAAGGGTATCAAAAACTTCTCTAGTTTAGTGGGGCCACAAGTGTACAATTTGCATTGTTCTATATTAGTTATATTATATTACAGATCTTTTCTCTACTAAACAAAAACTATACACACACATAATGGAAAGGATATCAAGGAGCAACCTTGAAAGTTGAGACCACATGTTTCCCTTTCCAGATATAACTGAACTTATTAATGCTCTTAATGAAAATTGAAATGTGATACTTCTAAGCTACTAATCAGCAACCAACATTTTCAGATTCCTCTATTGATTTCCATAACTTCTCTTGGAATGCTTGGCAAGAGCTCTAATTTTGTTACCTTAAGCTTCAGGCATATTTAATCATAGGTTATTTGACTTGGGAGTAGTATTATCTGATTGATCGTAGGTTTTTAATCTTTCAGTCACATAGATATATAAAAGCGTATAAAGTTAACTAGATAAGAACCGAGGGATTAGAAGAGCCATCAATACTTAAGCGTCATTATTTTCCTACCTCTCATGTTTGCAAAGCCATACATTTAACAGACGCACAATTTCTTTGCAAAATCGTCATGTAAAAAACAGTTAATGGTTTCACTGGATTCATTTCTATGATTTGACACAGACAAGGGTGTTCACATAAAATCAACATCAGGAACGTTCAAAATCCAGCATCTGCGTGAGCACCATCCGTGTGAATTTGAAATAAAACATAAAGTATAAGCCATTCTGAATGTTCTAGTAAATCATCATTACTTTCTATACTATCTTTTCTATGTAATGGTGCTAATGCTGGTCAGTACGTCCTGGGCCTCTCCCATCCCAAAAGCTAGCCTATAGGTTCGGGCTTTCCATTACACATATACCAAGCACCAACCTCTTCCACAACCGATCTGGGTTAACCCTAACAAACTTCCACCTCACACATCGGCCCATCGGTCGGACCGACAACAACCGAAATCTGCCAATGTCTGGAGAGAAGCAATCCTGAGATATAGTGGGCCCTGGGCTGTGGTACCATTTGTAATGGTGCTAATTGTGGTCCTTCTAGTGCATCCTCGGCCTCTCCCATCCCAAAAGCTAGCCTATAGGATGGGACTTTCCCTTACACTTATGTACCTTACCAACCCCTTTCACAATCGATGTGATAACTCTAACATTCTAAACATGCCTTGGCATGATATCGATGACCACAACGAGTAAATTTGGTAAAGCAATTGACTTTCAAGGGAATAAGATCCAGCCAGGTTTAAAACACCAATTTTGAGTGTTTACACATGTCGACTAGCATGTCCTAACATACAGGGGCTAGAAATTCAATTTTACACAATTTTTGATGTCCCTACTCCCTCATGCAAGTTTATTATGTCAAATGAAGGGTAAAGTTAAAACATCATAAAAGTTTAGCAGGACTCTTAGAGCGGAAAAAAGAGAGAAGAAATAATATCTAAAGAGTATCCTAAGGTATATTTACAACATGTTGAGTAACAGGCCAGAGAGCCATTATGTTTGCCTTCATTACCACCGGATCAGGTTATAATGCACCTATCCCTGTAATACTCCATAAGATGTCTTAGTAGCTTATATGCTTCCCCAGGTAGTCCTGACGCTAGATGCTGTACCCTTTACCAGATCTAGCATTTTATCAAAAAAGGGTCTGCCCATTCAAGACTAGTGAACATGCACTCTCAATCGTGGAATGGACCATAGGCACAAATACCATGTACAACCAAGGCATGAAACAAACACACCACAATGAGAAATTTCCATAAATAAAAAAGAACGAGTAGACCATTCACATGCATTACGATCCCTACCCTCACTACCCAGCCAAATTTACGGGTTGTAATTTTGGTATGCCCAAGAAGGGGTAGACAGGCGTAAAGAATATAAACTCCCCGTGTTCAGTATGTGGGCAGAAGCCAGACACGTTTGCAGTAGTGTCCACAAACTGTTGGTGTTTTCTGCTTGCTGGACATGAGCACATACCCTTCGAGAATTGTCCAGGGGCACCTAGCTTTCATGTAATCATTCAAGCTCATTAACTAGCATTTTACTTAATCCCAACTATAGAAGTTATCTATCTTGGAAAATCAACAACACGCTCAACTTAAATACCCAAGAGTTACTCGTACATCCTGTTTATGACAGATGATGTAACTTATACAAAATTGAACTTGAATGCGTTTACTTGAATGAAATTACACGTGGGTTATAAGTAACATTATTACGTCCCTTGCATCAAGGACAGAGCCGGCTTAAGGATGTTCAGGGCCCTAGGCACTAGTGATGATTAAGGCGGTCTTAATAGCAGAAGTAATTATTTACATTATAAATTTACTTCTTGTTTTCTGACATGCAAAACTTATTAATAAAAAATTATTTTCAAATTCACTTTTCCTAGTAGTAACAAATCTACCAAATGCACATTTTCAAAAGTAACTAGTTCATCTATCCGCATTTTTTCTTACGCTTTTCAAATCTAAATCCACAGTTTCTAGTTGATATTTGTGTTCATGCACTGTTCCAAAAGAATCTTTGGAACGAGAAGCAAAAATGCCCTTAATGTGGAAAAGAGACGGGGGGGGGGGCACCGGGGGGGAGGGGGGGTTTATCTTTTAAACTTATTGGATTTTATTTTTCTTTTGGGATATTGAGAAAATGAAGAGACTTCTTTATTTTTTTGAGAATTAATAAGGGAAATAAAGATTTATTTTGAGCAAGTTAAATGCCATATCTTTGAGATTAGCTCCTGTTTAATTAACTCCCTAGATTTCGGGAAGCACACAGCTTCCATGATCTTAACCTGCGATTGAAAGGTATTCCTAAACTTTTGTAACATATTTATATTCTGATACAGAAATTAAAACTACTTACTGCACTACATATTGACAGTAATTTAGGGGCTCTCTCTTTTATTTGGGCCCTAGGCATGGGCCTCTACTGCCTATAGCTTGGGCCAGCCCTGATCAAGGAGCTAATAAGGTAAATCGAATGTACTTTCTTCATATCATCATAGACTTTTATGATGAGCATTGCATACCTTGAACCCTGAGTGGCTGAGTGTTTCTCATATATTGTTTTATTTCCTTAAAAGTAACTGCTCCGTTGGTGGTTATATTGTCAGAATCCAGTCGATTAATCTTCAAGTGACGCATTCATGTTTCTCTTTGTCAGTTCGTCGTGAATTCCAAAACAAGACAAGTAAATTAAGTTGGTTTATCCCTCAGTAATGAGATTGTTTGCTTAAATGCGGAAAACTCATTCGGCACACTGTTTTAAAATTATCACAAGTTACATAAGATCTACTTCCTCATTCAAAACAATTACTTAATTCGATAATGCTTGTAAACAAATAAGTACACATAAATCACAAGCTTTTGGAATGAAACGCCATTTTCAAAATGTTTTGGGGACAGTAACAACTGATAAGGCTGCAAATAATTAAAGGGGAAAAGGGGAGAATAAGAACGACAACAACAACTCATCTTGTTCAGCTGTATCTATCGAAAGTAATGCTCAAATACTTTCTGGCTGCTACTCTCAGCAGTAGGGGAGGGCAACCAAAATAAACCAAATCTGTTATAGTAGTCTTGTGATATCAGATCCAAGACAACGACCACCAAGTTATGATCTATCACAGCCGAACCATACACTTGAAAGAAATCCGAGCCTAATTCTGAAAATTCGTGTCAGAACTATTATTCAGAAGTATAGAAATTCCTTGGGAGGTGCCTGCATAAGCCTAAAATACTGTTGTCCAGTAAACAGCCTAAGGTAGACCGACTAATTAGCCACAGCAGTTAATAAAGCTGATCTCGTTTAAGAACAAAATCAAAATCCTCACATATAACTTCAATACCAACCATCACCTATCAAAATGAGAATAAAACCCCTGCAGCCCACAAGTCCCACCCCACCCACCCACCCACCAAAAAAAAAATGTAGTTAAATATTTCCTCCAAGGCAGGGAGGCTAACCAGCGGAGAACAATAACAAGAAGATGGTGATGAAACAAACTAACAGCCTAAAACTTCAAAAGTTAACCAAAAGTTAGATATCTCACAATATGGGAGAAATGATTGAATGGCTTTCAACAGCAAAGGACAAACCTCCTTGACTGGCCGGACCTCCTATAACAAGGACAAACACAGAGAAAATGTTGACTGGAAATCAAGCAAACTGCACAATCTTAAACGAAAGATGACGATGAAGGTACCTGTATAGTTTTTGCATCACTTTGGAACCCAGAAATTATCAGTTGGCGTATTATCTTTGAACACAGAAACCACCTTTCACATGTCAAATAAAGATCATCATGTTGCTGTTCAGAAGCATTTGAACTTATGTTTTGAGCGAGGGCAGAGAAACCATGAAGGATAGTCTGCACATCACTCTGCCAAAGGTGCCAGCTGTAATCAAAGAAATGGGATGATATCTGCCAAAAAAAAAAAAAAACAGTGATAGCACATAAGAATGAAAGAAAATTCTGAGTTGATACTTGAAGAACAACAGAGCAGCAGACAAAACAAATTGCACGTTTTGCACGTAATAATGCTTCAGAGAAGCATAAATGGAAAAGAATATCTTCAAACGAAATTGGCATGCAGTTACCACGTCCCTTATTCCCATAGCACTGAATCCAAGCTAATAGACAACAAAGCTTCAGCCAATTTACACACAGATCTTCCAACTCAGACCAACTTACTTCAGTCACATTTATTCTGCTTTTTAAATTGAAGCATTCCAACTCCAATATAGTTATAAAGGTATGTTTGGTAGGGTGGAAAAATAGAAGGGGTGCATTTACGCCCTCTTGTTTGGTAGGAGGGATAGTTCGAGGGACGCAAAAGTGCAAGGAAACAAAAATACCCACTCACTAATTAAAAAAATCACCCACCCCAAATCGGAGCAAAAGTGGAAGGAAAAGTAAAAGCAACTTCAATAGCTTTCAAAGTCTATTTATCCTTTGGTTCTATTTCCGAAACTCTGTTGAGTATAAGTTGAGAGGGTATAATGGTTAGATACATACTTAGATCAGTTTTCCCTCCTTTATTCTTGTACTTAACAAGTGATATGAAGCCCTCTCATTTTCCCTAATTCAACCAAACAACTCAAGGGAAAGACACTTTCCATCCCCTTGGGGTAGAAAATTAAACACTAACATTTTCTTTCCCTTCATTTTTGCACTCCCCCCACCCCAAACTACCATAAATTTGACGCACCGGAAAGATTACTCTAGAATGCTCTGAAAGGCAAGACTACGAACTTTGGAAACCACCGATTGATTGCAAGGGGAAAGACTGATACATTAGACTTGTTAAAGCACAAATAGTGAGAACCTAGTGCATTGGGCTCTTCTTTCTAATTTCTAACAAAAATAAGTGCTGGCAAAAATCCAAGGGGACCAAACAATTTGGCTTAACCTGGCACTAGCCTAAGCTTTCCAGGCGTATTCTTGGTACCACAGCTGAACGCTCAGACAAAAACATCCCTTGTTTTGAAGGTATATTCATTGGCAATGGCACAAGGTAAAACGAGCATAATGAGTTATGGTAATACACTCGCTTGATCATCCTGAAGTTCAACTATTTTAACAGCCCACACATCCATATCTATGAAAAATCAGCATATGGTGAAAAAAAAAAGGGAATAACAGTCTGATAAGCTCCAACACAAGCAACTCGGTACACCATACTATAATCCTTCACAGATTTCCTCCAAATGAGCAATATACGCACAATAATGCTATGCAAGGCTGCTAATGAACTGATCCAAATTTCGACAATCAAGCCGGTCACAACAAATAAATCTATAATACATGTTTGCTCAGCCTTTATACTGTTTATGAAATGACATCCACAACAGTAATTTTGGAGGATGAACCAGGACAGAAAGAGCTATTTTTTGGAGTGTTAAAAAGACTGTTTTTGAAAGGTATGAATTATGAGAGAGGCAGCGCTGTGTTTGACGGGTACTATAGCTTTTCGTGCCTCTTTTTGGTTCCCTGATTCTACTTATGTTTTCTAATTTTATTAATTAATTTGTCGTCATTCTACTTTTACTTTATTTGCATGCACTTTATTAATCCTTCATTGAGTAAAGTTCATTTAATTGTAATGGTAATATTAGAATTATAATCATTCATATATATATGGTTTGATTCGGTTCGATTCGATTAACCGCGGTTTCATGAATAGAAGAACCGGGAACCGAACCTAATCAAACCGGTCCGATTCAGTTTGTTGACTTTTTGGTCAACACTGTTATTTCATATATATTTTTCGGATTGAATCGGTTCGGTTTTCGGTTTTTTTGCCCACCCCTAGCCAGGATGATAAGTACCTTCTTGAAGTTCAACAGATCATTATGTTAGTGCATTATGCCACAAATAAATCCGAACACTCAAAAACAGTTGGATAGCTCATAACTCATTAATTATTCTAAGGAAATACTCTAGATATTACTTGCCAAGTAATATGTTGAAGCTTGAAGGAATCAGTAGATATCATAAAAATTGCAAGAAGTGAAATTGTCACTTTGCTAATAAAATGGGGGAAATAAAAATGACAATGTTGGAATTACATATACCTCTGCAAAGTTCCTTTGGTCTGATGTGAGACGTTTGGTAGACAACTCCTTCAAAGTTCGAAAGATGGTCATAAAAATCCGGTGGGAACTAAGAACATCGGCCGATTGAAGTTGTTGCGCTAGAATGGAAAAGAGCTCGGGCCTGATTATGTCATCAAGTTAGTGGGCCAGTAGAACGGAGCTGTATTTATTAAAGAGCATTTAAAACAATAGCCTTGAAGGAAATCAAAACTCTGTGAAACAAAATCTACAAATACAGTAACAGTTAGTGACCACGAGATATATCTATGCTGAAGCTACAAAAAATTTAGGGGAGAGGCGAACTACAGTACAAGAATAAGAAGATACTCGTGAAACATTGAAAGTCATTAAGAAACAGGCTCCTTAGATCTTAAATATCTGAAAAGGATCATATAAAGCCTATCTCATGGCTCTTCAGCCTGACAATGTGTGCCCACACAATAAAAGTAACAGCCGGGTAGGCTCACGACCAGTTCGCATCTTCGTAGGTTGATGTTAAAAAAATTGTATGATATACCACATTTAGACTCCCTTAAAAATTATGTCCTTTTCAGCCAGAATATTTATGGATTCCATATAGTGAACTTTTATCAATGAAACTCTCTTTAATGCTTAGTCCTAGACAAGTCCAAAACATGTAAAATCTTAAGTGCGCGAGCTAAACTAACTCGCACCTTTGAGAACAAGATTTTTGGCTCAACAAAGTCTGCTTGGAGTCATAAGTTTACCTGCTCAAATAGCTGAGGTAAACAGTTCTTTGACAAAAGGATTCAAAGATAACGACCACCTATTTTCGCTTTGCTGCCTCTAGCATAGTTCCCTTAAACAGCACTTAAGCACTTCTTTTCTGAGTAACTTCAATAGACAAAACATAACTTAAACCTCTAGCTCTCAGCCTATTTACGCCATAATAATTTTTTCACTTTGGTTTACAATTTTCAGCTTTCACTCATTGGCCTCATAATATTTCTCTGTCTCTCTTTTTACTTTAATCATTACAAACCCAAAACATAAACCACAAAAAGCTGACTAAAACCTGCAATGCCTTAGTATTTGATGAAATAATCACATAACATTTCCCCAAATTAGAGCATGGAAATTCACGGAAAGCCACACATGCTAGACACTTTGCACTGAACATAAAACATGAAAGTCTACCAAATAAACATCCAACCCCTATCATTAATTTCAAATAATACAAGTTGCCTGATCTGTGCAAGCTTTCGTTCTTCTAGGCTTGCAAATATAAGTAAATAAGGAAAAAATACATATAGGGACTCCATGTTCGCTCCTTTTCAATGTAGGGACACTGCATGATATTTTCAATGACAATTTGTCTGAAATTTGAGCCGTATACTGAGAAAGTATGTGTGCAAAGGATACCATTCTTTTGGATAATCGATTCGAGCAATTCTGGAGACAAGCACGGATAATGTAAGTGCAACCTGAGTCATACAAACAAGTCAAAAATCAATAGATCAGCCTAATATATTTTTTAGAAATTCTGTATACCGTACTACAGTAAAATAAACCTAATATGACAAACACATATATTAATAGATGCACGAAGATTATGCTTCGACCTAGATACTGGCTCCAGTGACCTTAGGCTAATTAAAGAGCATGATGCAATTTAAAAAACTAATATGGGAGGCACCTGATAGTTCTCTTCTCTCATGTGTGATAACAACTTTTGTCTCAGATGCATTTTTTCCTCGTTGCTAATACCCCTGCAAAACATCTTTCATGAGGATATAGCTAGGAATCAACAAATTTTCAAACTGCAGCAAATACACTTAAGATACAAGCTCCCGAGCAGAACTTGAAAAACAGGAGAAAAGATCCGTTAAAAATTAATAACAATTCAGACACATCAAGTCCTCTATCTATCAATGCAAGGATTTTTAAAAGCGAGAAGAAGATTAGATAAGAGATTTTCCTTTTCTCTCTATCGTAAAAGATAACAACAAGATATATAAAGTGCGCCAGTTGAGACAAGCATCATGGTCTTTATCCGCCTCCATTAGTAAAACAACTTTTTACCTATGACTTACCTATGTTACTTCGACTCTTCACTATTGCCAAAATACCCGTGTCCGCACCACACAACATGGATGTGGCTGTGGTTGTTTTATACATATTTGATGTAAAGTCTTCGAATTTTGGAGTATCTGACACCCGTAACCGAGACATGGTAGCAAAGCTTTTCCAGCATCCCAGTCAATAAGAAATCATTTTTCTACGGTCCAATTCAATTATATATGGGATGAATTCTTTCTCAATACAAAACAAAATTTCCCATACAAGATTAATCATTCCTAAATATACTGCTCAGATATTTATTTATTTTTTTGGATAAAAGAAGAATATCATTTATAGAGAAATAGATTACAAAGAGATAATAAAGAAGATACGCATTGCATATTATAGATTATATGTCATTAATACTGTTTAGATATACATTGCATATTATATATTTCCAAGCTTATTGAAGATGTCCCTTTTTAGGATGGCTCACCAATAATTCCCTAATAGAGACTATTGTTTCTTTTCTGACCTAATGATAAGTTAATGAAAATACCTGAACAAATTATGTTTAATGTGTTGCAGAACCCATTTTAGGAGCAAGCAAGGAGACATGCATTACTGGAAACGGGATTAGATGTCAGCACGAACTTTACGATAGCATACAAAAGTCTTCATCTTAAGAACGCCTTTTTCTTTTCATGTACAAACACCATTTTCCACAAACCAGTTGACCTAAAAAGATGCAATACAATGCGCAGCATTCTATGTTAAGTATATACACGATCCTACTAATCATTAATTTGAACCTCAAATTCAAGGTCAACAGTCAGCCATTTTCTGATACAAGTGAGAACCCCATATCTGTAAGGATAGAGACTCGAACCCTGACTGTGGAGGGTGGTCATAGAACCTTCATGAGGGCAATTCAAGGTCTTCCATCTGATATGGCCATTCAAGGTTAAGGCAACTGTTTTCCTAACCCATTATTATTCAATGCAAAGACCAACAGCAGTGGATCCCCAGTCTACAAGAATCTTTCAGGATGGTACAATTGACAAGTGAACTCAACAACCAAATTCTCAAAGCATTGAAAATTAATGCACCCCAGTGTCCATGGCAGCAATAGATGCAGCAGATTGACAGTATAGTCAATCATTGTACTAGCGTTTCTGTGGATACGTATTGGGACCAATGGATACTAAAAGAGGAGCCCTCAGCTCAAAACAACCTGTAATCCTAACACCGGTTTGTTATATCAATCTTATAAGAATAAATACCGTCAAGTCGTCGGAATCAGTAGATTATTATGACACTGAAAGCATCTTACTCAAACTGCTTCCACCAAATTCACATATCAATTTCGGTAAATTACTTGACCGGACATAATCATTGAATCAGATTCTCATTGTTCATCGTAGCACTGCACTGTATAAATCACAACCACCTAATCCTCACTCGGATAGTAATGCCAACAAACAAATAGATAACTAATTGTAAAATTAAATACTTAAATCGAAGAAATGTAATTAAATACTTAAATCAAAGAAAAACGAAATCTTGTGCATCACTGCACCATCAGTTTGTCATCGTATCGTCGCAATACAATAAAACAATGAACATCAATTATTCAAGAAACAAATGTCAAATAGGCGTCTGTCTTACGTAGAATCGCGCCTATTCCTCCAGTAGCGATTAATACTGTTTTTGAAATACAATGACGCCATCAACCGGACATCAGCTCGTGATACCAAGTCCTTTGCAGTGATCACTTCCTACGACCAATAAATTACAAATTACTTCAATGTAGCATACCTAAAACCCTAGAAATGAGATATAAGCGTTAGGAGCAGAATTGACCATAAGACAAGAGCAGAAACCAGGGCGGTTTTCAGACTGGGAGAGAGTGGATTCCGCGGGCTTGCGGAGGTTTTCGTCGGCGCTGAGAGCGTTGGAGAGGAGTGAGTACATCGCAGGTAGGTCCGATACAGATAGCGCCATTGAGATTCTTCTCCTTCTCTTCTTTCGTTAACTTCTACTCGAAGAAACGGCACCGTTCAATTCACCCCAATTCAAGATAAATCGGAGCTGGCAAGCGAGTACGATCGGCGGAAATGAGGCTCGGAACTGAGCTGGAAATCAATTTTGAACCGGAATGGTCGGACCGGTGAAATTGATTTATAGGTGAGAGAGAAAGGGAGCGGCGGGAATTGGGATGAGTTGCGGTGGTGGTGGGCGGTCCGGCGAAGGTTTAAGTGAGGTGTAGGTTGTGATGACTGAACTCAACGGTAAAGCCCTGTGGGAGGTGTGGGGTAAGGGGAGGGTGGCGAGCTGGCTTGGCCTTCTCCTTGCTATTTATACTTCTCTATTTCTCTGTTTTCTAGACGCCATTTCATCCTTCGTTTGCTTTTTCTCCTTTAATGATTTTTCCATTTCTTTTTTCTTTTCTTTCTTTCTTCCCTATTTGTTCAACTTTCTACCTTTTGTTTTTCCAATTGATTTCATTCCTCAATACTCTTTTCCTAAAATCGAATTGTCAAAATCTAATGCATATTTTAAGAGTACAGTTCAGTTCTTCTGTGTTAGATGGTGTCACTCGATGTTTTATTTTTTTAAATTTTCATTTTATTTATTTAAAAAATAATTTTAAAAGTTTAAATTTTAAATTTTAAAATTTAAAATTTAGAATACATGTTATTTTTAAAAATTATGCCACGTGAGATGACAGACCATTTAGTATAAAAAAATCTCAATTGATATTTCAATGATTATGAAAATTATATTTTCTTACAAAGTAGAAGAAACGTGAAACTTATTATATCATTATGAAATATGATAAATATATAATTGTCACTAATGTATTGATCATTGCGGATGATATTCGTAAGATGCATTTAATTAAATTGTCGATGAAAGGTTGTTTTATTGGGCTGCTAAATAAAATTATTATTTTTAAGGACTTGTTATGCAATCAATCAATATATTCTTCATATAAAATAATTTAAATGTAAATAATGCAGTAATACAAAAAAAAAAAAAAAAATTTGCTTGTTCAATTTACATGTACTCGTGGTGTAATGCAAATATTCATGTAATAGAGGTGAGTTGTTTTCAAAACAGAGTTTCATATTCAAATATGAAAACACGCAATTGAAAGTTTGACATGGGTATATTTTTAGTATTTGTAATTAGTACTAAAGGGGTTTGGTTTGGAGGGCTTATTGCGATTTCGAACTATGAAGACATCATATTCTTTATGTTATTTCATATTACGTGTCACACTCATATATTAATGGGGCTCACTAACAATGAGACTCATCAGTATGTAAGTGGTGACATAGATAATGACAAACGGAATGATCTAGGAAATTCGAACTCAATTATGAATAGTGAAATTGAAATCAAAATTGAAAATAACATAGCTTTCTCAATGTCGCATTTTAGAGACTCGATCTTGAATTTCCTAAGTTTAATGTTTCTTGTCAATTTGAGAAGAAAAGTAAAACAAATAATTTAAAAGTATCAAATTGAGACAAGAGCATCAATACCAAATGGTAGAGAATTACTCACAATTTCTTGGAGTTATCCTTCTAACTGAGTCAAGTCAGATAAAAATAGTTTGTTTACGTAGTACAAGAGAAAGCCGAGCGCATTTGAATGTGTTTTTGATTCTTCTGGTGATACCAAAAATCATTTGGCAGCAATCAAAAATGATAAGCAATTTAAATATGAAGAGTTACATACAGTATTATTATAATATTGTTCATATATGTGTAATGCAAATCGAATGAATGATACAATAAATATTAATTTAATCTTATTTTTTAAAATTATTAATAAATTACATGATAGTAAAAGAATATATGTTAGATATCGCGTTTACAAACGTTATATACAAGCATAAGCATATTTTAAAGAACCAAAAGATGGGGAGGGGGTTGACTTTACTTACCTTTTGTAAAATGTGTTGATACAATAGACGAGTTTTGGAAGAGTGTTGTATCAAAACATTTTCTTAAAATAAAATTATAAAAAATTAGTTCATGGTATTTACATGTTTTCAATTAAAATTTTCATGCTTACGTCTTTGCCGATACAAATATATATTATCATGTGTAACGTGTACTTTGATTTTATTCTTTTGCTTAACATTAGTATACATTATTTCATTAATTATTTGTTAACTGAAATTTTACCATAATATTTTTTTAATAAATGATCACTCTTTACTTCGTGAATATTAATTTATTGTTGCAAACTTATAATAAATATTATTAAAATTACGTTTATTACAAATATTAAAATTTTAGAACTAGAAGATATGAATATCTTATTTGATTATGTATTAAGTTGACACTTCAAATCAAGATAAAACATACTATATGTCTTTTTTGGGATGAAATTCATTAAAAAAATTGATATTGTATTAAATTAATTTTTCTTTAAATATACAAAGATTCCTTTCTGGCTTCAAGTTACATGTCACACATTTGTGTGCTACTTTGTGTCACGTTATCCTAATGATGCCATGTGTTCCTTTTTTAAATCTAAATTAAATTAATTATAATTTATCTTATTTTATGCAATTAGTAATTAGTATTTAATTATAATAAAAATTACAATTAATACATTCTTCCCCAAAGTAACGTACCGAAGCTTCTTCCTCGTCTCCGACCCCTTCTCTCGTGCGCAAGTTCTGTCGGCTCTTCATCTTCTCCCCTTCTCTCTTTGCAGCAATAACACTCTTCTACAGCAATTTCGCCACAAACATCACAAGACTGCGGCAATAGCACTCTGTGCAACAATAACACTATATCTTCGACAACAATTTCGCCACAAACATCACAAGGACCGATTGAATTTCTGAAGACGAGCGAAATAGATCCTTACCGAAAGTTCCCCCTTTTATTTTACTTATACATGTTTCTTCTCGGTTGCGAGTCCTGATATTGTTTACTTCTGCACTTTGGATTTTAAGGTTTTGGTGGATCGAGACAATAAATACCATGTTGAAAATGCCTTGCGAGATGACAATTGATTTATATCATATGAATGCATTTTTAGATGTCAGTTGCTAGTAGGAGATTGCTGATGGATCTAATTTCTGATAGCATGGTGTGCCAATTTCAACTCCTTCAAAATTTTCATTATCTTACCTTCCTTCTTCAGGGACTTACATGAGCAATTTCATAGCAAGCCCGTATCTATTGAGTTTTCAAGACAAAATAGAAAAATCAAAATCATCTTACTACCCCCTCTTGATTTTTCCTCAAATGAAAAGCCATATGAAGGCTCTGAAAGTAGCAGAAGACACATTGTACCAAATCTAAGCCATTTGAAATGGTAGAGAAATTATTGTAGAAGAGTGTTATTGCTGCAAAGAGAGAAAGGAGAAGAAGAAGAGCCGTCTGTGCACGTGAGAAGGGGGCGAACATGAACTGTAGTACTGTAGGTCGATATTTTTTGGAAGAATATATTAGTTGTAATTTTTGTTATAATGAGTTACTAATTACTAATTGTATAAAATTAAAATAATCATAGTTAAAATTGAATTTAAAAAGGAACACATGGCATTATGGGAGATATGTGACATAAAGTGGCGTACAAATGTGTGACAGAGGGTTTAGAGCCCAAAAGAAACACAAAAATTTCCTTACTTCATGTCATGATATATGTTTACTATAAATAAGATGCGGTGCTACAGTGATAAAAGAAGAGTTTACAAAAAAATTGAATATGAAAAAAATTGACAATAATTGATTGACCATTTTATCACTTAGCAGAAGGAATTATTCAATATAAGAGCACTAAAATACGTATTACATCTTATTATATTTAAATATTTATAACTTTTTATCGTTATCCTAACAAAATTCTTAAATAACTCATGTTTTTAATTAAAAAAATATAAATATAATATTTTTTAAAGGATTAACCGCATTTTAGGTTCAAAAATTTTTGTAAGCTCGCAAAACGAACCCTCATGTCTTAAATTTTGCATTTTGAACCCTAATGTTTCATTTTTATTGTGAAATGGATTATTTTGAACGAATTTCGTCAAAAGTTAATGGAAAATGGGCTCACGAGTTTTTCAAGGACCTATTCGTCTTTTTTCTGGAATAAGTATAATTTATAATTATAAAAAAAACTCTCTTTCTCACCCGTCTTCTCTCCCCTTCCCTCTCCCCCTACGCTCATCCGTCTTCTCACGATCTCTCTCTTCCTCCTACCATCTCCTATGACCATCACCAAGCTCGCCATTACCACCATATCCTCTCCCTAAAACCTAACTGTACCTACTATCGTACACAATCTCTATTACATGCAGTTCCATTTCAGCCAAATCGGATCTGAAAAACCCTCAGCCTTTGAAGGGTGGGGAGTGGAGATAATTTCAGATCCCGCCGGCCTTTAAGCTCTCTCATGTCCCTCATCTCTCTTTCTCTCTCTCTCTCTCTCTCTCTCTCTCTCTCTCTCTCTCTCTCTCTCTCTCTCTCTCTCTCTCTCTCTCCCCCCCCCTCTGTTTTCATATGCTTTTTTGGATTCTTTGGACGAGACGAAGATTGTGCACCATGGGCTTCGATCTCTCCATCATTACCCAACCTAACCCTATTGTTGTTCATATAGATACGAAAACAGAAGTAGAAGATGTTGTTCATATAGATCTAAAATAAGAAGAAGTAACCACGGTTGGAGTTTTGATGGGTGATTGAAGATGATGGTTCGGCAGCAAGTTTTTCGTGACCAGAAAGACTAGAGTTTTTGAAGGGGGTTAGATTTCGTGGGTATGTTTTTTTGGGGAATGGGATGAGGACTTTGAAATGGACTCGTCGGAGAATCATTTTTTTCCTGGTGAGAGTTTTTTTTGTTCGGTTGAAGATATGTTGTTGTGTAGTTGGACGAGTATATGAAGGGCAAAATTTGAACATTATTTCTTATGACAAGTGAAAATGAAATGAAATGGGGGTCTTAAATCTGGTTTGAGGGCTCTGTAACGGTGGTGATGGTGGCGATTTGGGGTTCTGTGATAGTGGTGATGGTGGCGGCGGGGCTGGTAGTGATTGGCGACGGCAGGTGGTGGTGATAGGCTGGTAGTGGACACTACTAGAAAACAAGTAAACAGGGACTGACAAAATAGCGACTGACAAGTCAGTCGCTATTTAGCCACTGACTTTGTACATAGCGACTGACTGTCAGTCGCTAAACCAAGTTAGTCGCTATTTTGGTAAGTGAGATATAGCGACTGACTCAGTCGCTGTATAGCGACTGACTTTGCGACTGAGTCAGTCGCTATACTCTAGTATATAACCAGCAAGACGTC
>JAOWAN010000047.1:1039161-1052062 GCA_028566635.1 Lobelia cardinalis | reverse complement strand
AGAGTATGATTGCTATATATATAATTTTTCTTAACCTAGGTGCTTGATGAACATCTTAACGTAGATTAAAAAAAGATCATGTATATTATGAAAAAAAGTATGCTGCGTATGCAAAAGAGCATGATGGTTATATATATATAATCTTTCTTAACATATGTGCTTGATAAACATCTTAACGTAAATTAAAAAAAAGATTGTGTACACTATAAGCAAGACAAAAGATTATCATATATAATGAAAATCTAATAACATTAAAAGAGTATTCAGCATACAGAAAAAAGTAAATTATAATTCAAAAGGATCATAAATCATAGGCATCAAACATATGTTGAAAATGAAAATAAATAAGGTCATACAATTCAATTAAAAGAGCAAAACATATCCCAAAAAGATTATAGATTACGTCATAAATATATCGTAACTACTTATAAATTCATAATTAGAAAGTTTTGAAATACCACTAAAAAAGCATACATGATATAAAAAAGTGCATTTAATAATGCAAAAAGATCATTAAACACAGGTTATTCACATCGACACTGAGCAAAAGGAAAAAGATCATATTATGCTTATAAACGATCATTTAGACTTACAAAAAGATTATATATTTAAAAATGTCTGAAATACTAGTATTATAATATATAATAGCAATCGATTAATAGATTTAATGCAAACAAGCTCCAAATGCAGTCTTGGAAGAAGAGAAAGATCATAACCGATAATTATTAGGCTTTGAAACTCCAAATGTACAGTCAAAAAATCTATTTCAATAATTAATTACACTACTGTGGGACCCGCACGTGCAGCACCAATATTTCAGCAATTAATTACACTATTGTGAAACCCATATATGCAGCACCAATATTTTGCTCCCTGCCGTATAATACCAATTGGTCACGCTTCTGCGCCTCTCTCTCTTTCACACACACATTGATTTTTTCTTTTAAACTGTGGTCCAAAAAGTCATTATCAGACAAAACTTACCAAGAAATATCAGACACAAAACAACCCAAACGCGTCCAGAGACGATCAGTCCAAAAACTCCAATTATTCAACAAAACACACTCCACCCCTCCCCTGTTTCTTTCCTTCCCGTTGACAGACTCCATTTTTCTTGACCTTGCCAGTTGCCCATTGCCATTGCCAGCCCATGACATGTAAAAAAGCTACGATTTTGGTTCAAATCCATCAAGCCAAACAGTGATTTTTTTACTCTTCCATGGCTGCATATCCAATTCTCAATCTTCATTCACGCGTTTCTGAACACACTTGCTAATGAGAATTCATTCCTTTTCTTGGTTTTTCTTGATACCCTTTTGCATAGTCTTGCTCGGAGTCGATATTGTGTCGGTTTCCAGCCAATGTCTCAACGATCAGCGGTCGATTTTGATCCGGTTGAACAGCACCCTCGAGTTTAATTCTTCGTTGTCAACAAAGATTGCTTCTTGGAATCTAAGTGCAGATTGTTGCAGATGGCTAGGAGTGAGTTGCAGCACAGATGGTCATGTGATTGGTCTTGACTTGAGCAATGAATCAATTTCTGCTGGCATAGAAAATTCAAGTACTCTCTTTACCCTTCAGTTTCTCCGAAGTCTAAATTTGGCTAACAACAATTTCAACTTCACAGAAATCCCGCCTGAAATTGGCAATCTCACGAATTTGGAATACCTGAATATGTCCAGCTCCAGCTTTTCTGGGCAAATTCCAAAAGAGTTGTCACACTTGACCAGGTTGGTTACTCTTGATCTCTCAGCCCTTTATATCCCCGGAGTTAGCCGGCTTAGAATTGAGAATCCGAATTTAGCCATGCTTCTTCAGAGCTTTCCAAAGCTGACAGAACTTAATTTGGATGGTGTAAACATGTCAGCTAATGAACATGATTGGTGTTGGGCTATATCCTCTTCCTTGCCATATTTGCAAGTCTTGAGTTTGTCGAATTGTTTCCTTTCAGGCCCAATTGATGCTTCTTTTGCAAACCTTCAATCTCTTTCAGTAGTCCGTCTCGCTCAAAACAATCTGAGTAGTCCTGTTCCCGACTTCTTTTCAAACTTGATGAATTTGACAGTCCTGAAACTTGGGTTTTGTAATTTGCAAGGTCGATTTCCCGAAAAAATCCTCCAAGTACCTAGTTTGAAGATCCTCGATTTATCAAACAATGGTATGCTAACTGGTTTTCTGCCAGAGTTTCCTCAAAATGGGTCTCTTGAAACATTGGTGCTCAGTAACACGAACTTTTCCGGACAATTACCAGAGTCAATTGGTAACCTTATTATGTTGTCCAGAATGGAGCTCTACAATTGCAGTTTCATCGGGCCAATCCCAAGTTCAATGGCGAACATTAGTCAGTTTGTTTACTTGGACCTGTCATCGAATATGTTTAACGGTTCAATTCCGTCGTTTCAGAAGTCAAAGAATCTAACTCACATAGACTTCTCTCGTAATAATTTGTCAGGTTTGATTCCGTCTAGTCACTTTGAAGGCCTTCACAATCTGGTATACATAGATATGAGATTTAATGCATTTCACGGGACAATTCCTTCATCTCTTTTCTCTGTACCTGTTTTGGAGAAGGCTCGGCTTTCCAACAACCACTTTAGTGGTCTACTTGCTGAATTTCCCAATGCATCGTTCTCCATGTTAGATGAACTTGACTTGAGCAGTAACCAGTTGGAAGGACCCATACCTAAATCTTTCTTTGACCTAAGAAGGCTTAATATCCTCTCGCTGTCCAACAACCACCTCAATGGCACTGTACGGTTAGAAGATTTTAGAGGAATTGGTAACCTTACCAACCTTGATCTTTCATACAACAGCTTGTCAGTTGAAAGCAATGGAAGCTCTAGCTTGGCTCCCTTCTCTAAAATTACCACCTTGAAATTGGCATCTTGCGATATGAGAAGTTTCCCCAACCTGAAAAACCAGTCGGCTATGTACTATTTAGATCTTTCAGACAATAAAATTGGAGGAGAGATTCCAAACTGGATCTGGAAAGTGGGAGGAGGCGGCCAGATTTTCACTCATCTGAATCTTTCTGGTAACCTGTTTGTGAATCTGCAAGAACCTTATGACATTCCTTCTACTCTCAATATCCTTGACTTGCATGGGAACAAACTCGGGGGAGAAATCCCAATGCCACCACCATCTGCTACATATGTGGATTACTCAACCAATAACTTCAGTTCTTCAATCCCAACTGATATTGGTACTAATCTTCAATATGCTTATTTCTTCTCTGTTGCCAACAATAGTATCAATGGAACAATCCCAAACTCGATATGCAATGCTTCCTACATTCAGGTTCTTGATCTCTCAAACAATAAGTTGATAGGCTCGATACCTTTGTGTTTAATTGAACTGACTGCGACTCTTGGGGTACTGAATCTGGGGAAGAACAGCCTCCATGGTACTATTCCTGGAACTTTTCAGACAACTTGTGGTTTGAAAACACTAGACCTGCATGGCAATCTTTTAGAAGGAAAGGTGCCAGAGTCTCTTGCCAATTGCACAATGTTAGAGGTGTTAAACCTTGGGAATAACAAGATAACTGACACCTTCCCATGCTTTCTGAAGCAACATGCCAATTTGCGTGTCCTTGTTCTGCGGTCCAACATGTTGCAGGGAGAAATTGGGTGTCAAGGGCCATCTAGAGTCTGGCCAAAGCTTCAAATTATTGACGTAGCTTCCAATCACTTTACAGGCCGATTGAAACGGGGATGCTTCTCAAACTGGGGGAATATGATGACGGAAGAGGATTATACACAATCAAAGCTCAAACATCTGAGTTTCGAGGTCCTACAGTTAAGTCATCTTTACTATCAAGACACTGTGACTGTTACCAACAAGGGGCAAGAGATGGAGCTGCTGAAAATTCTGACTGTCTTCACCTCCATTGATATCTCTAATAACAGCTTCTCAGGGGAAATACCAGACACAATAGGGGAACTCAAAGCGCTCTATGTTCTCAACTTCTCGCATAATGCATTCACTGGCCCAATTCCACGATCCATTGGAAAGTTGAGACAGCTTGGTTCGCTAGACCTCTCAATGAACGGTCTGAGTGGAAGGATCCCAATAGAGCTTGCAAACCTCACATTCCTTTCATTCTTAAACTTGTCATATAATCAACTGAATGGGCAGATCCCAGAAGGCTCCCAGTTCCAAACCTTCGAAGAAGCTTCCTTTCAAGGAAACAAGGGATTATGTGGGAATCAATTGAACATAACTTGCAACAATTCAGATAGCATACCAGCATCAACATTGGATCCCGAAGAGTCCACTTCCATGCCGAAGTTCTATTGGCATTCCATATTTACTGGACTGGGGTTTGGGGTAGGAGCAGCAATTGTTCTTGGGCCTCTTATATTCTGGAAACAAGGACGAGATTGTTGGGATAAACATACTGATAAGCTCGTCTTTACGATTCTTTCACCATTTGGATACACCGACTGGGATGGTGTTAGATATGAGGCGGAGGAGGATATCCAAGAGGACCCCCCTGATTGTGGAGAAGATGAAAACGAAGATGGTTTGAAAGGAAAAATATTCCAAGGAAGGTACTGTGTGTTCTGTACCAAACTTGATATCTATAGGAAGCAAGTCATACACAGTGAAAAATGTAGTTGTCATGGCTCGACACCCATATTTTCTTCCTCCTCTTCGTCATCTTCTTATTCAGACTCTCCATTCAGCAAATTATGAGTTTTGATTCCTTTCTGCAATTTCTTGTTCCAATTCCTGATGTTTAAATTTTGTAAATATATATGGATTTTTAACCCTCACAGTGGGTGCAATTAAAAGAAAAAGGAGTTCCTTAGAGACTTTTCTATATGTTTTAACAATACTGCATGCTAGAATAACTGAATTTTTCTGTCAAATGAGAAGGGAGGAGGTCCATTGTACACTATGATTTGGTATAATCTCATCTGGTGATATCAGATATATTGCTAGATATCAACTTTGACAAACAAGGAAAAGGTATACAACTTCCTAATGCAAACCTCTCTTATTAATAGAACCAAATATTTTCCACACTATATAAGTGCATGTGATATCATAATTTCTTCTGGAACATAATAATATCTGAGAAGAAATCCAATCATGGCTAACATAGTTCTTATAACTCTACACCCCAGTCTACTTCTAGTTATTTATAGTTTGATGTCAAAATTTTACAAAGTTTGCCTCCGTAATTTATACTATTTCATAACTTTGTAAATTGAGAGAATAGCGAAACAAAAGACATCGTAATTCGAGGAGACTAGATGGAACTACACTTTTGCCAATTAAGAGTACAGCAGGAACCCTCAAGCAGGTCATGGAAACTAATTGTCTCGAGCATTCTCAAATCTTCTTCTATCAAATACTCACTCCGTCCCAAAACAAAAGCCATACGTAACAAAAGATTAGCCACATTTCCAAAGAAAGATACATTTTTAATCTGATAGAGACGTATAGAAGTACAGTTACAATGCTCAAAATCCCCAAGTCTCAAATGGGACTATATTCTTTTTGGGCTTCAGGGATTACGTGTCATAAACAGTCTCCAGTCACTAATTTTTGCTTTTTAAAGAGCTAGCGTCACATTCCATTTGGTAAAGCACTTGCAGTTTCTCCCACTTCCCTTTATTTGTTTCTATGCATTATACGTTTGATCCCAGGAACTTTTCTTTGGGCACACGATGAACAACAAATTGCCAACATTCTCACGGGACTTTTATCAAACAGGTGATCAGCATCAATCAGAAAAAATAATAACAAGAATGGAAACATTGACAATCAGAACAAGATTTTCACATTTATACCAATAATCATAGATAACAAGCACAAAGAACACTTCCATTTACATACCCACAATTTCTACTATACACAAATGAAAAAGTAATAAAATTCCCACTCTATATGCAGATTATACCTAATTAACCTACACATAGAAAAGCGAGATTAAAAGATGAAGAATTTAGAAGATATTACCATAGCGTAGTTGTACTTGTAGGCTCAAAGCATGAATGTGAGAATCCTTGTAGCATTACTGGCTGAGAAAATACGAGAAACAGAGGGCCAAATTATGTACATTCGCAATCCCCAAAACACTATTTTGGCGGGAGAGTTGGATGAGTAGGAGACGAAAGAATTTGGTACGCAAAAATAAATAACGACAAGATTTACGCTGGGTTTGATTTTTAAGTTTTTTGTAATGATTAAAATATAAGTAAAATAGAGATAAATAGAAAATTTATGATATCAATAAGAAAAAAAATTTAAAAATTAAAAATTTGGATAAAAAATAATTCAGGAGAACACAATCGATTATAGTATCATTCAAATATTAAAAAAAATTTCGTTTCAAAATAGAATATCTTTAAAAAAAAAACATTTTCTTAAAGATATTTAAGACTGAAATGCAGTTGAATGAAATAACAACTCAAGAAGAAATAAAAGGGAAGTGTGTGTCATTTTGTCAAACAATGAAATAGCTAATATTAAATCATTTAGAGCACTGCTACATATATGGACAAATCAATTGAAAAATCAATAGATGCTTTTACAAATTTGGACTATACAAGTTCATGCACATTTATTGAATTATCGATTTATTCGTCGGTGCACGAAATATTGTCCTACCCTTTAACATAAGTCATGTAAACATGAAGTAGCCCCCGGTGCATATATGACAGTGGCAAAGGGGAGGGCGAATAGGGCTCAGCGCGGTAGTGTGCAGGGTTCGATTCCCCGCAAGGTGGAATTGACTCTGTTACAAGCGGGAGTGACCTAAGGGTTAAGAGTCCTGGGCCTATTCGTTAGCTCTCAACCCTGGCTCCTGTGATGCATATCCTGCGATTTACCTCCTCCACGTTAACTCAGGACAGGATCGGTGGGGGAATGCCGGAGTTGCAGTCTCAACCTTTTTTGTAAACATGAAGTAGCTGGGTGTATTATATGGAATTCTGTTTACTCACTTTAAATTGGGCTTTGGCGGGATTTATCATGCACTTCTCGGAACTGGTGGCCATGGAAGAGCCTTCGAGGAAGATCCTTCGTAAGAACGATATTCTTAAGCCAACGGAAAATGGGCTCAATAAGCGAGGTAATTGACTTATCTATCTAGTGTGATGTATGGACTATATGCCAAAAGTGGAAGTCATCATGCCCCTTATGCCCTGGGCCCAGATGAGCGCATCTCCCTCAACCAAGAGAAAGCCTCGCGCTGGCTTCACTTGGAAAGTTTTTAACAATAGTGTGCATTTTAGGGATTCGGGTTCCTTCACCCTCGAGCTATTTCAATCAATTCCTGCCAATATCCACGCCAGGAAATTAAGACGATTTTTCCACTTTCATTATACGTTCTCCTGGCTTTCGCGAAAGAAAAGCTACTGGACGATTCTCTAGATGTAGTGCATTTCCATGATTTTCACATTCCCTGAATGGTTAAAGCACCCAACTCATAATTGGCGAATTCGTAGGTTCAATTCCTACTGGATGCACGCCAATGGGACCCTCCAATAAGTCTCTGAATCAATGCAATCTCACTACCCCATAAGGGCGTTGAGACCATAGCATGTTACACGAAAGCGCCGCTTAAGTGTGAGGCAGTGGCAGCTGATGACTGTTGGTCACGAAAAGGACGTTTTTATCTTCTCTTTTACGAAGATGCACTTGATCTAGTCCTCCCTTGGCTCTGCAAGACCTAGCTTGGAAAGAAAAAAGAATTTTTTTTTTCGTGAAGGGGGCATAGCTTACTCCTCTTTTTTTGTAAAGACGAAGAAAGAAATTAGCCTTTTCCGCCTGCTTTTCTTTTTCAAATTCGATCAAGATTTCATTCGTACAATTCCTCATTCGTTGAAAAAATAACCCACGGGAAGGGCGGGGAGGCCTCCGTTGATTGTGTACGAACAAAATACGAGTCCAAAGGCAGAATAACCACTTAGAATAAGGAAAGAGAAAAAATTTGTTGATAAGTAAAAAATCGTATGAATACGATCCGGGCCAATCTCCGGTAGAAGGGAAGGTTCCATCGGAACAATTTTTTAATTCGACATCTTGACAGTGATTTAATTCAACATCTATAGTGACGGTATATAAGAGTGTCAGTTGTATCTTGGAGATTAACAACTTGTTCAATAAAAATTTCTTGCTCTCTCTCTCTCTCTCTCTCTCTCCTCTTCTCCAAATGTTCGGTACATTTTTTTTATGATTTCATGGCAGATTATCATCTTATCACATTTATTTTACAATAATTGACCTTTTTACACATTTATGATACATTTTTTTAAAATTATCCTTTTATCTCAAAGAATGCTACTCAAAATGAGAAGAACTTGGAGAGATTTTATAAGTGAAGAGTCTAGTTAAAAGGACAAATGAAAGATTAAAAAATAATTAATATAATATGAACAAGTTTAATAGATTATTTATTATGAAACGGAGAAAGTATGTAAATATTTCTTTCGAATTTACTTCAAAAATATATAACACTACTTTCGATGTACTTTAAAAGTTATCTTTTTTTTTTTTTTTTTTGTAGTTGGTCTCAATTGAGAAAATCTTTTATTTCTGGATTATACTCAGTTACAATTTTACTCCCACATTTTAGAAGTTATGACTATTAAAAAAAATTGAGACTGTAATCCCGGCAGTCCTCCACCGATCCTGTCTTGAGCCAACGTGGAGGAAGTAAATCGCAGGATGTACATCACAGGAGCCAGGGTGGAGAGCTAATAAATAGGCTCAGGGCTCTTAACCCTTAGGTCACTCTCGCTTGTAAAAGAGTCAATTCCATCTTGTAGGGAATCGAACACTGCATACTACCGCGCTGAGCCCTATCTGCCCTCCCTTTTGCCACCGTAATATATGTCCTATGGGCAGAAGTTATGATTATAGCCCCATATATATTGTGGGGCATTTTTAGAAAATTTTCATATATATGTATATTTATACTAGAAAATTTTCATATTTAAAACCCTATTTTCCATTTTAAAAAATTAAAGTGTATCTCCTTTAAAGAAAAAGAGAAAAGAAGTGTTGAAGGAGGTTAAACGACTTTTGGGAAACTACCTAATCAATGATTGTATTATAGTAAATTGTAGGAATAATTAGGAAAAACCTCCTTTTGTTAATTTTCATACATTTTTTTAACAATTAAGCTTATAATGACCAAATTATCCCTATTTTAAATTTAAGAAAAAAAATTTAAGAAAAAAGAAAATCTCCCTCACATTCGTCCTCGCCTACCAATCACCTCTCTCTCTCCCATCCTTTCATCCATGGAAATATACGCCAAAAATTAGAGTTTTTTAATGAAGTGGCATAAAAATCCATTCTATCGCCAGTCTCAATCGTGTACGTCGCCATTGATCGTCACATTCCCCATCACCGCTTTTTCTGCGTCGCCGTCTACCATCTGACCGTTGGGATCGATAAACATCAAAATACTCATGATGACAGCTAAGACATGTGACACTACTACAAAAAGGGTGGATAGCCACTGACAAGTCAGTCGCTAAATATCAGTTGCTACCATATGGACGCAGATAGCGACTGACAAGTCAGTCGTTAATAGCCACAGCATATAGCGACTGAGTCAGTCGCTAATTCTATTAGTTAAATATTTATATATTTATTTTTATTAATTATTAATAATTTAATATTATTTTTTAATAAATATTTTTTAATATTAATAGTTAATAATAAGTATTTAATATTTAATATTAATATTAATATATTATTTATTATTTATTAATATTAATAATTATAAGAAATAAATTATTAATTATTTTGTTATTAATATTAAATTTAAAATAAATAATACAATTTATAAATGAAATAAAATATTAAATTAATTATCAAAAAATCTAATAATTACAACAAACTTGAACTCTAAATAAAATTACAAACGACTAACTAAAATATCGATCATCGAGCATGTCGTCGCGAAAGCTATCATCGGGCATATGTGGGCGATAGACATCATCGGACGGCTGTAGAGGCGGGGTCTGCTGGTGCAGCGACGGCTGCTGCTGCGACTGAGACTGCATGAGCTGCTGCATCTCTACCAACTGCTCTACCAACCTACGCTGGGTCTCCCTCATCTCGTCCATCTCATGTCGCCACTGAGGTGGGATCGAATCACGATCGGCGGAGGATGATGAGGGTCCGAGTCGATTGTAGGATGGAATCCCAAGTATTTGGCGACCCTGAGGCTCAATGCCAACGATACGATCCCCACGCGGTCTGCCACTGGGTAGAATGAGAGCTGCAGCCAAACATTCCCTATCATCGACCTGAGTCGGATCGGGAGCTGTTTGAATGACTTGCTTTAAGCTGATCATGTACTGAGCCTGCAAATTAATAGTAAAAATTAAACAATAATATAAATATATAGTAAAAAGTACAACTTATGAAACAAAATTTATACTCACGAATGCATCAGCAGCCTGCTGTGAGGTCCAGTTAAATGTACCGTCGGCGCGTATACGCCCATGTGTCGTTCGGAAGACCTCGCCAACAGTTACGCTCCCACGGCAATATAATTCCTCTTGCCCAAGTTCAAAATTTACAGATTAACCCCTAAAGTTTGATAAAGCAACACATGAACCCTCCAATTTTAATAAATTTACAGATTAACCCCTAAAGTTTGACAAATTTACACATTAACCCTAATAAATTAGTTTGTTTTTCTATTTTAATTTATTAATTAGAGTTTATTTATTATTATAATTTATAATATTAGCAAAATTTAGGTTTTATAATATTAATATTTATTATATTAACATTCAGTTTATATTAAGGGTTTTTTGCATTTTAGGTTTCTTCCCTTATATAATCAGCAAGAGCGCGAGGTGCATCCAAGTTTGGGTTTGGGGCAAATGCCGCACACACTTTCCTCGCTTCCTGAAAACCACAGAAAAGTTCTTGAGAGCATAATGATGAGAACTGGGTCTGGATCAAGCAACCTGGCCAAGAAGAAACTTGTAAAAGATTTTTGGTCAGAGGATGAGCTTGATTTTCTGTGGATCGGTGTTAGAAGGCATGGGCGGGGCAGTTGGGATGCCATGCTTCGAGACCCAAGATTAAAGTTTTCAAAATTTCGAACAGCCGAGGACTTGGCAGCAAGATGGGATGAAGAACAACTCAAGATCTCAGATGTGCCAGCTTTTCCAACACAGAAACTGTCGAAGGCCAATAAATCAGGGAAGTCTTCTGCATTCCCAAGCATCTCAGATGGAATGATGAAGCGTGCATTGCATGGAAGCAGGTTTGCTGGTCCAATGAAATTTCAACCCCACCTGACGGACATGAAATTGGGTTTCACTGATCTGCCCGCCAAGCTGTCCTTGCCACACTTGGAAGCATCTGATCAACTTGGCTTGCATCATGACCATCTTCCTCCTATTCCAGCATGGAATACCGACAGGTTTCGAGCTAATTTTTCTAGTGACTCATCTGCCGGTCCCTCTGACAGACCCGGAACTTCTTCGAACTTACACATGGAACAACCGCCATATATGCTGAATTCAATGGGGACCAGTAGCTTGCGTTCCCTTGGTATAGATCTGCAGCTAAAAGAGGATGAGCAACGTGCTACTAGATCTTGGACACTGCCAAATTTTCTTGATCAATCTGTAAATCTTTTGCGTGAATCCCGAAATATTATGGCAAGTGGTGAATCTGGAAATTCTGCATTATTGGCTGGTTCTAGCGAAAATGTATCCAATAAATTGAAGAGGCGAGATGATCTAGCTACTGAGAGCAACAGTTCTCAAGAAAACAAGCTACCTCATTGGCTTCGCAAGGCAGTAAGTGCTCCTGCTGCAAGACCCCCCGAGCCGGACTTGCCACCAACTGTATCGGCAATAGCACAGTCAGTCCGTGTATTATATGGAGATGAGAACCCAGCGATTCCTCCATTTGTTGTCCCTGGTTTACCTCCTTCCAGACCAAAGGATCCTCGTCGGAGTTTGAAGAAGAAGAAGAAAAAGAAGCATAGGTCATCTTATGTACTGAACCCCCCAGATCTTTCTGGAAGTAATCTTTACTACCAAAGCACTCTCCACGGAGACTATGCTGCTTCAACTTCAGTTAAGCCTGCTGCACCTTTTCCTCTGCTTCCACAAATGCCTGGATCATCAGAAGGATATCCAAGGCTTGAACCGGACCTCATTTTGCCTTCTCTCAATCTAAATATGATGAATCCGTCATCCTCATCGGTTCCTTCAAAACCAAAGAAGAAAGCAAGTGGTGCTGGATCTGGCCTGTCCCCTTCCCCGGAAGTGCTTCAGCTAGTAGCAGCCTGCATCGCTCCTCCTCCTCCTTCTCCCCCTCCTCCTCCTCCTCCTGTTCCAGTTCCTGGCAGCACTAGTTCAAGTTTACTAGAAAGCAATCCCATCCCTGTAGACCCTTTTGAACAAGGAAGAGTAGTGCTAGATGCAGAAGATGCATGTGGGAAGCAGGAAGCACCCTTGGTTCCTGTGGATGAGGTAAAAACAGAGGAACCAGCAAGTGGAGATTCAAGCAAGACTCAGTCAGACCCTACGAGACAGCAGCCTGATGGGCCTGATGTGGAAGAAGAGGTTTCATCAGAGGGGACCGTGTCGGATCATCATGTAAGTGACCATGAATCATAGACCTGATGTCGGGGAGTTAATACCGATTATATTGTTATAATTTGCTCCAAATTTTTGTAGGCATATATACGACTGATGAAAGTGTTTTTAACTAGCAAATAGAGGATTTATAGAACACCCTTATGTAAAGCTTATGTTAAAGGTAAAAGAAATGTATGTTCTTACCCTTTTGTAATACTACAGTCCTAGTCACCAAACTTAGGCTTATTACTCTCTCTCTCTCTCTCTCTCTCTCTCTCTCTCTCTCTCTCTCTCTCTCTCTCTCTCTCTCTCTCTCTCTC